>CAUYUJ010014164.1:0-90000 GCA_963575745.1 Prorocentrum cordatum
TGACGATGATGATTGGCGGCGGCGAGAACCCATTTTGCCGGACTTTTCTCACCTGCACGGCCAACGGCCAGGGCAGATGGAGTGCTCACCCGCGCGGCAAACTTGCTAAGGTCTTGAGCCAAAGCGGATGCAAAGATGATGGAGATGACGATGATGATTGGCGGCGGCGAGAACCCATTTTGCCGGACTTTTCTCACCTGCACGGCCAACGGCCAGGGCAGATGGAGTGCTCACCCGCGCGGCAAACTTGCTAAGGTCTTGAGCCAAAGCGGCTGCAAAGATGATGGAGATGACGATGATGATTGGCGGCGGCGAGAACCCATTTTGCCGGACTTTTCTCACCTGCACGGCCAACGGCCAGGGCAGATGGAGTGCTCACCCGCGCGGCAAACTTGCTAAGGTCTTGAGCCAAAGCGGCTGCAAAGATGATGGAGATGACGATGATGATTGGCGGCGGCGAGAACCCATTTTGCCCTTCGGGGGTACTAAAGTTTTTGACCATAAGATGAGAATTGCCTCGCTAGTCACGCGTGCCGCGGAGGACCGATGAGGATGCAAAGGTGCCTTGATTCGGATTCGCGAGCCTTTGTGGGCCCTCTGGGGCGGCCAACCAGTGAACCGAGAGCGACCGCATTGGAGAAGGATGCCCAGGGTCTCACGGCACCAATGCAACAAGGAATACAATGAAACATCGCGTTGGCATGAGAAGGACAGGGCCGATGGGAATGATGACACGGACGATCAAACGTGACCCAAGCGGAGTGGTTTATTGTGAAAGGGTTCAAGTCGGAGTGTTTTCCGGCCCTATTTTAAATGGGACGGAGTAATTATCACCCTGTTTTAAATATATATTATTATATTCTTACAGGGTGAGAACCCATCGGAGTCGAACCGCCGCCCGACCCAAAATATGTCGCTAAGATTCTAAGGGGGGGCAGGGGGCGTCGAGAGCATGACGTCTTATGGTCAAAACTATAGTACCCCCCGTGCGGACTTTTCTCACCTGCACGGCCAACGGCCAGGGCAGGTGGAGTGCTCACCCGCGCGGCAAACTTGCTAAGGTCTTGAGCCAAAGCGGCTGCAAAGATGATGGAGATGAAGATGATGATTGGCGGCGGCGAGAACCCATTTTGCCGGACTTTTCTCACCTGCACGGCCAACGGCCAGGGCAGATGGAGTGCTCACCCGCGCGGCAAACTTGCTAAGGTCTTGAGCCAAAGCGGCTGCAAAAGATGATGGAGATGGACGACGATGAATTGGCGCGGCGAGAACCCATTTGCCGGACTTTTCTCACCTGCACGGGCCAACGGCCAGGGCATGATGGAGTGCTCACCCGCGCGGCCAAAACTTGCTAAGGTCCTTGATCAAAGCGGCTGCTCAAAGCGATGGAGATGACGAGGATGATTGCGGCGGGCGAGAACCATTTTGCGGACTTTTCCTCACCTGCACGGCCCAGAGGACGGGGCAGGATGGAGTGCTCACCCGCGCGGCAAACTTGCTAAGGTCTTGAGCCAAAGCGGCTGCAAAGATGATGGAGATGACGATGATGATTGGCGGCGGCGAGAACCCATTTTGCCCTTCGGGGGTACTAAAGTTTTTGACCATAAGATGAGAATTGCCTCGCTAGTAACGCGTGCCGCGGAGGACCGATGAGGATGCAAAGGTGCCTTGATTCGGATTCGCGAGCCTTTGTGGGCCCTCTGGGGCGGCCAACCAGTGAACCGAGAGCGACTGAATTGGAGAAGGATGGCCCAGGTCCTCCACGGCATCAAGCAAACAAGGGAATTACAAGAAACATCCGCGTTGGCTGAGAAGGAACAGGGCCGATTGGGGATGATGACACGGACGATCAAAACGTGACCAAGCGGAGTGGTTTATTGTGAAGGGGTTCAAGTCGAGTGAGTGGTTTTTCCGGCCCTATTTTAAATGGGACGGATGTAATTATTTCACCATGTTATATATTTATATATTAGTATATACTTAACAGGGGGAGAACCATCGGAGTCGAGCCGCCGCCCACCCCCCCGACCAAAGTTTATGCGCTAAGGATCTACGGGGGGGCAGGGGGGGTCGAGAGCATGAGTTTCTATGGTCAAAACTATAGTACCCCCCGTGCGGACTTTTCTCACTTGCACGGCCAACGGCCAGGGCAGATGGAGTGCTCACCCGCGCGGCAAACTTGCTAAGGTCTTGAGCCAAAGCGGCTGCAAAGATGATGGAGATGACGATGATGATTGGCGGCGGCGAGAACCCATTTTGCCGGACTTTTCTCACCTGCACGGCCAACGGCCAGGGCAGATGGAGTGCTCACCCGCGCGGCAAACTTGCTAAGGTCTTGAGCCAAAGCGGCTGCAAAGATGAGGGAGATGACGATGATGATTGGCGGCGGCGAGAACCCATTTTGCCGGACTTTTCTCACCTGCACGGCCAACGGCCAGGGCAGATGGAGTGCTCACCCGCGCGGCAAACTTGCTAAGGACTTGAGCCAAAGCGGCTGCAAAGATGATGGAGATGACGATGATGATTGGCGGCGGCGAGAACCCATTTTGCCGGACTTTTCTCACCTGCTCGGCCAACGGCCAGGGCAGATGGAGTGCTCACCCGCGCGGCAAACTTGCTAAGGTCTTGAGCCAAAGCGGCTGCAAAGATGATGGAGATGACGATGATGATTGGCGGCGGCGAGAACCCATTTTGCCCTTCGGGGGTACTAAAGTTTTTGACCATAAGATGAGAATTGCCTCGCTAGTCACGCGTGCCGCGGAGGACCGATGAGGATGCAAAGGTGCCTTGATTCGGATTCGCGAGCCTTTGTGGGCCCTCTGGGGCGGCCAACCAGTGAACCGAGAGCGACCGCATTGGAGAAGGATGCCCAGGGTCTCACGGCATCAATGCAACAAGGAATACAATGAAACATCGCGTTGGCATGAGAAGGACAGGGCCGATGGGAATGATGACACGGACGATCAAACGTGACCCAAGCGGAGTGGTTTATTGTGAATGGGTTCAAGTCGGAGTGTTTTCCGGCCCTATTTTAAATGGGACGGAGTAATTACCACCCTGTTTTAAAAATATATTATTATTTCTTACAGGGTGAGAACCCATCGGAGTCGAACCGCCGCCCGACCCAAAATATGTCGCTAAGATTCTACGGGGGGGCAGGGGGCGTCGAGAGCATGACGTCTTATGGTCGAAACTATAGTACCCCCCGTGCGGACTTTTCTCACCTGCACGGCCAACGGCCAGGGCAGGTGGAGTGCTCACCCGCGCGGCAAACTTGCTAAGGTCTTGAGCCAAAGCGGCTGCAAAGATGATGGAGATGACGATGATGATTGGCGGCGGCGAGAACCCATTTTGCCGGACTTTTCTCACCTGCACGGCCAACGGCCAGGGCAGATGGAGTGCTCACCCGCGCGGCAAACTTGCTAAGGTCTTGAGCCAAAGCGGCTGCAAAGATGATGGAGATGACGATGATGATTGGCGGCGGCGAGAACCCATTTTGCCGGACTTTTCTCACCTGCACGGCCAACGGCCAGGGCAGATGGAGTGCTCACCCGCGCGGCAAACTTGCTAAGGTCTTGAGCCAAAGCGGCTGCAAAGATGAGGATGACGATGATGATTGGCGGCCAAAGCGGCTGCAAAGATGATGGAGATGACGATGATGATTGGCGGCGGCGAGAACCCATTTTGCCGGACTTTTCTCACCTGCACGGCCACGGCCAGGGCAGATGGAGTGCTCACCCGCGCGGCAAACTTGCTAAGGTCTTGAGCCAAAGCGGCTGCAAAGATGATGGAGATGACGATGATGATTGGCGGCGGCGAGAACCCATTTTGCCGGACTTTTCTCACCTGCACGGCCAACGGCCAGGGCAGATGGAGTGCTCACCCGCGCGGCAAACTTGCTAAGGTCTTGAGCCAAAGCGGCTGCAAAGATGATGGAGATGACGATGATGATTGGCGGCGGCGAGAACCCATTTTGCCCTTCGGGGGTACTAAAGTTTTTGACCATAAGATGAGAATTGCCTCGCTAGTCACGCGTGCCGCGGAGGACCGATGAGGATGCAAAGGTGCCTTGATTCGGATTCGCGAGCCTTTGTGGGCCCTCTGGGGCGGCCAACCAGTGAACCGAGAGCGACCGCATTGGAGAAGGATGCCCAGGGTCTCACGGCATCAATGCAACAAGGAATACAATGAAACATCGCGTTGGCATGAGAAGGACAGGGCCGATGGGGATGATGACACGGACGATCAAACGTGACCCAAGCGGAGTGGTTTATTGTGAATGGGTTCAAGTCGGAGTGTTTTCCGGCCCTATTTTAAATGGGACGGAGTAATTATCACCCTGTTTTAAATATATATTATTATATTCTTACAGGGTGAGAACCCATCGGAGTCGAACCGCCGCCCGACCCAAAATATGTCGCTAAGATTCTACGGGGGGGCAGGGGGCGTCGAGAGCATGACGTCTTATGGTCAAAACTATAGTACCCCCCGTGCGGACTTTTCTCACCTGCACGGCCAACGGCCAGGGCAGGTGGAGTGCTCACCCGCGCGGCAAACTTGCTAAGGTCTTGAGCCAAAGCGGCTGCAAAGATGATGGAGATGACGATGATGATTGGCGGCGGCGAGAACCCATTTTGCCGGACTTTTCTCACCTGCACGGCCAACGGCCAGGGCAGATGGAGTGCTCACCCGCGCGGCAAACTTGCTAAGGTCTTGAGCCAAAGCGGCTGCAAAGATGATGGAGATGACGATGATGATTGGCGGCGGCGAGAACCCATTTTGCCCTTCGGGGGTACTAAAGTTTTTGACCATAAGATGAGAATTGCCTCGCTAGTCACGCGTGCCGCGGAGGACCGATGAGGATGCAAAGGTGCCTTGATTCGGATTCGCGAGCCTTTGTGGGCCCTCTGGGGCGGCCAACCAGTGAACCGAGAGCGACCGCATTGGAGAAGGATGCCCAGGGTCTCACAGCATCAATGCAACAAGGAATACAATGAAACATCGCGTTGGCATGAGAAGGACAGGGCCGATGGGGATGATGACACGGACGATCAAACGTGACCCAAGCGGAGTGGTTTATTGTGAATGGGTTCAAGTCGGAGTGTTTTCCGGCCCTATTTTAAATGGGACGGAGTAATTATCACCCTGTTTTAAATATATATTATTATATTCTTACAGGGTGAGAACCCATCGGAGTCGAACCGCCGCCCGACCCAAAATATGTCGCTAAGATTCTACGGGGGGGCAGGGGGCGTCGAGAGCATGACGTCTTATGGTCAAAACTATAGTACCCCCCGTGCGGACTTTTCTCACCTGCACGGCCAACGGCCAGGGCAGGTGGAGTGCTCACCCGCGCGGCAAACTTGCTAAGGTCTTGAGCCAAAGCGGCTGCAAAGATGATGGAGATGACGATGATGATCGGCGGCGGCGAGAACCCATTTTGCCGGACTTTTCTCACCTGCACGGCCAACGGCCAGGGCAGATGGAGTGCTCACCCGCGCGGCAAACTTGCTAAGGTCTTGAGCCAAAGCGGCTGCAAAGATGATGGAGATGACGATGATGATTGGCGGCGGCGAGAACCCATTTTGCCGGACTTTTCTCACCTGCACGGCCAACGGCCAGGGCAGATGGAGTGCTCACCCGCGCGGCAAACTTGCTAAGGTCTTGAGCCAAAGCGGCTGCAAAGATGATGGAGATGACGATGATGATTGGCGGCGGCGAGAACCCATTTTGCCGGACTTTTCTCACCTGCACGGCCAACGGCCAGGGCAGATGGAGTGCTCACCCGCGCGGCAAACTTGCTAAGGTCTTGAGCCAAAGCGGCTGCAAAGATGATGGAGATGACGATGATGATTGGCGGCGGCGAGAACCCATTTTGCCCTTCGGGGGTACTAAAGTTTTTGACCATAAGATGAGAATTGCCTCGCTAGTCACGCGTGCCGCGGAGGACCGATGAGGATGCAAAGGTGCCTTGATTCGGATTCGCGAGCCTTTGTGGGCCCTCTGGGGCGGCCAACCAGTGAACCGAGAGCGACCGCATTGGAGAAGGATGCCCAGGGTCTCACGGCATCAATGCAACAAGGAATACAATGAAACATCGCGTTGGCATGAGAAGGACAGGGCCGATGGGAATGATGACACGGACGATCAAACGTGACCCAAGCGGAGTGGTTTATTGTGAATGGGTTCAAGTCGGAGTGTTTTCCGGCCCTATTTTAAATGGGACGGAGTAATTATCACCCTGTTTTAAATATATATTATTATATTCTTACAGGGTGAGAACCCATCGGAGTCGAACCGCCGCCCGACCCAAAATATGTCGCTAAGATTCTACGGGGGGGCAGGGGGCGTCGAGAGCATGACGTCTTATGGTCAAAACTATAGTACCCCCCGTGTATTAGGCTCTTGGGCCGTCTGGAGGCTAACCGCCCATTTCGACCCCCCCCCCCGCCATTTTCGGCACACCCCTCACGCGTTTCGTGGCCCCACAAAGAACTCCACCGAGGACTGTATTTACAATTGCGGTTCTCACCAGTGCCTATGGTTAGATCTTTCGCCAGGCTAACTATCGCCGTGATGGTGGGCTTGCGCACGGCGGGCAATATGATGGTAGCCCCGCCGTCTCCGCCAAATACCCTATGACATACCCAACCCATGTGCATCAAGTGACAAGAGGGGTTGGCCCAAACTTTCCAGGACAATGACAGTGCAGGCGCCGTTCTATGTTGTGCAAGCTACATGGGATGCGCTCACGTGGCCTGATATACCAGACAACATCAGAAGGCCGAGGAGTGAAGGCCCAGGCTTGAGGAGGACATGGGGGCGGAAACGATGTGCAGGAGAAGGACGCGTGGGGGGCCGAACCGTCAGCGCGGCAGCAGCAAAGGGAAGGTGGCAAGGGGCAGAGGACGGGGACGAAAGTGACGGGAGGAGACCGAGGAGTGTTGCTTTTGCCGGTCGTGCGCCAAAGATGCAGCGCTGCCTGCTCCATGTTGCCGCGGCGCTCGGCAAACTGATTTAACCGGGTTATACTCGATGCAAGAAGCGAGCGAGGCCCAGCTCGCCAGCCAGCTTCCCTGCTTCCATTCTGTATTCGTCAGTGCGGGAGCTAAACGCTCATAGGCTCGCCGCCAAGTCTGCGAGCGGCCCGCGACGGCGCCCCGCTGGACCCCCCAGCATTCTTCGGAAGTGGCGACAGTTTCGCAGATTGCACCCCCCCAGGGATGGCGAGGTCTACTTTGAGTCCAGGTGGTGCCTCACGCCGCTGACCCCCTCGACCCTTCGAAAGTCGCGACAGTTTCGCAGATCGCAGCCCCATCAGGGACGGCGAGGTTTAATCTTAGTCTGGGTGGTGCCTCATTCCGCTGGACCCCCCAGCAACCCTCGAAAGTGGCGACATTTTCGCATATCGCAGCCCCCCGGGGACGGCGAGGTCCAACCTGAGTCTGGGTGGTGCCTGACGCCGCTGACCCCCCAACAGCCTTCGAAAGTGGCGACAGTTTCGCATACCGCAGCCCCACCAGGGATGGCTGGGTTGAAACTTAATTTTGGTAGATCGCAGACCCCCCAGGGATGGCGAGGTCTAATCTGAGTCAGGGTGGCGCTTCACGCCGCGGACCCCCCCAGCAACCCTCGACATTGGCGACGGTGTCGCAGATCGCAGCCCCCCCAGGGATGGCGAGGTCTAGTCTTAGTTTTGGTGGTGCCTTATTCCACTGGACCCCCCACAGGTTTCGAAACTGGCGACATTTTCGCAGATCGCAGCCCCCCAGGGATGGCGAGGTCTCTTGGTGATCCGTGTAACACGTCATTCCGCTCGAACCCCCAGCAGACTCCAAATGTGGCGACAGTTTCGCATACCTCAGCCCCACACGTGACCAGGTAGGAGGCAAGCTGGCTGGCAGGAAGGAGCGAGGTAAAAGGCAGCAGGGAAAAGAGAGAGAAGGGGGGTGGGAGAAAAAAGTGTGCGACCGCAGTGTTCTATTCAGAACGAATACTTCTCCAACGCAGGAGGGTTGGGACAAACGATTCAAGGTGATCGCGGAACGCCCGAACATGATATTCATTGCGCCAAGAAGTACGCTGCGCATGGATCTTTCACAGGGATCGTTGGGGGAGCATTGGTTCTGGTCGGTCGCCGGTCGAATGGGGAAGGGCGCGTGCATGTCTAATCAGGAAAAATGGTAAACCGTGTCACGAAGGGGGAGAATGAGGTTGCAAGAAGAAGCGTTTTAGACCACCTCCGCCCAGAGGGATGATTGAATTTCTCTAGCTCTGTCGTTCTCGGCGTTGCTGAGTCTGGTCTCCTTACAACGTGTTCTGCTCGCTCACTTTGTTCGTTGTGCTCCTACGATGCCGCTTTTGTTGTAACCGTTCCTTTGTATTCAAAGCTGCCTGCATGCACCAGAGGGTTGTCACGATTCGCGCGACCCGCGCAAGGCGATTAGTCTTTGAAGCCATGTATGCATGAATCCTCTCGCTCGTCTTTGTACTTGTGCCGCGAAAACAATGGATGTGCTAAGGAGATACGGGATTGCCGTTCGAGTGTGTCGCCGGGCTTCGTTGCTGCACAGAGGACAGTTGTTTGCCCACGATCTAACATATCATACGGATGCTTCCCATATTTGCAGTGGGCAAGCGGTCTTGATCAGCTTGTTGGACGCTTGACTCAGCGTTTGGCTGCAGGCCTTTCCCGAGGCGGGTCGAATCGCGCATGTCTTTCTGAGCCGAAGCCTCTGCTGATGGGCCTGTTTGCCACCACCACAACCATAAGTTGGAGGAGGAAGGAGGTGGAGGACGAGGAGGAGGAGGAGGAGGAGGAGGAGGAGGAGGACGAAGAGGAGGAGGAGGAGGAGGAGGAGGAGGAGCAGCAGGAGGAGGAGGACCTCCTCCCCCCTCCAACTTGTGGTGGTGGTGGAAAACGGGCCCACCGTCTGCAACAGCAGGCCCTCGCGAAGGCAGACGGGGCCTCCCGGTGCCTCCCCGGCGCGGCGGGGCGAGGGCCGGCAGCGGCCGCACCGCTGCCGTCGGCACCGCCGTCCGCCGCGGGCGCGGCCGCCCACGGAGCCCTCGCCGCAGCGGCGGCCACGCTTGGACCGAGGCCACGGGCTCTCTGCACGCAGCCCCGGCCACGCACCCGACCCAGAGCTCCCTCGGGCCTCGGCTCTCCGCTCTCGCGCGAGCCGCCCGTCCCGGGAGGGTGCCACCAGCCAGGCACCCGAGTCGGAGCAGGGCTCTCGTCGGCAATCCCATCCGAGCGCGTACAGGGGCACTTCCGCGAAGAGACTCCGTGGGATCGCGCCTCTCCGGAGTCTGCTGCGGGGCCCCCTCTGTCTGACTCTGAATTCCGTTGCGCAGCGGTTTCAAGACCTATCGTCGCTTGTGCCTGCTGTGCTCATTTCCTCTTCCTCGTCCCTCTGGTTTACTTCCGTCGGGCGACGAAATCTATGCATGTCCACTGCTCCCTGGCCAGGCCCATGTTGAAACCAGGATCTGAGTATACGGTATACGCCCTCCTGGCCAAGCAAGGAGGGCGTGAGGTATACACCGCTGCTGGGCTCAGGATGGACCTGGCTATGGAGCAGTCTGTGGATACGTATAGATCTCGTCGCCCCAATTCTTCTGGCAACCCGCGGTGATTGGTGCTGATGGTGCGACTATCGGCAGCCTCGTGCGGTACCGCGAGATCTACCCCAGCAACAAGGCCAGCGGTGCGCAGAAGGGCGGGAAACATGGACCCCGACCGAAGATCCTTTGGCAATGGGGCCGAACATCTGGCTTCTCCTGCCAGTCGGCGGCGAGTGAGGGGAGGAAGTGAGAATCGAACAAACAAAATTTGTATAAACATTAACCTTTGACACTCCGCGCGGATTTCTTGGATCCGCGCTGGGCCCCTCCAGCGGCGCCTCTGGCGCCGCCCCTGGCGCGCTCCGCGCGCCAGGGAGGGGGGTCCAGCGCAGATCCAAGAAATCCGCGCGGAGCGCCAAACGTTAATCTTTGTGCGGTTTGTTCTTCTTCTAGAGAATGCCTTCTCAGAAGGTGGCGGGATTTCTCAGAAGCTCCTTTACCTTCTGAGAGGTTTTTGTTGATGTCTTCGGGGAAGGCTCAGGAAGTTTGTCAGAAGGCTGGAGGACTTCCGAAGCTTCTGAGAAAATCTTCTGAGAAGGCCCGCCCCTTCTCACTTCCCTTCCGGTTTCGCCGCCGATTGGAGGTAGAAGCAGCTGCACTACTTGTCGGAGGTCGGCGCGGAGTTTTTGGCTCGGCGCTCGACCCCCCTCCCTGGCGCGAGGAGCGCGCCAGGGAGGGCGTCGGGGTTGCCGCCAGGGGGATCCAGCGCCGATCTAAAAACTCGGCGCGGACCTCGGAAATTTGGTGTTTGTGAAGTTGTTTCTCCCTCGAGCCCTGGGGCTGGAGGAAATGCACAGTGGAAACCCATGCCAAGAAACACCCTGCTTGCCTCCAGGGTGCCCTCGGTTTCTTGGGTTTCGATGGTGTTGCCATGGAAAGCGTGACGCTCCCACACCAAAAATCAATGGACGTCCGGGGTCTCAGGGTTGGGTTCCTCGTGGAAGGCTTCCTGCGGTCGAGCTCCTGCTGCACCGCGGTACTGGAACACGATCGGTCCCGTGGTGCCTTCTTGTGGCCCCGGCGCGCTGCAGAGGGCGGAAAGGGGGGTCCGAGGGAAGGGAGTGGTGCCGCCCAGGAGGCGACCGCCCCTGGGGGGTGTGCCGCGCGTGCGGAGGAGGGCGGCCTCCTCTCCTCCTCCCCCGACGACGACGACGAAGACCTCGACAACCTCGACGACCTGGACGACGACTCCTCCGCCTCCTCCTCAGATGACGCAAGACAAGACCCGGAAGGGCTTCCTCAATTGTTGGGGCATGCGGGCAGTTGAGAAAGCCGAACTGTAGAGTAGGGATCAGATCATGCGTTTGGAGACTTCGGGAGTTCCTGAGGAGGATGACGAGGAGGAGAAGAAGGAGGATGAGAAGGAGGAGGTGGAGGTGGAGGTGGAGGAAGGAGGAGGAGGAAGAGGAGGAGGAGGAGGAGCAGGAGAAGAAGGACGAGGATGAGGCGGAGGAGGAGGAGGAGGAGGAGGAGGAGGAGGAGGGGGGGGAGGAGGAGGGAGGGAGGGATGGAGGGACCACGGGCGCCCTCTGCCGGCCGGCCCGGCCTCCTTTGCGGGGGCGCCGCCTGGCGAAGGGGCGCTCGCACTTCCCCGCGCTGCAGAAGGCCGAGCTGCCGCCGCCGCCGCCGCCGCCCCCGGCCGGGGCTCTCGGAGGGAGCGGGCCCAGACATGCTCGCGTCGTGAAGCTTTCTCCTCCTCCTCCTCCTCCTCGTCCTCCTCCTCCTCCTCGTCCTCCTGATGGAGCGAACCGCCATGAAGATTAGAGCAGACACGTCGTGAAGATCAGAGGAGGAAAAAAAGTACCCATGATTACCTCTACCCATTCCCTCGTTTTTCCCCCTTCCGGGGCCTCCTGGGAGGCCCTCGTCGCCACCGCTGGAGTCGCCTCGAAATCCTGGTCAGAGCGCGGTCCGGGGAGTAGCGGTATGGGTCCCTTCCTCCCCAGAGGAGATCACGGCGGGAGGCTTTCGGCCGTGTTCGACCTTTGGAATCCCCCGCGGGGCCACAGGGCCGTCAAGAAACGACTCCAGAGGAAAAGCCCGTCCTGCAGGAAGTGGGTCGACTTTTTTCGGGGACCCCATGCTGAAAACATCTAGGCGTCGGATCTCTGGGGCCGATGGGCTCGGCTTGTGTCGGATCAGTGAGATCCAGGCGTTGCATGCTGTTTCGTGCCGGGCGTTTTCGCCCGGCCGCGGGCCCTGGGCCCCCCACTGCAGATCCATCCGGCTGGAAGAATGCCGCGGAAAGATGGTCTGGGGTTCTGGTTGTAGACCTTGGCGATGTGGCAAGTTTTTCGAACGTTTGATCTCAGAGTCGGCTTGTGTCGGGGATGTAATGCTTTGCTATGCATAGGAGGGGCAAGGAGGAAGAGAGGAGGGCGACGACGACGAAGACGACGACGACGCTGGGTGGTGGGCCCCGCGACGTAGAACCACCAGTCAAGAAGGCCCCAAGACTACCCAAAGGGTCCACCTCTTCTCCCCCCCCCGCTGCCGCATCATGCGGGAGCCGGCAGGAGGGGGAGGAGGAGGAGGAGGAGGAGGAGGAGGAAAAGGAGGACGAGACTGACATTTTGCTTCGCCTTCGGGTGAAAGTTGGGGCCTCTGTTGCATGTACACATGTGCTGGCGTCACGTAGTATGGTGCCGCTTCCCTGCTTGGGCTCCAGTGAGGATGTGCCCGAATGGTGCAGTGAAGTGATCAGGGCGCGCTGCGCCCGTTCGATCGGTCCTGTCGTTTGTTCCTCGGGGTTGTCTGTGCTTGCGCGGCCTGCCCTCTTCGGTGCGGCGTGGACTCGTGAGCCAGGACGAGGCGAGGCGGCGGCGCAAGCGGCGGCGGCGGGCGCATGGAGGTCAGCTGCATCGTTCTCGCGTGCCCGGCCACGCTCCCCGGTAGCGACAGGTATAGGCCCCAGCTGGCGCGTCTCTCCCCCTTCTGGGGATGGCTGTCGCCTGCGAGCAACGGCCGTCCCCGGCGCAGTGCGTTGGCGGAGCGCGCCAGCACCCATCCTCATTGCGCAAGGACTGCGCCCCGCCGCCGGACGAGGAGAGATTGAACAGGACGATGCACACGAGGCCAGACGGACCATCGTCGCGGAAAGCGCTGGAAGGGCGCGACGGGCACGAAAGGCGGCACTTGGCAGATCAGGCGGCAGTGCCCTGTCTTTGGCGTGGCTAGAGCGGTGCATCCAGTTCTTTGCGAAGCTTTCTCGTGGGCGTATGGCGGTCATGAGCGCCCTCCCGCGGTGTGCGAAGACCAGCTGGACCAGTTGCGCGCAGAGTGCGTCGAGTGCGGCGAGGGAGGGCACAGAAGATGGGGGGCCTACGCCTGGCAGGGGTCGACGCTTCTTGCCCAGAGGCGAGGCGCCATCTTCTGGCTGCGTTGGGGCCCAAGTCCGCGCTGTGGCAGCGGCGCTGGGACTTCACTGCCCCCAGAGGACGCTCCAGGTGCTGCCCCCGCGGACGTGAAAATTAGGTCAAACATTTTCAGACGACTATGACAGGGCAAAGGTCTCTTCAGCGCGAGTTGGTAAGCATCGATGATTCGATGATGTCCCGCTGGCTTTCTCAAGTGCTCCTGGAGTTGCCGCCAGGAGACCCCTGGGTATGCCCAGTCGCCTAAAGCCAGCCGCAGCCACCTCTACGGGGCCCTGACAGTCTTCGGCCTGTCTCGGCGTAGGATCAAGTCCCGCAGGCGGCGCCACGCATCTCTCGTGGCTTCCGGGATGATGCATTGCACGGCCATGCGGGGCCATTGCCGACCACTTGGCAGCGCTGGGAGAGTTCGGCGAGGTACCCTTCCAAGATCTGGGCGCTACCGTGATATCTTCAGGAGGGTCAGTGAGAGCGGACAGCTAGCCAGGATGAGGGGAGTGTTTCATATTGAGAAGCTGGGGGCTGTCCGACTGGGGTGGTGGAGTGCTCTCTGCTCCCAGGGACGCAGTTTCTGAGTTTGGTATTTCTTTTGGGGCTATTTATGCGACTGGGGGGGTCCGAGGAGAGCAGGGGAGAGGACTCAGTAACCCGCGGGAGGTGTCATCCTGATCAGCATCCCTCGCGATGCTGGTCCTTGCTCTGACGGTGGCTTGTGGGCTCCCAGATAATTTTCGGGCACCCAGTGCACGTGGCCCATCCAACGTTGCGGTTTTGGGCCGCCCGCGGTGGGTGAGTGACGCACGCGTTACTCGCGAGAGTTGTCGGCTGAGAAAAAGGATTCCGCAATCCATAATGATGGTGGCGATGATGAGGAGAAGGCGCGCAGCCAAAAGACATCACCCAGACGCGTTGGTCCACAAAGGGTCGTTGCAATCCACGCCTCGCTGCGTGAGTGTACCTATTGCTGGTCAGCTCGCGTGGGGTCCCCGGTTTGCCTGGCGACCTTTTGCTTTGCACAGTGGTCGAGGCCGAGCCGTGTGAAGTTCTGTGGTCGCGTCCCATCCTCCGTCTCCAACAAAGAAGAGACAAGGGCGGTTGCAATCCTTACCCTTCCCTGCTGGCGTCCCCCTGCAGATCTGATGGGGCACGGCGCGTCCGCTTCCAGCTACGCGTGAAGTCGTGAATGGCAAGGCTGCCCCCTGGCGGCTCCCCCTTGGGGTGCATGCGTGTGAAGCCTCTTACATGCCCGTGGCCATGGGGCTCCGATCGGGGAGGAGTCGGGGGTGCCAAGCCTGCTGTGCCGAAGCTGTCGAGGGGCGCCAAGCGAGCGAACCGCCCGAGACCTTACCGCAATCCACACAATCAGGGCGCGAGCGCCGCACGCTGTTCGAATATGTGGTGAGGATGGAGTTCGCGTGCTTTCTGTTCGACAAGTCTTTCGTGCTCGCCTGAGCCGCGCCGACGCGCCCCAGGGCGCATGGTTCACCTCTCTTCTCCTGTGGACCAAGCCGGCCCAGGGCCTGCGGGCAGCTGGCCCCCTCCCCCCCGGACCTGGCCGGGCCTCGGGGGGCCAGGCCAGGCGCCGGCCGCCCCAGCCGCCCCAGCGTCCAGCTCGGCAAGGCTTCGGGCTGCGCGCAGGCAGACCCCCCAGTGCATTCCCGCCTGGCCTCAACAGGCCCGCCCGAAGTGCCCAAGCTGGCTTCAACAGGCTCCCCGAGTAGCCCAGGGCGGCCTCATCAACCTGGCGCCGCCTCCAGCGACGCGGGGCTCTCCGCACCCCAGGGTTGAGGTGTTGAGACCGCCCCAGAATGCTCAAGGGGCTTGTTGAGGCCAGCCAGGACTACTCGGGGAGGGGGCTGTTGTGGCGGCTGTCTGCGCGCAGACTGAAGCCTTGCCGGTTCAGCTTGTCCAGGGATCGGAGGCCGCCGTTTACAACCCTCCCGAAGAAAAGCTTGTCAGATCGATTCAGCAGCCCCCTCTGGCCCCCATCCAAAGCCGTTGACGGGGACGCTGTCACACCAGGGGTTGCCATGCAACATTGGGCGGGGGAGGGGGGGTCGCCGATTCGAGAAAATTACCCCATGGCCAGGCAGGCCCATGAAGACTCCGATGCGCCCCCGAAGCGTTTCGTGAAACCCATGGCCACTCTCGTCATTTTGTTTTTCCAGCAGTGTGGCAATTATACACCTGCCCCGATCTTGGTCAGGCCGATCCTGGGCCCAGGATCTGATTGGTCAGGATCAGCGTAATTAGGTGTATAGTTGGAGCCCTCCTCGGGGAGGGGTGATTCGCCCAGCCTGCACCCCTCCGACGCCGCGGGCGCGGGGGCTGCTGCTCCGTGGTGAGATTATATAGCACATCGCGTTGGCCAGCGCCGCGCGTGGAGGCCTCCGGCGTGCAGTATTGCGACATGCTGTTCTTCGACGACTGCACGTACAGCGACAACTGCGAGGTCTATGGGGGGGAGGCGCTAGCCAAACCTGGAAGGATCACATCTTCTGCGTTTGGTCAGGGGGATACGGCCCCCGAGGAAGCGCCCTGGCCGAGCCTATATCCAGCTCTCTGCGGCGAGTCCCGCCACCGTGTCAGCCCAGCATTCTGGGTGGCGACTGTTCGAGGGGGCACGCGGTGCCGTCGCGTGCGACACCTCGTGTCTCCAGACTCGGGAGAGCCGTGATGAAGATAATGAGGATGATGATGATGATGATGATGATGATGATGATGATGATGATGATGAAGATGAAGATGATGATTGATGATGATGATGATGATGATGATGATGATGATGATGATGATGATGATGATGATGATGATGAAGATGATGATGATGATGATGATTGATGGTGATGGTGATTGTGATGGTGGTGATGATGATGATGATGATGGCGGCGATGATTATGATGGTGGTGGTGGTATGTCGGCGATGATGATGCTGCTGAAGGTGATGGTGATGGTGGTGATGCTGATGACGGCGATGCTTGTGCTGATGATGACGATGTTGTTGGTGATGTTGATGGTGCTGATGATGGTGATGATTGTGGGGGTTATCGTGATATCGATGATGGTGATGATGGCGATGATGAGTGTGGTGATGATGACGACGACCACGAATGACGATGACGTGTATGCTGATGTTGATCCTGATGATGATGTTGCAGATGCTTATGCTGGTACTGCTGATAATGCTGCTGCTCATGTTGACGACGATGATCATCATGTTGATGAAGAAGTTGTTGCTGACGAGGATGATGTTGATGATGATGATGATGATGATGATGATTATGATGATGATGATGATGATGATGACGATGCAGCTGCTGCTGCTGCTGTTTCTGCTACTGATGATAATGGTGACGATGATGATGCTGATGCGTATGCTGATGTTGATGCTGCTGATGATGACATGGATGCTTCGGTTTATGGTGATGAATATGGCAGTTGTGGTGCTGCTGGTGGTGATGATTATGCTGATGATGCTGATGATGTTGATGATGATGATGATGATGATGATGATGATGATGATGATGATGATGATGCTGATGCTGATGCTGATGCTGATGCTGATGCTGATGATGATGAAGAAACAGCTTGTCTGGGGTAGTCTTGGGGCTGCCTTCGCCTCCTTTGAGGAAGTCTTGGGTGTCCATTGGGGTCCTCTTGGGCCGTGTTGGGGCCCTCGTACGCCAGCTTGGGGCTCTCTTGGGCCGTCTTGGGGCCCTTTTGGCCGTGTGATGGGTGCCTGGGTGCCGTCGTGGGACCGCCTTGGCGCTGTCTTGGGCCGTCGAAGGGCCTTCTAAGGCCGTCTTGGGTCCCACGGGAGGCCGTCTTGGGGCCCTTTTGGCCGCGTCTTGGGCCATCGTGGAGTCTTCTTGGGCCGACTTGAGCTGACGGCATCCCGAAAATGCGAGAATGCGAAACTAATGATAAAACATGCAAGGGAAATCGATGCTGTTGGCTTCTTCGGACCCTGTTCGAGGTCCTCTTGTGGCCATTTAGGGCCCTCGTGGAGGCATCTTGGGCCGTCTTGAACCAAGATTCTGCTGCCTTCGGGTCATCTTGGGCCGTCTTCGAGGCATCTTGGGCCATCTTGATGTCCTTGGCTGCCTGCACGGGCCGTCTTGGAAGCTCGGGACGCGTGTCCATCGTTTTAAACGAGGGATCGTGGCGAGGGAGGCTCTGTAGCGCTTGGGAGCAGCGCCTGGGAATACAGGAAGTGCACGAGCCTCGAGCGGGTGAACGTGGTATGAGGGGTCTAGGATTTGGCAGCCATGCGGGAAGTGCACAATCCTCGAGCAAGAACGCATGGAATGAGAGCTCAGGCATGGGCTGCCATGCGGGAAGTGCGCCATGATCGAGTGGGCACGCGTGGAATGGGGACTTCAGGCATTAGCTTCATGCGGGAAGTGCACAGTCCTCGAGCGGGCACGCCGCGAGGAAGGGGGTGCAGGAATGAGCTGCCATGCCGGAAGTGAGCCGTGATCGAGCGGGCGCGAGGGAAATGGAATTCAGAAGATACGGTGGCGGATATCTCCCCCCTGATGTGTGGTTTGGTGATGCCTTGTGGCTTTCTTTCTTTCTGGGAGGTCGTCCCGACCTGCTTGCTGCCCGGGCGTACGCTGCACCGGCCTGCAAGAGCCGTCGCGTCTTCCTCCTCCTGCTCCTCTTCCTCCTGCTGTTGACGTCCTTCTCCTCTTTCCTTCTCCTCCTTCCTTCCCACCGTCCTTCCTTCCTTCCTTCCTTCCTTCCATCCTTTCTTCCTTCCCTCCTCCTCCTCCTCCTCCTCCTCCTCCTCCCCCTCCTCTTGCTTCTTATTCCTCCTCCTCCTCCTCCTTCTCCTCCTCCTCCTCTTGCTTCTCATTCCTCCTCCTTCTCCTTCCTCTTGCCTCTTGCCTGGCTGCTGAGGAAAGGTCCAATGATGGCCTCCGAGTGAAAAAAACACCAAGACTCGAGCCTGCCCCCTCTCTTCTGCCAGCCGAGCCTAGGCCGCCCCCCCAGACGCTGCGGTTTGGCGAGGGCTCCCCCCCCCCTCCTCCATGGAGAGGTCGTCGCGGCTTGCTGCCCGGGCGTGGTGTGCGTGCGCACCCCTGAGGGCCTCACTGAGGAGACGCGCGAACGCCCCGTGACGGCCACGTTCGACGACGACGACGACGACGTCGACGACGACGACGACAACGACGACGGCGGTGACGACGACGACGATGACGACGACGACGACGACGAGGAGGCCGACGGCGCTGGCGGCGGCGGAAACGGAGAGAACGACGGCGTCGGCGGCGGCGACGACAACGGCGACGGCGACGGCGACGGCGACAGAGACGATGACGACGGCGGCGGCGGCGACGGCGACGGCGACGGCGACGACGACGACGACGACGACGGCGGCCGCGTCGGCGGTGGCGGCGGTGGCGGCGGTCGCGACGGCGACGGCGACGGCGACTGCGACGTCGGCGACGGCGACGGCGACGACGACGACGACGACGACGACGACGACGAAGGCGGCGGCGACGGCGACGGCGGCGGCGACGACGACGACAACGGCGACGGCGACAGCGACGGCGACGGCGACGGCGACGACGACGACGACGGCGACGGCGACGGCGACGGCGACGGCGACGACGACGGCGATGACGACGGCGACGGCGACGGCGACAGCGACGATGACGACGAGGGCGACGACGACGACGAAGGTGGCGGCGGCGACAGCGGTGGCGGCGGTTGCGGCGGTCGCATCGGCGACGGCGACTGCGACTGCGATGGCGGCGACGGCGACGGCGACGGCGACGGGGACGGCGACGGCGACTGCGACAACGGCGACGGCGACGGCGATGGCGACTGCGACGACTGCGATGACGGCGATGACTGCGACGACGGCGACGGCGACGGCGACGGCGACGGTGACGGCGACGGCGACTGCGACGGCGGCGACGGCGACGGCGATGGCGACTGCGACGACGGCGATGACTGCGACGACGGCGAAAGCGACGGCGACGGGGACGGCGACGGCGACGGACGGCGACGGCGACGGCGGTGACGGCGACTGCGATGGCCACGACGGCGACGGCGACTGCGATGGCGACGGCGATTGCGACGGCGGCGACAGCGATGGCGACGGCGACGCCGACGACGACGGCGACGGCGACGGCGACTGCGACGGGGTCGACGGCGACGGCGGCGGCGGCGGCGACGACGGCGACGCCTGCGACGGCGACGATGACGGCGACCGCGACGGCGACGGCGACGATGACGACGACGACGACGACGACGACGACGACGACGACGACGACGACGACGACTAGGATGACGGCGACGACGACGACGACGACGACGACGGCGACGGCGGCGGTGACGGGGACGGCGACGGCGACGCCCGCGACGACGATGACGACGACGACGACGCCGATGGCGACGGCGACGACGGCGCGACGAGATCGACGACAAGCCACGATGGCGACGACGACGGCGGAGGTGGTTGCGGCGACGATGACGACGACGACGGCAACGACGGCGGCGGCGACGTCTACGACGTCGACGGTGACGGCGGCGGTGACGACGACGGCGACGGTTTCAGCGATGGCGTCAGCGACGCCGACGGCGGCGGCGACGGCGACGTCGTCGGCGACGGTGACAGAGACGACGACGACGACGACGACGAGGACGGCGACGACGACGATGACGTCGACGAGAGCCGACGACGACGTCGACAACGACGGCGGCGGCGACGTTGACGACGACGGCGGCGGTGGAGGCGGGGCCGACGGTGGCGGCGGGGGCAGCGGCGAGGACGGCGGCGGCGACGACGACGGCGACCACGGCGGCGACGGCGACGGCCACGGCGACGGCGACGGCGACGTCGGCGTTGGCGGCGACGACGGCTGCGGTGGCGTCGGCGACGGCGACGGCGGCGACGGCGATGGCGACTGCGACGGCGGCGACGGCGACGGCGACGACGACGGCGACGGCGACGGCGACTGCGGCGGCGACGGCGACGACCACGACGACCACGCCCACGACAGCGGCGGCGGGGACGACGACGACGACGACGACGACGACTAGCATCGGAGTCCGCGACGGCGACCGCGACGACGGCGGGCGATGACGACGAAAATCACGACGACGACGAGAACGGAGGAAGCGACGATGACGACGACGACGACGACGGCGTCGACTGCAAGCGACGATGACGACGACGGCGACGGCGACGACGACGGCGGAGGCGACGACGATGACGCCGACGGCAACGTTGTCGGCGACGACGACGACGACGACATCGACGACGACTACGACGACGGCGGCGGCGGCGGCGACGGCGACGGCGGCGGCGACGGGGACGGCGACGACGACGACGGCGACGATGGCGGCGACGACGGCGACGAGGACGACGCCGAGCTACGACGGCGACGTCGACGGCGACAGCGACGGCGACGGCGACGGTGACGACGACGGCGACGGCGACGGCGACGGCCATGACGACGATGACATCGACGACGACGACATATGACGACGTCAACGAGTGTGGAGGCAATGACGACGACGACAAGGAGGAGGAGGAGGAGGAGGAGTTCGACGACGAGGACGACGACATCGACATCGACGACGACGACGAGCGACGACGACGACCACCACGACTACAACGACGGTGGAGGTAACGACGACGACGACGACGACGGCGGCGGGGAAAACGACGACGACGACACCGACGACGACGATCGACGACGACGATGACGACTGCGACGTCGACGACGACGACAGCGACAACGACAGCACGGCGGCGGCGTTAACAGCAACGATGACGACGACGACGACGACGACGACGACGACGACGACGACGACGACGACGACGACGACGACGACGACGACTGTGGAGGCGACGACGACGACGGCGGCGACGGCGGCGATGGCGACGGCGACGACGACGACGACGAGCGACGACGGTGGCCGCGGCTGCGGCGGCGACGTCGGCGACGGCGACGGCGGTGGCGACGGCGTCGACAGCGACGGCGGCGGCGACGGCGACGGCGACGGCGACGGCAGCGACGACGACGACTTTGACGGCGACGGCGACGACGACGACGACGGCGACGACAACGGCGTCAACGGCTACGGCGACATCGACGATGACGACGACCAACGACGGCTACCACGACGACAACAACGACGGCGGAGGCGGCTACGACAGCGACAGCGATAGCAACGGCGACGGCGGCATTGCCACGACGGCGCAACTGGTGGCGCCGGCGGCGGCGGCGGCGGCGACCTCGACGACGACGACGTCGATGACGACGACGACGACGATGGCGGCTGCTGCGACATCGATGACGGCGACGACAAAGACGGCGACGGCGTCGGCGACGACGATGGCCACGACGACGACGACCACTACGACGGCGACGACGACGGCGGTGACGGCGACGGCGACTGCGACGGCGACGGCGACGACGACGGTGAAGGCGACGGCGACGGCGACGGCGACGGCGACGGCGACAGCCGCGGCGGCGTTGGCGAGGGCGATGGCCACGGCGACGGCGACGACGACGGCGACGGCGGCGGCGGGGACGGCGACGGCGACGGCGACGACGGCGGCATCGACTGTGACGGCGACGACGACGACGATGACGACGACCACGACCCCGACGACGATGATGTCGACGACGACAACGACGGCAACGGCGACGGCGAGGATGACGACGATGGCGACATCGACGGCGACGACGACGACGACGACGACGACGATGGCGACGGCGACGTCGGCGACGACGACGACGACACCGACGGCGTTGACGCCGGCGGCGGCGGCGACGTCGACGGCGACGGCGACGGCGGCGGCGACGGCGACGGCGACCGCGACGGCGGCGGCGACGGCGACGACGAATGCGACGGCGACGGCGACGACAACGACGGCGGCATCGTTGGCGGCGGCGACGGCGCCGACGGCCACGGCGATGGCGACGGCGACGGCGGTGGCGGCGATGGCGGCGGCGACAGCGACTACGACGGCGACGAGGGCGACGGTGACGGCGGCATTAACGACGACGGCGACGAGAACGACGGCAACGACGCCGACGCCGACGCCCACGCTGACACCGACGACGACGATGGCGACGGCGACGACGACGGCGGCTGCGACGGCAGCGACGGCGACGGCGACGGCGGCTGCGACGGCGACGGCCACAGCGACGGCGGCAGCGACGGCGACGGCGACGGCGTCAACCACGAAGAAGGCGACGGCGACAAGAACGACGGCAACGGCGTCAACAGCGACGGCGACGACGACGACGACGACGGCAGCGACGACGACGACGGCAGCGGCGGGTGCGACGGCGACGGCAACGGCGAAAACGATGGCGACGGCGACGGCGACGGCGTCGACGACGACGACACCGGCGACGACGACGACGACGACGACGACGACGACGATGCGGCGGCTGCGAGTGCGACGGCGACGGCGACGGCAACGGCGACGGCGACGGCGACGACTACGGCGGCGGCGACGGTCCATCGGGCCTCTGGGCGCCCGCTTTGGGCCCCGGGCCGTCGGGAATCGACCCGCGGGGAGTTGTTGCTCTCTGGAGGTGTCCGGGCGAACTGCGCGCGTTTGGAAACGGGACCCGGCTTCAAGAACGTGCAGTCTTGTAAGCTGGATCCAGCTTCCAAAGCACACAGTTTTTGAGCCGGATCCGGCTTCAAAGACACGCAGTTCTCGCGGGGAGAGATTGCTCTTTGTGGAGGCGTCCAGGCACAGATCTTTATCGCAGCTGGGCCATCGTACCCGCCGTCGTCCACGTCGTCGTCCCCTCGGCCGACTGAGCTGTCCAGGGTGAGGGCGGTTAGGGCGGGGGGATGCGAAGGGAGCCTGCCTGGGGACGGCAGTGGCTTGCCTCCTCGAAGTGGGCGAGCTCCCTCCTCCTCCGTCCTCTTCCTCCTCCTTCTCCATCGTCCTCCTTCTCCTCCACCTCCTCCTCGTCCTCCTTTTCCTCCACCTCCTCCTCGTCCTCCTCCTCCTCTTCATCTTTTTTTTTTTTTATTCCTCTTATTTTTATTCTTATGGTTTGTATTATTCTTTCTCCTCCTCCAGAGAGAGAGAAATAGAGATAGAGATAGAGAGAGAGAGAGACCGAAACCGAGTGCGAGGATGAGTAGGGGGATGAGCGGGAGGGAGGGGTAGCCGTAGCAGGAAGGGGACGGAGGGATGGGTGAGATTCTTTTCCTCCTCGTCCCCAGAGGGGCGTCAAAAGTCTTGCCCCCCCCCCCCAATTCTCTCTCTCTCGCTCCTTCTCCCTCTCTCTCTCTCCCCCCCGCGGCCGAGGAGCTCTTCTGGCAAGGGCTGGAGGCCTTCGCGGCCGGGGAGGCCGGCGTGGTGGCGTGAGCCCGTCGCCGCGGCGCCGCGCGCGGGACTCGCGGAGGCGGCGCCGCGAGCTGGCACGTCTGCGCCGCTACGCGCACGCGCGTGCCTGTGCCCAGATATAGCTCGCGGAGAGCTATCCCAGGAGGGTTCTCCAGGAGCAGGAGCGGGAGCCGCAGGGTCGCCCCGGAGCTCGTTCCGGCCTCTGGCGGGACACCTCGCGGCGCCTCCTGTGACCCTCCAGCGGCTCCCGGCAAGCGCTGGTCTGCTCGTTCCGAATACGCGTGCGGGAAGCCTTTCCGCAGCTCCTATGGAGCTCCTGTGAAGCTCCCTTTCTCAAGCTTGCAAGCTCTCCAGACATGCTTTTTCCAGCGTCCTGGCAAGCGCCCCCCACAAGCATTTCACGCGCTTTGAACTGCGCTGCTATCCGGGGTTTGTGCTGGCGTCGAGGAACGAAATAACAGCATAAACATAATGTTTCGAAGCTCCTTGCCCCGGGCGCGGCCCATCCCCTAAATTATCCCGGCAAAGCAACCTAACAGCGATGTGTAGGAGCATATCTGGAAGCATTCCCCTTAAGATTCAGATGAGAATCCAGTTGTAGAATTCTGCTGTTCTCGCAGTCGTAGTCGCATTCGCGATGACAGTCGCAGTGGCAACGGCAGTCGCAGTCACAGCCTCAGCCTCAGCCTGCCTCAGCCTCAGCCTCAGCCTGCCTCAGCCTCAGCCTGCCTCAGCCTCAGCCTCAGCCTGCTTCAGCCTCAGCCTCAGTCTGCCTTCAGCCTCGCCTCAGCCTCAGCCTCAGCCTCAGCCTCAGCCTGCCTCAGCCTCAGCCTCAGCCTGCCTCAGCCTCAGCCTCAGC
This sequence comes from Prorocentrum cordatum, assembly GCA_963575745.1. Lineage (NCBI taxonomy): Eukaryota > Dinophyceae > Prorocentrales > Prorocentraceae > Prorocentrum > Prorocentrum cordatum. The sequence continues at coordinate 24,203 of CAUYUJ010014164.1, forward strand.
CTGCTTCAGCCTCAGCCTCAGTCTGCCTCAGCCTCAGCCTCAGCCTGCCTCAGCCTCAGCATCAGCCTGCCTCAGCATTCAAAATGTGGCCCGGGAATGGAGTTCTGGGAACTCGAAGAACACGAAGTGGCCTACAGTTGGCTCCGGGCATTCAAAATCATGGCCCAGGAATGGAGTTCTGGGAACTCGAAGACCACGAAGTGGCCTACAGTTGGCTCCGGGCATTCAAAATGTGGCCCGGGAATGGAGTTCTGGGAACTCGAAGAGCACGAAGTGGCCTAGAGTTGGCTCCGGGCATCCAAAATGTGGCCCGGGAATGGAGTTCTGGGAGGTCGAAGAGCACGAAGTGTGTGACTGTTGGCTTAAAACGACTTCTGCGGCACCCTGTCCGGCACCCGCCCAGACCCCCCTGTGGAGTCATTTGCTGCTCTCTTTTGACACCACTAGAAACCTATCAGAACAAGCTGTTAGGTAAAAACACGACCTTGGGGTCCACCTCGCGGGCACGGTGATGTAACCATGAGACGGATTAGTGTGTGAGCCAGGTGCCATCCGCCTTGGAGCCTGGGAAAAAATTATCCCGGCAAAGCAACCTAACAGCGATGTGTAGGAGCATATCTGGAAGCATTCCCCTTAAGATTCAGATGAGAATCCAGTTGTAGAATTGTGCTGTTCTCGCAGTCGTAGTCGCATTCGCGATGACAGTCGCAGTGGCAACGGCAGTCACAGACACAGCCTCAGCCTCAGCCTCAGCCTCAGCCTCAGCCTCAGCCTGCCTCAGCCTCAGCCTCAGCCTGCCTCAGCCTCAGCCTCAGCCTGCTTCAGCCTCAGCCTCAGTCTGCCTTCAGCCTCGGCCTCAGCCTCAGCTGCCTCAGCCTCAGCCTGCATCAGCCTCAGCCTCAGCCTCAGCCTGCCTCAGCCTGCCTCAGCCTCAGCCTCAGCCTGCCTCAGCATTCAAAATGTGGCCCGGGAATGGAGTTCTGGGAACTCGAAGAACACGAAGTGGCCTACAGTTGGCTCCGGGCATTCAAAATCATGCCCAGGAATGGAGTTCTGGGAACTCGAAGACCACGAAGTGGCCTACAGTTGGCTCCGGGCATTCAAAATCATGCCCAGGAATGGAGTTCTGGGAACTCGAAGACCACGAAGTGGCCTACAGTTGGCTCCGGGCATCCAAAATGTGGCCCGGGAATGGAGTTCTGGGAACTCGAAGACCACGAAGTGGCCTACAGTTGGCTCCGGGCATCAAAATGTGGCCCGGGAATGGAGTTCTGGGAACTCGAAGAGCACGAAGTGGCCTACAGTTGGCTCCGGGCATTCAAAATGTGGCCCGGGAATGGAGTTCTGGGGACTCGAAGACCACGAAGTGGCCTACAGTTGGCTCCGGGCATTCAAAATGTGGCCCGGGAATGGAGTTCTGGGAAGTCGAAGAGCACGAAGTGGCCTACAGTTGGCTCCGGGCATTCAGAATGTGGCCCGGGAATGGAGTTCTGGGAGGTCGAAGAGCACGAAGTGTGTGACTGTTGGCTTAAAACGACTTCTGCGGCACCCTGTCCGGCACCCGCCCAGACCCCCCTGTGGAGTCATCTGCTGCTCTCTTTTGACCCCACTAGAAACCTATCAGAACAAGCTGTTAGGTAATAATGTCTCCAAGCTCCGCGCGGATTTTTTGGTATCGGCACTGGGCCCCCCTGGCGGCGCGTCCGGCGCCGCCCCTGGCGCGCTCCCCGCGCCAGGGAGGGGGCTCCAGCGCCGATCCCAAGAATCCGCGCGGGCCTCCGAGGAACTATGCTTATGCTGTTTTTCGTTCCTCTAGCTACGCGTGCGTGTGCCAGTCCTGATGGTCGCGCGTTTGTGAATTCTCGTGCGTGAGAGCATGCCTGCGGTATTCTGCGCGCGTGTACGGATGCATACATGGCCACGGATGGGACTGGTGATGAACACGCCTGTGTGCATGCCTGTGTGCACGCGCATGTCCACAGCTCGTTATTGTGCATATGCATGCGTATGGTTACGGTTCTGGTTCTGCATTTTCTTACGTCAAGCCTGCCAATGCTCGTATTGCCGCCCTTGACTTCTTCTCCTCCTCCCTCCTCCTCCTTCTCCTCCTCCTCTTCCTCTTCCTCTTTCCTAGTTCCCTCCTCTTCTTCTTCCTCATCATCATCATCATGCTACCAGGGAGGACCTCAAACAGTGTGTTTCTAGCAGTATCTCTTGTGCAATGTGCAATATTTGTGGAGCAACCTATGTGGTGCAATCTACGTGGTGCTATATATGCTGTTCGGTACATGCTGTGCAATGTAATTGTGGGGCAACAAATGGGGTACAATATATGTGGTACAAGCCACTTGCCGAACTTGAAGTTGTCAACTCCACTGCTCGCGCAACCATCCCACCCACCCACCCGCAACTTGGTTTGCAAATTCTCTTAAGACCGTGACGGTGGGTGCCAAATTGCACTTGGCAACGACAGCGACGCCGACGACGACAGCGACAACGACGACGACGACGCCGCCGACAACGACTACGACGACACCGACGACGTCTCCAACGACTTCGACGACGCCGACAACGACGACGACGACGACGACGACACCGACGACGACGACGACGCCGACGCCGACGACGACGACGATGAAAACGACGACGACGATGACGACGCCGACGACGACGACAACGACGACACCGACGACGACGACGACGCCGACGACGACGACGACGTCGACGACGACTGCGGCGACGACGACGACGCCGACGTCGACGACGACGAAGACGACGACGACGCCGACGCCGACGACGACGCCGAAGACGACGACGACGTCGCCAACGAAGACGACGACGAGGGAGGAGTGAGGACGACGACGGCGACAAGAACGACAACGACGACAACGACGAGGGAGGAGGGAGGACGGTGACGACACGAACGACGAAGAAGGAGGAAGGACGGTGACGCCGACGACGACAACGACGAGGGAGGAGGGAAGACGACGACGACGACAACGACGAGGAGGACGACGACGACGGCGACGAAATAGGAGGGACGACGAGATGCCGAGCCGGACGACGACGACGACGAGGGAGGAGGAGGAAGGACGACCACGGCGACAACGACGACGGAAACGACCACGACGCCAAAGAGGACGACGACGACGAACACGAGGAAAGGCAGAGGACGACGTCGGCGACGACGACGACGACGACGACGACGCGGGAGGAGGGAGGACGGCGACGACGACGACGACGCAAGAGCGCGCGCGCACGCTTTTGTTGAAAATCCGTGTTGCGATACCTTGTGTTTTTGTAGGTTTTTTGGACACACGATATTGAAATCCTTCCGAAACCGATGGGTTTTGCAGGATTTCGGCATACGCGCGCGACGACGCGCGCGTCTGCACTTCGTCCCATTTTGTGCAGAGGATTCTCGCGACGGCACACGCGCAAGGGCGTTCGACAGATTTCGACATGCGCGCGCGCGAAGCCAGTTTGGTAGCATTTTGTGAAAATGTTGAAAAACCTATGGTTTTCTTAAGATTTCGCAAGAGCTCGCGCGTAAGCTTTTTTAGCAAATCAGTGTTGCGAAACCATGTGTGTTTTTGTATGTTTTTGGGGAACTCGATTGCGAAATCCTTCCGACACCGAAGGTTTTTGAAGGATTTCGGCATGCGCGCGCGACGACGCGCGCGTGCGCACTTCGTCCCATGTTTTGCAGCAAGGGATTCGTGAACAAGTCTTATGTTGGAACCAAAAATGTCCCCGCGTATTGTTTTCACAAGGGAACCTCAGGGTGACGATCCTGGCCCCCCGCGGATAGTGTACATTATATTTAGGATGGACATGTGGTCAGAATCATATATGGTGTACATACCCGAAAGGGGGACCGATAACGCCGGGGGGGGTAGAGTCTATTCTCTTTCTAGAAAGGAGAATCAATCACTTGCTCAACTTGAGGCTGTCCTCTCCACCGCTCGTGCAAGCACCCCACCCTCCCACCCGCAACCTGGTCGCACGACCTCTCAAGACCTTGACGGTTGGTATCAAGTGGCACTTGGCAGCGACACCGACGCCGACGACGGCAGCGACAACGACGACGACGACGCCGCCGACAACGACTACGACGACACCGACGGTGTCTCCAACGACTTCGACGACGACGACAACGACGACGAAACCGACGACGACGACGCCGACGCCGACGACGACGACGATGATGACAACGCCGACGACGACGACGACGAGCGACGACGACGCCGCCGGCGACGACGCCGACGACGCCGACGAAGACGGCGACGACGACAACGTCGCCAACGAAGACGACGACAACGATGGAGGAGGGAGGACGACGACGGTGACAACGACGACAACGACGAGGGAGGACGGAGGACGGCGACGACGCGAACGACGAAGAAGGAGGGAGGACGGCGACGCCGACGACGACAACGACGAGGGAGGAGGGAAGACGACGACGACGACGACGACGGCGACGAAATAGGAGGGACGACGACGAGACGCCGACGACGGACGACGACGACGACGACGAGGGAAGAGGAGGAAGGACGACCACGGCGACAACGACGACGGAAACGACGACGACGAGAGGAAAGACAGAGGACGACGACGGCGACGACGACGACGAGGACGGAGGAGGGACGGCGACGGCGACGAGGACGACGACAACGCAAGAGCACGTGCGCACGTTTTTGTTAAAAATGCGTGTTGCGAGTCCCTGTGTTTTTGTATGTTTTCTTGGCACTCGATTTTGAAATCCTTCCGAAACCGAAGGTTTTTGAAGGATTTCGGTATGCGCGCGCGACGGAGCGCGCGCGTGCACTTCATCTCTTGTTTTTGCAAAGGATTCTCGCGACGTCACGCGCGCAAGGGCGTTCGAACGATTTCGATATGCGCGCGCGCGAAGCCCGTGTGGTAGTACTTTTTTGAAGATCTGGAAAAACCGATAGTTTTCTTAAGATTTCGCAAAAGCGCGCGCGTAAGCTTTTTCAGAAAACCAGTGTTGAGAAGCCATGTGGTTTTGCATGTTTTTTGGAACTCGATTTTGAAATCCTGCCGAAACCGAAGGTTTTTGAAACATTTCGGCATGCACGCGCGACGACACGCGCGTGCGCTTTTCGTCCCATTTTTGCAAGGGGATGTTCGAAACTTGTGATTTGTGATAAAGGAGTGTACGCGCATATTTTTTTCAGAGGATGGCGGGGAGGGCCGATACGGGTTCGGCTGGGATAATATGAATTCACCGGTAGGATGGACATTGGATCAGAATCCGATGTGTTTTGCATCGGTTCCCGGGGGTTTTTAACCCCAGGGGGGGTGAAAGGAGAAGATATGTTGTGCAACTAACTAACCTTTGACAGTCTTGAAGCTGTCCTCTCCACTGCTCGCGCAAACATCCCACCCTCCCACCCGCAACTTGGTCGCAAGACCTCTTAAGACAAGACCGTGACGGTAGGTACCACATGGCACTTGGCCACGACACCGACGCCGACGACGACAGCGACAACGACGACGACGGCGCCGCCGACACCGACTACGACGACACCGACGACGTCTTCAACGACTTCGACGACGACAACGACGACACTGACGACGACGACGACGACGTCAACGACGCCGACGACGACGACGACGGCGACTACGACGACACCGGCGACGTCTCCGACGACTTCGACGACGACAACGACGCCGACGACGACGAAGGCGACGACGACGTCGCCCACGAAGACGACGACGAGGGAGGAGGAAAGACGACGACGGCGACAACGACGACAACGACGAGGGAGGAGGGAGGACGGCGACGACGCGAACGACGAAGATAGAGGAAGGACGGCGGCGCCGACGACGACAACGACGAGGGAGGAGGGAAGACGACGACGACAACGGCGACGACGACGGCGGCGACGAAATAGGAGGGACGACGACGAGACGCCGACGACGGACGATGACGACGACGAGGGAGGAGGAGGAAGGACGACCACGGCAACAACGACGACGGAAACGACCACGACGCCAAAGAGGAGGACGACGACGACGAACACGAGGAAAGACAGAGGACGACGTAGGCGACGACGACGACGACGACGCGGGAGGAGGGAGGACGGCGACGACGACGACGACGACGACGCAAGAGCGCGCGCGCGCACGCTTTTGTTGAAAATCCATGTTGCGAAACCTTTGTGTTTTTGTAGGTTTTTTGGACACACGATATTGATATCCTTCCGAAACCCATGGGTGTTGAAGGTTTTCGGGCGTACGCGCGCGACGACGCACGCGTTTGCACTTCGTCTCATTTTTTGCAGAGGGTTCTCGCGACGGCACATGCGCAAGGGCGTTCGACAGATTTCGACATGCGCGCGCGCGCGAAGCCCGTTTAATAGCATTTTGTGAACATGTTGAAAAACCTATGGTTTTCTTAAGATTTCGCAAGAGCTCGCGCGTAAGCTTTTTTAGCAAACCAGTGTTGCGAAACCATGTTTTTTTGTATTTTTTTTGGAAACTCGATTGCGAAATCCTTCCGCCACCGAAGGTTTTTTGAGGATTTCGGCATGCGCGTGCGAAGACGCGCGCGCGCTTTTCGTTTTATTTTTTGCAAGGGATTCGCGAAAAAATGTTATGTTAGAGCAAAACATGTCACCGCATAGTGTTTTTTACAAGGGACCCTCAGGGGGGGGGGGGATACCGCCCCCCGGGGAGAGTGAAAATTCATACTCAGGATGGACATGTGGTCAGAATCATACATGATTTACATACCCGAAAGGGGGAGTGATAACGCCGGGGCGGGGGGGTAGATCCTGTTCTGTTTTTAGAAAGGAGAACCCATTCTGCTGAACTTGAAATCGCCATTTCCACTGCTCGCGCAAACATCCCACCCTCCCACCCGCAACTTGTTTGGCAAAACTCGTGATGCGGGGGGCGGCGCCGCCACCGATGACGACATCGATGATAACATCCTCACTGCCGATGCTCGTCACCGTGAGTCGATGATGAAAGTGAGCGTACCGACGATACTTGGACGTGCGCGATGGCAAGATGACGTCGGCAACGTCTGCGACAATGACGAAGATGGTACCAGCGACGACTATGTTCAAGAGGGCGACGGCACGAACGATAACGGCGCCAATGGTGGCAAACACGTTGACGATGCTGATGTCTATCTGTCGATGAGGCAGGTGATCGCGGTGATGCTGGCAAGGTTGAAAAGGAAATCCGCGCGCGCGGAAGTTCAACAAATCCGTCAGACTGATCATGCGCGCGCGGCGGCGCGCGCATGTGGCCCGCGTGGTGTTTTTTTTGGGGGGGGCAAGGGGTTCGCCCCCTCGGCGCATGACACGAGTATCGCGGGTGCACCGCGCGGTGACATGGAATTGTGGGTTTGGCAGAATTCTCAATAAACATTTGGTTTTTGCATGATTGTAGCATGAACGCGCGGACAGAACATTTGCAAATCCTTGACGCTTCGCGTATTCCCACCGGCCCGTTTACTTCGGTTCACGCTGCTGCGCCTATGTGCGATGCTTGTGAATTTAGTTCAACTTGTTCTGTGCATGTGCAACTGCGAGTTTGTCTTGCGGGTGCGAGCTGGTCCGCCGACACTGGCGGCTTTGTTCGCAAATTCACCCCGTTCCGCCACCCGGACGCCGCTTTCGCTCCTTGACCGTCGCCTTGGAGCCGCCGACCAAACAAGTACCCCCGCCGGCCTCGTGCTTCTACTTGCACGTGCTGCCGCTGTCCACTCCTGGTCTCTGCTGTTACCTGGTCTTACGAGGCTTCGGCGACCGTCGGCTGGATAGCTTTTGACTTCATCTGTCGCTTACTTACTGCAAGTTCACGGTGTGCTGCAAGGCCAGGGTGATCACCTACTCGTTCCACTTTTGAGCTGCGGCCTGTGTTTTTCTTCTTCCCGTTCCTTTCGATTTCTCTCTCCCTCGCCGTCGCTCTCTGCTTCGCTTTCTTCGTCTCGCGCTCTCTCTTGCTCTTCGCTTTCTTCGTCGTTTCGCCCCCTCCTGCCTCGCCCGCGGTGCCGCGTAGCCGGTTCGGCGGCGTAGCAGTTCTTACTTTTTGTCCGATCGACTTTGCGACGCCGCGCGGGTGTCCGCTCGCGACCAACAAAAACACCCCCGCCAGCCCATCTAGAAACGATCAGCAGGGGAGTTGGCGAAGCACGGGCGGCAGGACGCATGCAGTCGCGCAGCCGTTTTCGGGAAAACAAGGATCACGCATAGCTTCCCGCGTTGAAGTTTAATATGGAAATCGGTGCAAGCTACGATGGTGCTTCGATGAAGGGTGAGGGGCGTTTCGATGACTAGTAATGGCTGTTGCGCCGAATTGCATCTTAAGCTTTCTTGGGGTTCTCTTAGGGCGGTTTTGGGGCCCTCCTGGAGCTCTTCTTGGGGTTCTTTTGAAGTCCTCATTGGGCCTTCTTGGAGCCCTTTTGGGGTTCTTTTGGGGCGTCTTGGGGTTATTTTAGGGGGGTCTGGGGGCCTTCCTGGGGCTCTTTTCGGATGTCTGACGGGCCTATCGGGGCCGTCTTGGACCCTTTCGCTAAAGCATGTGCGTCCTTAATTCGGACCCGCCCATCGGAGGCTCAAAAATGCCGTCCTGGGGCCCTCTTGGCCCGCTGTTGGAGCGCTCTTGGGCGCTCTTGGGGCCGTCTTGGGGCCTTTTTTTGGACCCCTCTTGAGGCTATCTTGGGCCGTCTTGGGGCCATCTGGAGGCTTCAAGAGCCCATCGGAGGCGAAAAAGAGAGAAAACAAACAACATTGATTTCCCTTTGGTTTTCGAAGGACTCTGGCCTCTTAAGGGGGGGTCCTCGGAGGCCTCGGACAGCACTCGAAACCGTCTTGGGGCTGTCTTGGGGCCTCTTGGACGTGTGCCGGAGGCTATCTTGACCCATCAACCGCTCATCTTGGGGGCCATCTTGCGATTTCCGAGGCCCCCTCCGACACCTCGCAGGGGAGCCCGCCCAGACGCAGGGAGGGGGGCGGGAGGCAAACCTCCCGATCAGGGAAAGGAAGGAGGTTGGAAAAGGAAACGCTGTAGACCACCTGCGCCCAGAGGGCGGGTGGGATTTGTGTTGCAAAACCCTTGGTTTGTTGGCGTTTATGCTGACACGCTTGCAAACACATTGTGTTTGGTACGATTTTGACATGGACGCGCGCGTGATGACTTTGTGGTATTTTTTTTTTACGCAAGGGATTATTGAAATGTGGTGTCTTAAGATGAAGAAGTGTGCGCGTATCGCTTTTTCTTGGCAGAGGATGGCGATGGGGGTCGATACCGGTTTGTCTGGGAAGGTATGAATTGACATTTCGGATGGACGATGGGCCTAAATCGTATGTAATTTGCAATACGAAAAAAGGGGGACCGTTAACTACGGGGGGGGGTCGAGTCTATTCTTGTTCAGAAAGGAGAATGTAGGCGGCGACGGGGCGGCAACGAGGCGGCGACGGCGAGCGCGGAGCCGCCAGACCGCCAGCCAGGCCCAGACGACGGGCGCGAAGAGGCGATGACGGGGCGGCGATGGTGATCACGGAACCGCCAGACCGACAGTCATGCCCCGAAAACGGGCGGCGACGAGGTGGCACGGGGGCGGCGACGGCGAGCACGGAGCCGCAAGACCAACAATCACGGCCAGCTTCTCGGAAGAGAAGTAGGAGTCAAGAGCCCCTAAGTGCAAACAGTTTTTTGGGGAACCATCATCATCACAATCATCATCCGCATCCTCATCGCCACCACCACTACCAGCATCATCAGCATCATCATCGTCGTCGTCATCATCACCACCAGATTCATCACCATCATCAGCAGCATCATCATCACCATCAACATTATCATTAATAACCTCCCCCTTCTTCCGCCTCCTCCACATCATTTTCATCCTCATCACCATAATCGTTATCATCACCATGAATCATGATCATTATCATGTTCATCACCATCAGCATCAGCATCATCATCATCATCATCATCATCACCATATGCATCGTCATCTTCATATGCACCATCATCACCATCATCATCACCATCCTCATATCCATCTTCATCTTCTTCTTCTTCATCATCATCATCATCACCATCACCATCACCATTACCATCACCATCACCATCATTATCAGCAGCATCATCCCACTTCTCCCCCTCCTCTACCCTGTCGCACCCCCTCCCCCCTCCCTCCTCCCCCTCCTCCCCCTCCTCCTCCTCCTCCTCCTCCTCCTCCTCCTCCGCCTCCCTGCTCCTGAGAAGAAGGGAGGAGAGGAGGGCCAGGAGGCAAGAGCAGCCTCTACCTACCGTCCCTCCTCCCCCCGTCTCCTCTCCTGCTGCCCTCTCCCCTCCTCCCCCCTCCGCCCCCGTCCCCCCACCCCTTCCTCCGACTGTCAACACTACTTGGCGCCCGCGCCGGATCACCGCTTGGGGAGCAGCCCCTTCTTCATTTGGCGATCTGAGCGCCGGCTTTTTCTTGGCATCGCTCGGACGTGTGCATTTTTTCCTCGGCGAGGACCTTCGAGGAACATCCTCGACCATCGGGCCAACAAAAACACGCGCGAAGCCGAACTATTCACGGTGACTGGACGTCCGAGCGATGTCGAGTCTCAGCCTGACCAGCTTGCGGTTAAATCGGATGCGGAATCCAAATTCCCCTCCGCCACATCGCCTGTTGTCCTAGGGAAGGGGACCCACTGGCACAGGTGCCAGAAGCAGGGAGGAGAGGAGGAGGGACAGGAGGGACAGCTTGCTTCTCCCTCCCGTGGTTCCTCCCCCTTTCTCCTCCCCCGCCGCCCTCTCTCCTCCCCCCCTCCCCCTCCCCCCGCGTAGCGGGCGCCGTGGGCCCTGGTGCCCATCAGTGCTGCCCCCCCCCTGGCTGTCGAGGTCGTGTTTCACTTTGCTTCCGCGGATGGCCGATCCGATCCGATCCTCCTCCCCCTCCCCCTCCGCCACACGCCGCGTGCGCGGCCAAGCTTCTGTCCCTCCTCCTCAAGCCTCCGCCTCCGCCTCCTCCTCCTCCTCCTGCTCCTCCTCCTCCGTAGCCATTTTGGCTCAAGCCATTTTGGCTCAAGCCGCAGGCTAGGTCGGGGCCCCAGACGCGCCCTACTCTCTGCCGCATGTCTTTGGCTGCTGGCGCCGCTCTCGTGGTGTGCATGGCTCAGTGCAGGTGATATGGTCCATCAACGTTCCGCTGCTACGCGTGCCGATCGGGCTCGTCGTGCTCGGCGCCTGGGCTATCTGCATGTTCCTCCTCCTGGCCACCGGTTTATCGCGGTGCCCGCTGCACTATATGAGAATGCGCAGTGCATGTGTCAAGGGTTCGCCCTGCACGCCCATCTACAAGCTGATCACGGAGTGCGTTCTCACGGGCTTCGTCAGGCCGCTCTCTTTGCCAGCGACCGGGTGGGGCCTGATGCGACGGCTGCTCATCTCCGTGCTCACGTTCGTGCTGGACGAGCCAAATATCGTGTGCCACCTGTACCTGTCCCTGAGGCTGGCGCTGGTCTGGGGGTGGTGGCTGCGGGCGTCCTTCCACAGTCGTCGCGCACCACACTTGTATTACACGATCTCCTACCTCCTCGTGGCACGGGGTCTGAAGACGTCGCGGCCCTGCTCAAGTCTGCCCAGCTGCTGGTCAAACTTCGCATGTCCGTGCCGTCGGTGAACCAGGTGATTCCTGTTGGCTGCTGCGCAGGCTCCGATCTGCAGAAGGTGTCTGGTTACATCAATTCTCTCGCTAGCTCTGCTGGTCCGCGCAGTGTCTTCACCGCCTCCTCGCCTACGCCGCCGTGTGTGGCTGGGAATTCGTCCTTCGCGTCCGACCTCGACTTCGAGACCGAGCTCTGCTTGTTCGATGAATTTGCTGCCCGTCAGTTTTCTCCCGATCTGCATGCCGACCATCTGCAAGACCGCCGAGCAGCTGATCTTCCTCATGTGGCTTCGGCGTCGTGTGTTTCGGCGTCACCTTCGGTGTCGGCGGGTTCTGCGGCACCTCCACCGTGTGCTTTCTCGACGCCGAGTGGCGCCCGCTGTTCTCGGTGCGGGGGCCCCACGGTGTTCATCCGCACCGATATCCCGCCTTGCGACTGTCCTGGAGCGCAGATTGACTGGTCGAGCATTCCTGGTTACGCTGACCTCGTCTTTGTCGAAGACTCCGACGGCGACCATACCGAGGCCAGCAATGACGACTACCTCAAGAGTAACGACAATGACAAGGACATCGTCAACGATAAGAACAAGGGTAAGATCAATGATACGGACAAAGACAGGAACACGGACTTGGTCACGGACCTGGGCGACGTCGCCGCTCCTCATGCATGGTCCGTGGGAGATCACGTCTGGCTCCATGGCCTCAGCACCGCCTCGCTGAAAGGCACGAGTGGTGTCATCTCACAGTTGCACGCTGGCCACGGCCGCCTTGGAGTCCAGCTCTACTCGGGGAAAGTCGTCGCCATGAAGATCCACAACCTCATCAAAGCCACTACTTCGAGTTCTCCTTCGAGGACTTCTTCACCATGTTCGTCGGCTTCGTCGCCTTCGAGGGCATGAGCGGCGCCGCGGCGCTCCCGAGCACGCTCGACTCCTCCCCCTCCTCCTCCTCCTCCTCCTCCTCCTCCTCCTCCTCCTCCTCCTCCTCCGCCTCCTTCTCCCCCCCTCCCCCAGTCCTCCTCCCCCTCCTCCTCCCCCTCCTCCTCCTCCTCGTCCCCCTTCTCCCCCTCCCCTTCCGCCAAACCGCCGGGGAGTGCGCCCCCCCAGTCCCGCCCCGTGCGCGGCGCGAGCCCGGGCACTCGCCCGCCTCCGCGCGGGAGCCGCTCTTTTGGGCCGCGGCGGGGCGCGGCCCCTCTGCCGCTCCGCGCCCGCAGCCCCCCCATGCCCCGTGGCGGAGAGCCCGGGCGCGCCGGCAGGGAGGGGGGGCCGTCGTCGACGTCGTCTTCGACGTCGACGTCGTCGCCGTCCTCGACGTCTACGCGGGGGTGGGCGCGGCGGGCCGTAGCCGTTGTACCCAGGGGTTCAAGGGACGGGAGTCACTGCAAACGGTGGTCAGCCAGAGCGCTGGACCTTTCAAGATCACGCAGAGCCAGGGGCGCACCGACCCGGGCTTGGGCGCAGGATCCTGCAGGAGCTTGCAGGATCCTGCTGGGCCTGGCTGACCCGGGTCTGGACTGACCCGGGCCCGTAGGTCCCCGAGAGAAGTCGGCCAGGCTCAAGATTGGCCGCTCACGGGAGTGACCTTTTCGTGCGGGCCCCCCCTGGGGCCCCTCCGGCAGCAGTGGTCTGCCCGCTTGGACCCAAGAAAGACATCTGCATCGAGCTCCGCATCCCGTCCAGGATCTGGGGTTGATTCGGAGGGGGGGCTTCATGGAGCAATTCAGGAGCAGGAATCGGATCACACCCACAAGCTGCTGGAGTCGGATCACAACAGACACACCCATATTGAGCACGCGGCACACACACATACGGTGAGTCAGAGTCGCGGTCGTTCTGAGACCGATGTCGCCCTGTGCCTGCTCTGATGGTGTGTGCTCCCTTTTGCCCATCTGCAAAATCTGGCGCTGGAGCGAAAAACTGTCCAACATCTGCGACCAGCTCTAGATTATCATCTGGGCAGTGGTCGGCATCACGCACACAAATGGGCATATATCCGAGCAGTGGAAGCGGCAATAGACGACACTAGTCGCGCTCACATGGCAGCTGGGTGCATTTTCTTCGCATTGGTCCTAAAAACCGTTCTATCCCCAGACTGCTCCTTCCCCCTGAGAAACCTGTGGGCTCCTTCGGGGTGGTGGCAGCGGCTATTCCGCGGCCCATCTGAAAGGCGAGACGCGAGGCATTCCATGCGCAAGCCTAGCGGTCGTGTGGGTGCGCTCCCGTACTTAGCTGGGTCTCGTTCCTGCGGTTGCAACGTGCATTGGTCACAATCTGCGGGCTTCCAGGGCCTTCCATTGAAAACTGCTGGGTGCCTGCGGCCTCCAGAGGGCCGGCGAGGGGTGCTCCATCCACCCCGAGGTCCCCGCGACCACATGGCATCCCGAGAGATACACCAGATGTTGGAGGAGTGTGCTTCCTGCGTGAGAGGAGTGCGGAGGGAGGACGAGGGCAGAGGAGGGCGGAGGAGGGCGGAGGGGGGGGGGGAGGATGGGGGGAGGGAGAGAGGCGGGGCGGTTGGAGGGGCGGGAGGGGGGGAGAAGGGTGGGCGGAGGAGGGAGAACGGCGGAGGGAGGGGGGGAAGGGGGGAGGGATGGAGGGGAGAGGGATGAGGGACGAGGGGCGAGGGGCGAGGGCGAGCGAGGAGAGATTTGCACACAGAGCTTATCCCCCCGAGGCAGGGGAGAGTTGTGGGTGCTTCCGTTGGTTTGTGCGCTTGTGGAGACGAGCGTAGTTATCGCCATCGTCATGATCAGGACGGTGGCGACGACGGTGGCGACGAAAACGGCGAAAATTAAGTGCGAAGGCGAAGGCGGCGACGACGACAAGGGAGACGGCGGCTTGCGCTCTCCTATGGCTTAGTTTGTCTAAGATGGGGGTTCTGGGGTCGGAGCCTCTTGCGAGGACTCAGCGCATCAAAACATTGGGCGAGAGGACGGGCATACCAGCCATTCTTGCGATTTTCGCCTGTCTAGGGCCTGCCGTCGTGTGAGACATGGTCTCGCCGTTTTTCTCGACTGCAGGCCGAGGTGGGGAAAATCGGGGGATGTGGACCTGGGATCGAACGAAACGCTGTCTGGGGCAAACTCGTGGACGGTGATCGTATCGTTTTGCTTCCAGCCTCGTCTTGCCACCGTTCCAGGGACCACCTGGGAGCCAGTCGCAGGTCAGAGGTGCACGAGCATGTGACACGTTGCTGTGGCCGACGCCGGGTGTTGGGCATGCGTGGGATCTGCGCGAAGCGCGAGCGACAAGCAGGGCCACCAGACCCTGGTTGAAAGCAAAGCCGCCCCCAGAGCGCTCGCTCCCAGCCCCCATGGTTACGTTGCATCTTCGGGGAACCTCGCCTGTCCCCCAAATTGGTGTCTTCTCTTGTGCCCGACGCGGGCTCGATGCGCACTCGGCGCGGATGTGGCGTGGATCCGACGCGGATTCGACACGGATTCGACACGGATCCGACGAGTCCGACATGGATTCGACACGGATTCGACGCGGATAGGGGCGCGACGGGGCAGACAAGGTCCCCCGAGGATGCAACATAACCATGGCCTGCCCCGCCGAGGGCCGTAGCGAGCTGCACGCGGCGCCGTCGGGCGACGAGGAGGTGCGCGCTGCACGCATCGCCCGCGGAGGGAGGCGGAGGGAGGAGGAGGGAGGCGGAGGGAGGAGGGAGGCGGAGGGAGGAGGAGGAGGAGGAGGAGGAGGAGGAGGAGGAGGAGGAGGAGGAGGAGGAGGAGGAGGAGGAGGGGGGAGGAGGAGGAGGGGAAGGAGGAGGGAGGAGGAGGTGGAGGAGGAAGACAATGATGAAGAATAGTGGGGAGGGCGGTGACGAGGATGGGGACTTCTATGGTACTTCCTCTCCTGGGGCACTCGGCCCCACGCCGCGTCGTGGGGCCTGGGGTCCCTGTGCGTTCACGCACCTTGCCGCTGGTTCTTGTGCTGACCTCGTTGCGTCCCACTGCTGCTGCTGCTGCCTCTGTTCTACGGCGTGCATGCTGACGCTACGCGCTCGACGTGCCCGACAAAACATGCCGAAGAAGGAGAAGAAGAGGAGCACAATGGTGAGGAATACTTCGACCTGAGATGCAATTATCGACCCCCCTGCCTTTCGGCGAAACTGCACTGCTTCCCGCCCCCTGGAAGTGGTCCCCCCCCGCCCCCCGACCCCTCAGTGCGGGATCCCACAGGATCCCACCAGGATCCAAATATCCAAATTGGGTCCCAACAAGACACTAACCGGATTCCAATGAGTGCCCAAGAGGATTGCAGCATGAAACCAGTGAGATACCAATCGGATCCCACTCTCCTGGGGAACTGGTGGATGAACCTCGGTGGTCGTGATAGCTCGGAGGGCCACAGAGAGGCGGGTATGACGCTCAACGGGGAGGGCGGTGGCGAGGAGGGGGAGACGGAGGCGGTCGCTCGGCGAGCCGGGCAGAGGGCACGCGGAGGGAGCGGTGGGCAGGCGTGGAGTCGGGAGCGGGCGCGGCCAGCGGGAAGGGAGCATCGGGGGTCGACGGACCTCCTACCCTGACACGTCGACTAGGGAATTGGCCGCCCTCGGTTCGCGAGAGGGCGTCACAGCCGTGATTTCTGCGGGTTCAGGTCCGTCGCCGTCGGTTTCGGTCCTGGGCCGTTGTCGCTAAGGGGTGGTTTGCTGAGGGAGCATTGTCCACCGCCGAGAGAAGGGCTGCAGTGCGGGGAGAAGGAAGCCACGCGCGAAACTGATTGCAAGTCTTGCCGACCGCCCCGCTGCGACCAACTTCAGTGTTCAGTGGCGCGCGCGGCACGGTCTGCGGACGCCGACCGAAACATATGAAGTCAGGTGCTTCGGCCTCAAAATTGAAATTCTGTGGTCTGGGGGCGCCGACGCGGCGCAGGAAAACAATGCTTGAAGCTTCGCGGAGGGACGTGGGAGCGGAAGGGGACCCAGACCTCCGATACATGTATATATATATATATATACAAGACTGCATTGGCGCTTCGCGCCATGCACCTTGTTCCTTGTGAGTTCGAATGCACAGGCGTGCGCGCGTGGACGTGGGGCCGGCCACCGCCAAGTCGGAGTGGGTCGGGGTCTCCTCAGCAGGAGCGGCTTGACAACGCCAGCTCTGGCCAGCTCAGGGCGTTTCTGTGCCCAGAGGCGCGAGTAAGTCCCAGGCGACTGGTTGAGGTAGCATGAAGCAGGGTATCCTCCTCCTCTTGCTCTTCCTCCGCATTTTCCTCTCCCCTCTTTCTCCTCTTCATCTTCATCCTCTTTCGGCTCTTCCCTTATTTTCCAAAATTCCGCTTCCTTCTCCTCTCCCTTTTCTTCTCCTCTATTTCTTGAGGCGTCGAGACAGCCCCAAGACGTCTCCAACCGAGTCCCCTGACGAGCCCCAAAGAGGTCCAAGGCTGGCGCAACAGGGCCCGGGGAGTGGGAAAAGCAGAGGCAACGCAGTAGAAAAGCAATGTTTTCGGCCTCTTCGCTTTTTCACTTCCTCACTTCCCGTTGACTCGGGGGGGCGTCCAGACGACCCCAGGACGGCCACAGGGGGGCGCAAGACAGGCCAGAGGATTCGAAAGTCTTTTGGGGGAGGGCGGGGGGGGGGGGGCGCTCCCCGGCCCTGTAGGGCAAGGCTGGCGCAACAGGGCCCGGAGAGTGGACAAAAACACAGAGCACGCAGAAAAAACAATGTTTTCGGCTTTCTCGCGTGCACATTATCGCTTGATTCGGGGGGCGTCAAGACGACCCCAGGATGGCCACAGCAAGGCGCCAGACAGGCCCGAGGAGGCGAAATTCGTTGGGGGGGGGGTTGGGCTCCCCGGCCCTATAAAAGTATATAAGTAGGGATATGTATTCAATTGAACGTCCCTGGAGCTCTGGACCAGTTCCTGAGAACCAGATTTTCGTCCCGGGTCGTCGATCGACGGCCCTCGGGCCCAGCGAAGGCCCCCAGACGCCGAAGACGATGCCAGAGCGCCGTCTTGACTCCTCCATATGTTGGGTGTGTGGGGGGACGATGGGGGCCCGAAGGTGTGGAGTGCGGGCCAAAGATTCCGCGGACGGGAGAAGGGGAAGGAGGAGGGAGCCGTGGACGGAGGGCGCCTTGCTCGCAGCGAGGCGCAGCAGGGGGGCCAGGTTCCCGCCCTTCTCCTCGTCTTGCTCCTCCTCCTCCTATCCCTCTCAGTGTTATTCCTCCCTCTCTCTCTCTCTCCCTCTCTCTCTCTCCCTCACCCTGCACGCCCTCCCCTCGCGCCTCTCCTGCTCCTCCTCCCTCCTCCTCTTCTTATCCCTCTCCCCTCCTCCTCGTCCTCGTCCTCCTCCTCCTCCTCCTCCTCCTCCTCCTCCTCCTCCCCCTCCCCCTCCTCCTCCTCCTCCTCCTCCTCTCCTCCTCCTCCTCCTCCTTCCAAAAGGTACGTTCGTTCCTCTTCTTCCTCCTCCTCGTTTTCCTCCTCCTCCTCCGCAGCTGTTTTGGCTCAGGATGCTTTTATCCTGGGGCAAAGCACGGATACCGCTGATCCGCGGTACGCGGTAACCGAGCGCTGAGCTGTGCGCTGGCGTTCGGCCCAGTGTCATTGGTAAGTTCCTGTCGGAGCATTTTCGTATAACGTCGTGGTGGAAGGACGTTCCGTGGCGTGCTGGCGGTCGTGGCAGTCGTGCTCTTCGTCACCGTGGTAGGGGTTGGGTTTGGAAGCCAGGCTCCAACAAGAAGAAAGACACCTCCGATTACGTTTGCAGTGTGTGTGTGTGCTAGCAGTGGGAGTTTTTTCGTTACGGTCACCGCGAGTGCAGCAGGTGCGGTAGCCAGTACGTTTCTGCTGCTCAGGTTCCTGATCAATCCGCTCCTGATGCTGTTCTTGGGGATGTCGCTACTGGTGCTGCTCCCGTGCCCATGCCCCTTTCACCTCGCCGAGGCCTTGGAGGAATGGGCGGTCCACTAATGGGCTCTTGCAGGTGTGGATCGTCAAGCTGCTGCCCGTAGCCCCACTGTGTTCGATCTTTCTGAAGTGGATATTGGTCGGATGGCGGCCATTGAGAAAACGGCATTGGCCAAGAAGGTCGAGGCTGCGTCGAAAAAGGAGAGAGTCGCTCACTGAGGCTGAGTGGGTCTTGGCAGTGGTGCGCGGCGTCACGCGTGGCTGATGCTGAGAAGAACAATTTCAATCCCGCCGAGTTCAAGCAGGCCAAGAGGCTGGAGGTTCAGGAGAAGATTGGTCAGCGGGCTTCGGCCATTGCGGACATGGCAGGTGCCCATGCGGGCGCCAGTGCGCCCTCAGCGCCCGCGGCTGCGGCGCAAGCACTTGCCGCCGCCGAGCCTGCGCTTGCTGGGGACGGTGGCCCTCATGGTGATGCTCGGGACGTTCGCGATGACGACCCACCGCGGGGGCGCGGCAGGCTGGTCGACTTCATCTACCTCCCTGAGTTCGACGATGCCATCCTCGGCCAGCTCTTCCTCGACAGTGGCACCCCCTTCCTCAGTGGGTTCATTATCGCCTCCATCTGCAGCGGATGCGTGGGCAAGGCGCCAGCATGGACGACAGCTCGGTCATTGGGAGTGAGGCCGGCGACAACTACCTTGAAGCTAGCGGCCGCGAACAACTCGGGGATCACAACAGTCGTGCTCAAGAGAGTGGCCTCGACGCGTCCGCAGACGATGAGTGCCAGAAGCTGCCCAATGAGCAGATCACGGCGGAAGCCGCCGAGCGTGCGCGGACGGCGACGACGACTTGCGGGATGCACCGTGCTTTCCCAGAGATCCTACGTCGTGATTTTCTCAATGTGGGGCCTCCGGAAGTCTCGACCGAGTTCCCATCGCCAACGCCATTCCGCTAGAAACCCACTTAGGGGTTTTCTGGCCGCGCCGTCGTCTGTTCACTTGCGGCAAAGGGGACTAACGGGTCGGGCGGCCGCGCCGTCGTCAGGATTCGCAACCCCTCCCCTTCGCTGCAAGATCCCCACGGTTCCCCAGGTGGCGGTCGTCAGTTTTTCGTGACCCTCTCGAAGTGGTGAGGGGGGTGTTTCCGTCAATTTTGCGACCCCCCCCCTCCATCTTTTCTTGGTGAGTCCACGTCGTCGGTTCTGACGGTTCTTGGGTTTGATATTAATGCTTCTCCCGCGATGAGTTCCCAGGGCCGGCTTTTCATCTTGAGTCGTTTTTGTCGGTCCTGGGGCCCGGCGGCCCGGCGAGGTAGAGGCCGAAAATTGAGAAAAATTGCCGTCTTGTCTTCTCCATGCGTTGGATCTCTGGGGCGACGACATGCGGGATGCACCGCGCCTTCTGCTTCGCCACTGCGGAGCAGATGGCGCAGGCCGCTGCCGTTGCGCCTGGCAGCGGAGGAGAGCCGCGGCCAATCCTCTGGCCCCGCTGCGCCCCGGCCCGCGGCCGCGGCTCAGCGGCCGGCGCCCCGAGCTGCCCGGCTCCAGTTTATTTTCGCCGAGCGCGCTCCGCTACTCACATTGTGCCTACTCGCAAGCGCCCGAAATATACAGGTCTTCCTCTATGTAATTTACCGCGCACCCCCCGCGGGGAACCCAGGCCATTTGCGAGCTGCTGACTTGCGAGTAGTGGAACGCGCTTGTATGCAATATAAGCGGCGCCCAGGGCCCCGCGGCCCAGGGTCGCGCGCCCCCCCCCCCCCCCCCCTCCTCCATCGAGGGGCCCGTTCTCGGAGTGCCGGAACTTCTCCCGCTTCCCCGAGGCGTCCACCTAGGCTTCAGGAGACGGCCAAGAGCCGCCAAGACGGCCGAAGAGCGCTCCGAGCACCCAAAATTGGCCCCACGATCGGCCCAAGAGGCCCCCAAGATGCCCCAAGGTCGCTCCGCGAGGACCTCCAAGAGAGCCCCAAGACGCCCAAATCATTGATTTTATTATGTATGTGTGTGTGTGTGCGTGTTCCAATATGCGTTGCTTCTCACGTGTTCGAGCGGCCGACGCTCCGATATTGCCCAAGAAGCTTCCAACGTCGCCCCAAGAGGCCACCAAGACAGCCCAAGAGGGCCGCATGATCGGCTCAAAAGGCCCCCAAGACGGCCCAAGAGGGCCTGGAGAGGGCCTGAAGACGACTCCAAGATGGGCCCAAGGGAGGGGCCGCGAACCGACCTTTCGAGTTCCCCGCCCCCGGAGACCTCCAGGAGGCCCCAATGAGGCCCCCAAGTGGCTCCAAGGGGCCCCAAAGAGACCCCAAAGATGCTTAAGAGTGGTCCGACAAGCTCCACAACGCCCCCGTGGAGACTTCAGACTGCTTCCAAAAGCCCCCCCCCGAAAAGGCGCACCACGATATCATCCCAGCGAACGCCCGAGAAGAAGCCTCTAATCCGCGGCCCAGACGCGGTTGCGGGATGGGCCCATGCAGAACTGCGACCTCTGGTTCGCATGGGGGGCTGGGGGGGGGGCCTCGAGGGCTCAGAGGCCCCGGGCCCTTCCAGAGGCTCCCAAGCCGGCCCAAGATATTCCCAGGAGACTCCAGAGAGCCCCCCAAATGCCCGAACAGAGGCGCCCTCTGCCCCAAGAGGAGGAGGCCCCGAGAGACTCCCGGGCGGCCTCCGCGACGCCCCAAAAAGCAGCCAAAAAAGGCTCAAGAAAGACCCGAGAAGCTCCCGAGAAACCCACACCGAGCTCGCAGGAGGCCTCTACACAGACCCTCAGAAGCCCGCCAGAAGCCCTTCGTCCTCCATGCTCCGGAATAGCCCCTCGGAAAGCGCGGCCCTGGCTGCGCCCCCCGACCCGCCCGCCCAATGTCGAGGCCCGAGGGCGCCCCCATGACGCCCGCAAGATGCTCTGGAAACGCTTCTCCCGCACGCGTGGATCAGGTGACAATGATGCTGATCGTCGGTGGTCCGTCGTCGTCGTCGTCGGTCGTCGCTGGTGCGCTACAGGCCAAGCCCTGCCTTGAACTTCGCGGTATCCGCCCGAATATCACGCATGGGTGAGAGGGAGGAACCCGGAAGACCACATGGAACAGGTCTCATGGAAATTGTCACCGACTTCGGAGTCGACTAGAACCTGAGTGCGCGCGAAGCGCGCGCGTGGTTCTAGCCCATATGCAACGGTCACAAGTCCCATGGCGCCCACATCGCAAAGCGGATTTCGTTCGGAAAACGATAAGATGGACCCTGAGTGTCTTCAAGATAATTTCGTGCTCCGGATTTCGCGGTGAATTTCACGCGGGTCGCTGTTTGGCCAGGAGTGAAGGCAAACACATGCCCGCGCGAAATTCGCTCCATTGTTCACTCGCCGTTCGGGATTTTGCCTGGATAGAAATCATCACTAGCGCGATTCCAATCGAAACCGACCTAGGGGTTTTCTGGGCGCGCCGTCGTCGGTGCTCTTTCGGCAAAGGGGACAAGCGGGTCGGGCGGCCGCGCCGTCGTCTGAATTCCCAACCCCTCCTCTTCGCTGCATTGCCCCCGCAGTTCCCCAGGTGGCGGTCGTCAGTTTTTGTGTGGCCCTCGCTTTGTGGTGAGGGAGGTGTTTCCGTCAGTTTGCAACCCCCCCTTCGTTTTTTCCTGGTGAGTCCACGTTGTACCAACAATTCCCCCGTGAAATCCACGCGAAAATCCGCTGCAGCACGTCAGCAAGGGTGGCGCGCCGACGAGTCGCCTCGGCAGGCGGCAAGGCAGATTCATTTAAAATTTATTAATTTCGCACGTTGATCCAAGCTGCTCCAGGATTGTCTTGCAGCCGAGGTTCTGAGGTGAATGGCGCATTCTACGTTGACCACCGCTCCCATGGTCCTGGAGCTTTTCGTGCCAAGACACTTGTCGCTATATGAAGTGTCCTCCGTATTTCCAGGATGCTCTGAAGTGCCCGGACGGCGGCGCGCGCGGTGGAGCGGCCGCTGGTGTTCAGCCGCGCCCGCGCGTTCGTCGGGCCCTTCTCCAGGCCAGTAAATCTGTGCAAGTCGAACCAGGCGACTGTCGGTTTCCCCAGGGGCTGCCGAGGGTTGCACCATCGCCGCGGGAGGAATCTACATCGCCCCATCCATGTCAGTTCGCGGTGAAAACGCATTCTGGCTGCGTGGAATTGTTGAACTCATCAATGGGGCGTGGGCTCCCCGGTCCTTTGCGGGCGATGACAACATGTCTGAGGAGCGTCGTCTAGAAGCGCATGGCATCGCGGGCCGCGCGTCGGTTAGGTCTATTTCGCCAGGGACTGTTCAGTTCACCTGCTCGGCAGGTGAACCGTGCTTGATTACGTATTCGGCTCGCACTTCCTGTGCCCATACCTGTTGGCATCTGCTGACCTCTGCCCCGCCTCAAGACGCGCGCGGGCTTGGATGTCGCCTTGGACTTGGAGGTCATGGCGGGGCCTGTCTGCCAGCGCGTTCGGCCTCGAGAAATCCCGGCTGCCCTGGGCCCAAACCAAAATATTGGCTCTCCTATATAGCCGCGGCCCCTAAAAGCCGAATCGAGCCCCCTCGCGGCGCCCGCCAGCGCGTGCGAGGCTATGTCTGAACATGCGGTTGGATGGACGTTTGGTGCCCTATTGAAGCACCATCCCGCGCGGTGTGTCGCGGCGCAGCTGCTATCTCGCGCGCGCAATGGTCGACCCTGAAGTTCCACGGCGGAAGAGGGCCTATGGTGAAGCGGAAAGGCGTCTCTCCGATGAGTCGCGGCGCCCAGGCGCAGAGATTTCGGGGTCCAGAATTGCCTTGTTGGCCCCTTGTCTCCAGCGGGTTGTATGAGTTGCGGAAGCCTGCCCGCGAGTCTCCCTCTATTTGATGCTGCGCGGCAGCGCGGCCTAGTCCACGCTGATCTGGCCAGGGGCGCGTCTGCCCACGCGGAGCTTCTCCAGCGCCCGCGGAGGCGCAAACCTGGCGAACCCGCCTTGACAACCCCCCATCCGAACCCTGGAACGTCGCGAGAATTGGTTGACCTGGCTAATGGGGCACGCGCCAAGGCGCATATTAGTTCACGCTAAGACTAGTGAGAGTGCGAGGGCCTGGTGGCGGGCGCCCATTCCAGGGGGGGCCAGTCCTGTCCGCCGTTATTTTGGAAATTACGATCAGGTTTGGGGTGGTTATTTTTCATGAGCGGTGCCATCGTAAACGTTTTGCAAGATGCGACGTCAGTTCGTGGCAGTCTTGGTGGGCCCCCGGCCCCCGGCGCAGCCTCGCGCCCAACGCGGGCCGCCTACGTGGGCTGCGTTCACTGGCGGCCGTCGCTCTCGATGGTCGCCCGCCTCTGCAAGTCAAAGATGTTGCTCGTGCGTGCTCTTCTCTCTCGGCATGTGGGAGCCGATCTGCGGCCGCCGCTTTCTTTGCTTTCTGCGCCGACTGACCCCGTGGAAGGTCTGATTGGATTGCTCTGGGCGGTCGAGGAGACCTTGGGTTGACCGCCGCAGCGCTGCGTCTGCATCGCGGCGATGCATCCGAAGTCGATTCCTGATGAGGTGAGATGGCCGTGGCCAAGTGTCCTAGCTTCTATCGGATTTACTGCGTGGCGCGAGGACTACTTGACACTGATGATTGGAACGCGGAACATGGAACGCATCGATTCCTAGGGCTATGCTGCGAAAAGGGCCTTACGCGCTGACGGCTGCTTTTTTTTTTGTTCGTGAATTGTCCCGCGAAGTCGCTCGTGCCACTGGTTGCTCTGCCGCGCCCCTGGTTTGGAACCTTGAGAATCTATTCGATTCGGCGGGCCCCGGGAAGTGCAGCCACTTGGCCTCTGGCAGAGGTTGTCCTGAACACCTGATGCATCTGGGGCTCCTCGGTCACGTTCTCCGAGGCTCCTACAAGTCTCTGGGGCCCTCGTCGAAGTTGTTGCAAGCTGGGGGGGGGAGGGGGGGGGGGGTCCTTTCTAGCGGGGTGCATCCCAAATATGCAGTGCGTGAAATGCTACCTGCGTGCTGTATCTGAGCAGGCTCATAATCGTCGTATCCCCATGGGGCCCTTGCCATGTTCGCATCAGGTCACGTCAGTGACGTCGCCCCGTCCTTGCACGGCGCACCTGCTTTCATCGAGCGTTTCCTTCTTCCTGTCCTTCTTCCTGCCGCCAGCTAGTTTCAATGTGAGATTGGCGCCTTGGGCTGCGCGATCAGCCCCAAGTCTCTCGCAACCGCCTCTTCCTTGGATCTGCAGCAGCTCATGCAGGTTTAATTTCGCACGCGCGGTGCGCCCATTTTTTTTGGTGCTGAGCGCGAGGAGTCTCGGCGCGATCGCGGTTGCGCATGGGAAGAGGTCGGCTTGGAGAGTACAGCGAAGTCGTGATATTGCGTTTGGCCGCTCGCGCATGTAAGCTCTCTCACTTGGCAAAGTTATGTGGCGCCTCGCGGGAAGTGTCCACGCCCGGACCATTGGCCGTGGGATCTCGGGGGTATGACATGTTCGGGCGTCTTCCTGGTGACATAAACAAGCTTTTGTTGTCTGCTGTGGCTTGGTCGGGATTCTGGCCCCCAGGGCGCCTGGTCTGTCCTCGGAGTCTGAGGCGAGACGAAGGACGAACCAATCTTCAGGCCGAGGGTTGAGCAGCTTCTTTCAATGTTTGAAGTTTGGGCTGGTCGGTCCGACATGCTTCGCGATGGCGCGAGAAAAGTTGGGCGGTTCTGCAGGGCTGTCTTCTCCCCGTTCCTCATCGGCATCGTTGGGGGAGAGTTTGGGGTCCAGTTGTTGCTCTGTTCGCTATAATCCTGGATTCAGGTTGGGAACTTCAGAGTGGGTGAATGGCTCGCCCCTGGGCGTGATCCCTTTTTGCCCCTCTGCTATTGCTTCCCGGTGCCATCTCACCTTTTTTCGCGCGCGAGTGATGCCCTGCGTCCGCATGGGCCGCCGCTGGGCAGCACAACTGTGGTCGAGGTTTCCTCATCAGCGCTGATTTCACCGTCTTCAGGGCCGCGCGCAAGAAGTTGCGCGACGAGGGCAGTTTCAAGCGAGCAGCTTTGTTGCGCGCGATCGTTGTCGGAGCGCGCTGGTCAGAAACCTGCCTGCAGGGCGCAGGATGCCCCGCGGACGGTAAATCTGCTCGGTGCTGGTGATGCTAAAGAGTCTCCCCTGCACCGATGCTGGAGGTGTCCAGCTACCTCTCTGTTGCCTGACCTCGTCATTGCGGGTAGTTGGTCGATGAAATCATGTTCGCCGGCTCCGAGAGCGCCTTTTTCACCCGTGGGCTTCCGCTTCTGGAGGCCAGTTGTGGGCACCTTCTTCCTCCTCAAAACACCGCGTGGGCCTGGGGTTTGATCCGCGCGCACAATGTGACGGTAGGTTTCTGGGGCCCCGATGGCTCAGGAGGCAGGTATGTGACCGACAAGATACCTAGACCATGCGGGTGGTTTGCCGCCCTAAGAATTTCAATTGGACTGCGTGGCGTGTGGAAGTCCTCCTACTGTCGAGCACTCAAGTCCGAGAGCTGGCTTGTATGCGTTCCTCATGGTGATTGTGAAGGCCTGACGGCCTGTGCCGCCAACCCTGAAAGACATCGACGACGACCAGGAGGGGGAGGATGACGAAAAGGAGGAGGAGGAGGAAGAGGAGGAGGAGGAGGAGGAGGCGGAGACAAGGAGGAGGAGGAGCAGCAGGAGGAGGAGGAGGAGGAGGAGGAAGAGGAAAGGAGGAGGAAAAGGACTCCCCCCTGGGACCCCCCCCTGGGGAGGAGGACCGGAGGAGGACCGGCGCGGGACAGGGGAGGAGAGGGGGAGGAGGACCCCCAGGGACGGATGCGTATCTGACTCCCCTCCCCCCCGTGGGATTCCTCCCCACCTGGGCAGGAGGACCCGAGGAAAACCGGCGCGCCGGAGAAGGACCGACGTGGGAGAGGAGGACCCCCAGAGGCGATGCGAATCTGACCCCCCCCCCCGAACCCACCCCCCGCCGGGGAAAGAACAAAGGGAAGGGGCTTCCTTTTGACGTAATGAAGACGTGGATGGAATTCCCTGAAGCTGCGAACCCGTTCCCCGAACGAGGAACGGTGATCTCTCTCTCTCTCTCTCTCCCCCGACGGGAGAGGAGGATGGGAAGGAGGGGGCGAAAGAAGGCTCCCCGTCGACGGGAGTGGACAGACACCCCACACACGCCGACAGGGTCGGCGGATTCTTCACAGTGTTGGCGCTATTGCCTGTTATTCTGATTAGTTGCATGTGGTCAGAGCAGTAGGCAGCTGCGAGTTCAGGCAGTCGCCTCCAATTCGATGCTCAACATCTGGTCGCGGATCCGGTCGGTCCTCGATCGTCGCCTTGGTCGCGTCGAAGCCCTGTGGGCCCAAAAGCATTCGACGGTCCACCAGCGGACCAAATTCGCCATTGGTGACGAAGTGTTTGTTTGTTTGAAGTGGTGTGCTGATTCATTTGCGGGCTGGGCGGCTGATGCATGCAATCCTACTCTCGAGCACTATGATTCGACAGGAGCAGTATGATTCGACAGGGTATATCGACCGCTTCGCCTCGTCGAGGTTGGATCGGTTGCCTGCTGTGCACAGGGAGGTTGTCCAGGCAAACCCTCGTCGAGTTGCGGACAGGCCGGCTGGCCGCCTCCCGTCCTTCAGTGTAAGACGTCAACGGTTGCGGAGAGGTGGCCACGAGGTTGTCGAGTCAAATGGCGCGCTGAAATGTCAGGCTTGCGTTCGTCAGTCTTTTCCGCGTGGTCAAGTGCGTTCTTTGTGCCCTGGACCCTGCTTCAGTTCTGGGCACCGTGCTGCTGACCCCCTATCAGGCTCCCTGTGTATCCTGCTTGTCCTGCCACACGCAAGTTTCAGGTGTTTCGAGGGGTCATTTACCGTGGCAGATGTGGCGTCTTTGCCACCGTGAATGCACAGAGTCTTGCTTATCTGTGTAAGGCCATTGATCGGCCCCGCCCCACTACAGCTTGGAAGGAAGTGCTGCCCCGTGTGTCCAGGGGCATCCTCCTCAAAAAGCGGAGGTGGCTCCCCCACAATGTGATGTGCACAGTATGTGTCCAGGTTTGACCACTGGTATCTGAATCTGAATATGAATCCTCCCCTTCCTCCTGCTCCTGCTCTTGTTCTTGCTCCTGGTCCTCCTCCTCCTCCTCCTTGTCCTCGTCCTCCTCCTCCTTCCCCTCCTCCTCCTCCTCCTCCTCCTCCTCCTCCTCCTCCTCCTCCTCCTCCTCCTCCTCCTCCTGTCACCTGTCACATGCTACCTCGGTCCCTGCGGCGTTCGTCCTCCTCCTCCTCCTCCTCCTCCTCCTCCTCTCCTCCTCCTCCTCCTCCTCCTCCTCCTCCCTCTCCTCCTCGTCCTCCTCCTCCTACCACTCCTCTTCCGCCTGATTCTTCTCGTCCCCTTCCTCCTCCCGCTCCTCCTCCTGCTCCTCATCCTCTTCTCTCCCTCCTCCTCCTCCTCCTCCTCCTCCTCCTCCACCTCCTACTTCAACTCTTACTCCCACTACTTCTACTCCGACTCCTATTCCTACTCCTACTCCTCTTTCGCCTCTTCCTCCCCGTCCCCCTCCCTCCTCCTCGGTTTGGTTCCGGTTCGATCTCAGGCAAGAGGGCCGATGCTTATACAGATCAGGGGCAGAGCAGAAGGAAGCAGGGGAGAGGAGCAGAGGCAGCAACAATAATCCTACGGGAAGAAGGAGAGCGCTGCTGCCGCGCAAACGCCCGAGCCCACAAGGGGCACTCGCCTGCGCTACTACCTTTGGCATGGGTGTACATGCGAGGCGGACGAAGAAAGAAAGGCAAATAACAAAGATGAAGTCGTGTGGGCGCCTGCGAGTAGAACAGAGCATGCAACCGGAAACAAGTGTGCCTCATTCTATGGGTCCAAAGAGGCGTGAAGTCTTCTGAAGCCCTCGGGAAGAAGCCAACCATCTCCTGGGTCCGACAGGTCCACATCTTCCTCCTCATCCTCCTCCTTCTCCTCCTCCTCCTTCTCCTCCTCCTCCTCCTCCTCCTCCTCCTTGCGCCTGGCCCTCGGGCCTGAGCGCTGGGCTGCACGCACGGACACTATGCGTAGTGTCTGTGCGTGCGTCCCGCGGCTTCGCGGTCCCTCGTCGCCTGTCCCTCGGGGCGGTGGCGCGGGCGGGAGCGGGCGCAGCACGACGCGCCCCCTCCGACTCGCGGCCATCATCCTCCTCCTCCTTGTCCTCCTCCTCCTCCTCCTCCTCCTCCTCCTCCTCCTCCTCCTCCTCCTCCTCCTCCTCCTCCTCCTCCTCCTCCTCCTCCTCCTCCTCCTCCTCCTCCTCCTCCTCCTCCTCCTCCTCCTCCTCTCTGACCCCGTCAGATTGGGAAAGCTCTTGGGAAAGCTCCCCCTCCGCCTCCTCCTCCGCCGCCTCCTCCTCCTCCTCCTCCTCCTCCTCCTCCTCCTCCTCTTCTACTCGTCCTCCTCGTCTTCCTCCTTTTCCTCCGTCTCCCCCGACGACGACCCTCGAAGTACCCCCCCCGACGAAACCGACACCTCCCAGCCACTCCAGCACTCCCTCCGCCTGCGCCGACTGGTCGGTGTCGCCGCCGTAGTGTCCGTAGCCTCGTCGCGGGTGGCCCGTATCTCCGGGCCCTTGTTCTGGCCCGTTGCGGTTGCTCCTCTCTCCCTCCCCGTCGTCTCCCGTCCCTCCGCCCCCTCACCTTTTTCCTCCCTGGCTCCTCACTTGGCTCTGCTCCCGCCGGCCCGCCCGCCCGCTTCGCCCCGCGGGCCGGTGCCTCCCGCGTTCGCGGTCGCCGCAGCCCGCTTGCTTCTCGCCGCCTCCTTTCTCCTCGTCGCCGCCGCGCAGTACAGGCCGCCGGGAGCAGGCGACGGACACCACATCTTGGCCAGAGGGGCATTTGGGTGTGTGGGGGGGGGAGCTGGGGCGTCAGGGGGAGATCCTGCCCGGGGGGGACGCATGGATCCCCAGTCGCCCACGGATCGCCGACGGGGGCCCGACAGGCCCACCCCACCCAGGAGCGGGCGGAGTCGCCATCGGGGGCACATCGCCAATCTTCGGCGACGTCTCGCCGATTCCAGGTCGATGTTTCCTCCCCTGAGCTGGTCCCCCCGAACGTTGCCCTCGAGGAGTCGGGAGCCTTGAGTCGGGGGTCAACGCAAACGGGGCTCAGCCGGAGCGCTGGGTCTTGCAGGATCCTGCAGAGCCAGGGTTTCATTGACCCTGGGCTGGCGCGCAGGAACCTGCAGGATCCTGCAAGGCATGACTAGCCCGGGTCTGCACTGACCCGGGTCAGTGCGTCTTTGAGCGAGGGCGGAGGCGGAGGAGGAAGGGGCAGCCGTCCGTGCCGCAGCCTCCTCTCTGCAGGCGGCCCGGGGAAGGCCCGCCCCCGCTCGGCGCAGGGCGCTGCCCTCCCCCCGGTCGCCTGGCATGTCGCCATGGCGGCCGCCGGGGCCGCGGGCGTGCCGCCAGGCCGCACCGGCTCGGAGAGGGCAGGGGAGGGCCTGAGGGAGGGGGGGGAGGGAGGAGGGCGTGGGAGAGGAAGACAAGCTGGATGTGCTGGCGTCACATCTGACGTCCCTGGGGCTCCTTTTTGGGGGCCGTCTTGGGGCCCTCCTGGGCCGTCTTGGGCGCCTCTTGGGCCCTTTGGGGCGCTCTTAGTCAGACTTGGGGCCCTCTTGAAGACCTCTTGGGCCATTTTGGGGTGGCCTTGGAGGTCTCTTGGGCCGTCTTGGAGCGTCGGAAATCCGAAAAGGCGAGAACGCCAACATCCTTCAAAAACGCACGGGAAATCAATGATGTTTGCCTGTGGGGGGCCCTCTTGAGACCTCTTGGAGGCCTCTTGGGGCGCCTTGGAAGCCTCTCGCGCCATCTTGAGGCCATCTTGGGCGTCTTCGAGCGATCGTTCGGCGACTCGGGTCCCTCTTGGACCGTCTTGGGGGCCCCCTGGGCCGTCATGGAAGCCTTGGAGAGCCCCGGGGAGGCGCCATGGCCACCGCACGCAGCGAGGCGCTACCCGAGAAGGTGGGGCCCCTTGAAATATTACAGAATCCCTGCCAGTCAGCACTTGGCACTCTACCACGCCTCAACGTGCCAGGGGGCACGGTGGCGGATTGAACAAGCGTTCCCGAAGAAGCGGGGGCCAGAAGAATTTTGAACCCAGCATCTCGAACGACCGCGATATTGGCCAAAGTGAAGGCCGGGGGGGAGGGGGGGGGAATTCGGTAATGTATTTTGTTCGTGCGCTGTTGTTGCAAAGTGTTGTCCTTCAGTCGTTTCTGTTTTTGTTGGCTGGGTTGGGCCGCAGTCATGGGCTGTGAAGGCATCCTGCGCCTCTCTTCTCTCGCAACGTGTCTGGGCTGGCCCAGACGGCCCCCCCAACCCGCCAGGATGCCGCAGAGATGGTTCTCTCGAGCTTGCTCGAGAGAACTCGGCACGACGATCGCGCCCAAGACTGCCCCGCTGTCCCCGAGAGGCATTCAACAGGCCCCCTCGAGACGTCTCCGAGACCGCGGTGGCGGGGGCCTGCCGCGCGCAGGAGGGAGGGAAGGAAGGAGGGGCGGGAGGGATGGAGGATCGAAGGAGAAGCGAACGAGATGGCAACGGGAGGCGGGAGGGGAGGTGAGGTCGGGGCTCGAGAGATGGGGGTCCATGCAAACGGGGTCAGTCAGGGCGCCGGATTTTGCAGGATCCTGCAGAGCCAGGGGCGCATTGACCCGGATTTGGGTGCAGGATCTTGCAGGATCTTCCAAGGCCTGATTGACCCGGGCCTGGATTGACCCAGGTCAGCAGACCACCGATGAGGGAATGGGAGGGTGCGCAGGGAGGATGATGCAGGGTGCGGATGGGTTCGGGGCGGTCGGGGCTCTTCGCATTGGATCCATGGTGACTCTGAGGGGGGGCATCTGCAGCACATTGCCCGAAGGCCTCTCATGTTCGTCATGATGCGCGTAACGTTGGCAATCTTCATTCCCATGCGGCAAACTCTAGCACGGCTTGCTAGATGTGAAGAGCGCGCGAGACCCGCGCGTGTTTTTAGCTGGTGAGGGGGAAGTCCTCAGGGCGAGAGCCCACGTTGAAGGGGAAGCGCCCTCCATCCCGCCATCCGTGCGATCGTTAGGCTGTCTGGAAACGTGTTTTGCGCGGCGCCACGGCCAGAGCGTCATTCTTGACAAAGGAGCCGCTCTGCATCCGTGCAGCTGCCGGACTGTTCTGAGGTTGGGTGGGGCATATCCCTCTCCAGGAGGAATGCTCAATAATAGCAGACAAGACTAGTCTGGGGACGATTTTCGTGCTCACTTGATCACTCGTTGAGTATTGTCAGTATTGTGATGTATCGTTGCATTAATTTATCTAGTTATGTATGTATTAGTTGATTTCTTCATTCATTTTGTAGCATCATTAAAACTATCATGATTCATATGATCATTCATTATTAGTAGTATTAGTTTACTTACTACTATGACTGCTACGTTTATAGATGGTATGATTCTTGCTATTGTTAGTATTATCACGGTTTATCATGCTACTATGTTTTGTCTGTCCTCCCGAATCCGCCTGCAGGTGTACATGCCCAGCCCAGCGACCGTTTCACGCTGCGCGTGCCTGGCGCCGAGGCGCGACTCGGCGCCCCGGCCAGAGCCTCCTCGGGAAAGAGCCGCCCGCCCCCCATCCTGGGCCGCTGCTGGAGCTGCCAGGCCTCGGGGACCGCCCGCAGTGAGGACGCCTCGGACGAGGCGCTCGGCCCGCTCCAGCGGCACGTCTGGTGCGACAGGGGGGAGGCTTCCGATGTTCCAACCTGTTCTAGCCTTGATCACCAGAGGGAATTTCGAGCACCAGGAAAGTACGGCAACTGGAGGGGTTTCACGCGTCGGGTCCTGGGAGGCGTGATCGTTTGACACTTTTTCGATATTTTGCTGGGTGCTCGGGGTTATTTCTGGGATGTGGTCCGTAAGTACGATGGGGGCAACATAAGGGGAGGCATCTGTAAGGAAGATCCTGAGATCCTGGCGCTGCCATGTCTTCACAACGGGCATTTGCGCTCGATTTGGGGCCCCGGGATCCTCGCAGATCGATCCGGCTCGAAAAATGATGCAGAACGATGGGGTCCGGGGATCTGGGCGTGATCTTTTGCGATATTGAAATTGTCTCGCAACGTCGGGTCTCAGGGGGGGTAGAGGACCGAGGTGGAGGCCCCCTCCTCTGAACAGTTAGTTTTTGCGGGTGCTTCCCGCTTGCGCCGGCAAGCAGCGGCCGCGACGACGACGACGACGACAACGACGACCACGACGGACCGACCAACAGACCGACCGACCGACCGACCGACCGACGGACCGACCGACCGACGGACCGACGGACCGACCAACCGACCGACCGACGACGACTGCGACGACGACGCCCGATGCGGTGGCGACGTCCACGGCGACGCGCCCAACCGAACCGCCAGATGACGACGACGCCTGTTGGTGCCCGCCCGCTCGCTTGCATGAACAGCTGCCTAATATGCCACATGCCACGCCCGCCCGTCAGCGTCCGCTCGCCCATCCAGCCCGTGAGTGTCCGCTCGCCCGCTTGCATGGAAGCTCGCCCGCTTGCTTTCTTGCCCCGCCCGCCCGGTTTGCTCGCCAGGGCCCGTCGTCGTCGTCGTCGTCGTCGTCGTTGTCGGCATTGACGTCGTGGTCGTCGTTGATAGTCGTCGTCGAGGTCGAGGCACCGTCGGTCGTCGCAGCCCTTGTCGTCCATCGCTGTCGTCGTCGCCGTCGTCGCAGCTGTCATCGCAATCGGTCATCGGACATCGTCCTCGTCGTCGTTGGTCGTCATCGTTGGTCGTCCTGTCAGTTACTACACGCCCGCCTGTTCGCAGAGGCTCTCGATAGTCTCACGGCTTCCTTTACAGGGTCTGCCGTTCGGACTCGCTTGCAATGCGCTTAAACGTAACCTCCTCCTCCTCCTCCTTCTCCTTCTCCTCCTCCTCCACAATTACTCAATATGAATACTACTCTCCCTCTTCCCCTGATCACGGTTTGAAAGTGGCCGACCCCCCCCCGCGTATTGTTTTTTACCCACAGGTTTCACTGGAGCTGGGTTTTCGCCTGCATGTTTTTTCAAAATGCTGCTCTCGCTGAGGCGCCGGCCTCATTTTTGGGCCCCGCTCTTTCCGAATCGTGCTCCCGCTGCAGCGCTGGCCTCATTTCCGTGCTTCCGCTCGTTCCGAATCGTGCTCCCACTGCAGCGCTGGCCTCATTTCCGCGCTTCCGCTCGTTTCGACTCGTGTTCCCGCTGCAGCGCTGGCGTCATTTCCCGTGCCATGCAACGGCATGCAATGCAATGCTAGGTTGATACTACGCTTTGCGGTGCTCTTCTACGCCATGCCATGCCGTGCTCTACAATGCATCGCGTACCCTTTCGGGATCATTGCCCTGCTCGACATCCGACTGAGCGAGTAGAGAGGGGATCTGCGCCATGGTAAGGGATGGGAGGGAGGGGTAGGATGTCAGATATGACGCGAGCGCACCTAGCTTGTCCTCATCCCCTCCTCCGCAGCCAGCCTGACCAATCTTTTCGGTTCCAGGCCGCCGCGCGGGACCCGGAATTTTTTGTAGCTCCATCCCGGCCGGCCAGCCGCACGCGCTCGCCCTCCTCTGGCGGCACCTCGGCATGCCTCGGCGAATGCCAGGGGACCCGTGGCGGCCTGAGCCGATGCACGTCCTGATGCTGCCGGGCGCAGCCTTCGAGGACACCGCCCCTGACGTACCCGTCGGCGCCATGTCCCCCTGCTCCTCGTCCTCCAGCATCGGCGAGTGGGCTGTCGGCCGGGCGCACGCCAGGGACACAGACGCCGCGGCGGACGCGGGCATGGACGGGCCCCTGACGAGGGCCAGCCTGAGGCTGGAGCTCCAGCGCTTCGTGCACGGCCCGCTGTTGGCCCATCTGAAGGCCGCCACGGGCGACTTACTGCGCGCGTGCGGCGCCGAGGCGCAGGCAGGGGTCGACCTCAGCAGTGTTTGGGCGGTTTCGTGGGCTGTTTTCGTTTCGGCCTCGTTCCGCAGCAGAGGCCGATTGGAGACAGAACGAGGGGAAACGAAAACAAAACGAAAGCGGAAGGCACTGTTTAGGTCGATCCCTGTGCCGAGGCGCAGGGCTCGATGCCCCCCAGAGTGGCTGCCAGCCGCGCCCCGCAGCTGGAGCACTGCAGACGGGCTGCCAGCCTCCCTGCACCAGGTACCCAATACTCACCAGCCTGCAGAATGTCCCTATCCCTAGGCCTGGCATCACCTTACCTCGATGCCCATCTTGAAGATTACCTCGGTTCCTGAGGGCTCCCCAAGATTGTCGTCGCTCTGGGCTTCCCCATCTGAAGGGTGGGGATAAGTTCGAGTCTGGTAAGATACCGATACTTGGCCTCGGTTTCGCCTTTTTGGCCGTCCTGGGAGGCCCTCGTCGCCACGGCCAGATTCGCCTCGAAGGTCTCGTCAGAACGCCCCCGGGGAGAGGTCCGAGGAGTACGGGATGGGCCTTCGGAAGTGTGCCCAGGAGGCCTCAGACCCTGGAGGAGTCCTTGTCTGATGATGGCGGCGGTGATATCCGTGGCCGATCCACGATTGGCGTTCCACTGGCTTCCAGACCCTGGGTTCCATATCCAGATGGCTCCTCATCCCCAGGCCCCGACGTCGTGATTGCATGGTTTGTTCATGATGTGGACCCCTAGAGGTCTCGATCCCTTCTCCAGGACCGGTTCTTCATCCTGAGCCGGCGTTTGATAGTCCCTGGTGCATGCGAGGGTTTTCGGAGGCCGAACATTGCCAGAAGCCTCCCGTCGTGATTTGTTCATGGCCCCAGGGGGTTTGGTCCAATGCTCGGGCATTGGCAGAACGTCCGCCCAGACAAGTCGACTGAGGAAATTTGCAGCGGTTCATTAAACATTTGCATTCGAGTGTACCTGTGCAGTCCCCAGTCGATTTCGCTAATCGACGTGCGTTTCGCCAGATGCATTCGCTCGTTTTTGGACGTCGATTCGCTACCCCGCCCGGTCCACTCGGAATGCGGTGCAGTGCGCACGTGGAGTGCCCCTGGCAGTTTTCACGAAAAGGCGTTTGGCTAAAGAGGATTATGTCCACCCAGAGGTGCCTTCTCCGCAGCAGTAGCGGTATGTGCTGGCTCCCCCAGGTCGGGCCCAGAGTCCCGGGGAGCGGAGTTCCGCGTTCCTGATGTCGCCCGGGAGGATCGCGCCCAACGGACGGGTCTCCCGGCGGCCCGTCACCCCCGACTCGCCCGACTCGCCCGCGCCAGTGCTGGCGATGGCGCGCCGCGCCAGCGACGGCGACGCGAACCCTGGGCATGGCAAGGGCAAGGGCGCTTCTATGGTGTGAGAAAGTTTTAGACCTCCCAGATGGGGTCCGAGGAGATGCGGTCGGAGGATCGTGCCGCCTCGCCGATGCGTCGTCAATGCATCGGCGACGTCGGCGATGCATCTGCGACGTCGGCGTGGAGAAAGTCGGGCTCCACATCGAGTCGCATCGCCAATGCATCGGCGAGGAGGCACGATCCTCCGACCCCATCTGCTCTGACCGCATGTAGGAGGCACCAAGGAAACGCCCTAAACCACTCGTGAGTGGTTTAGAGCGGTTCCTCTTCTAATCCCATTTCTTTCCCTTTTGGGAGGGGTTTGTCACTGCTCCTTCTTAATATACACCCCCTCCCCCAGGCGACCGGCGTCCAACCAGGAACCATGCCGACACCATGCTGACCCGCCCCCCACCATCCTTGTCAAAAACAATACAAACCGCATTCTGCTGCCTCCACATTTGAAGCATGCGCGGCCAACCCCATGCGACCCGCCCCCAACATCCCTGTCAGAAAACAATGCAAAGTACACTTTGGGGCAAAGTTTTGAGTCATGTTCGTGAGGCCCGCGAACACTTTGTATTGTTTTTGATAGGGACGGCGGGGGTGCCAGCATATTCCCTGCCGTTCGCAGGGCTACAATCCTTGACAAAAGACAATACAACATGCACCTCGCGGCTAAATCTGGATCATGCGCGGCCATCCCGCGATCACTGTCAAATGGTTTTGACAGGGACCGCGGAGGTGGTGGCGCGTGGCCTGCTGTGCGCAGGCCCACTAGGCACAACGATGGGCATTGGTTTTCGACTAGGATGGCGGGGGCCGACATGTTTCCCGATGTGTGCTGTCACGTGCGCAGGCACACCTGACACACTCTGCACGTGTCCCGAACATGGCGCACCTGGCGCGGCTGGAGTGTTCGGCACACCTGGCGCACTCGGAGCACGTGGCGCATCTGGCGCACCAGGCGTGCTTGGCACGCTTGGGCCCCAGGGGTGCCTGGCGCGCGTGGCGCCCCTGGCACGCGTGGCGCACCTCGCACAAGCGTCGCGCACCTGGGGTCGGCTTTGGTTCCCAGTAGCTGTCCAAGACGACCGCTGAACATGCTCAGGCTCAGGTGTTACTTCTGTGTTGGGAGGGCGGGTAGGAGTGAGCTAGACGGCTTGCGGGCGGGTGGGTGGCTTGACCCTTCCCCCTCCCCCCTCCCCTGGACCTGCACGGAGGATTTCGCGAAGCATCCAAAAACGATGCCTTGGCGAATTGCACTGATCAGGAATGCGGAGGAACATGCAGTGGAACACAAGGTTGGGGACGCCGTCATACCTCAAGATGGGGGGGGATGGAGGAGGAATCAGAGGAGGAGGAAAAAGAGGAGGAGGAGGAGGAGGAGGGAGGGGAAAATGGAGGAGAGAAGAGGAGGAACATACAGATAAGGAGGAGGAGAAGGAGGAGGAGGAGGAGGAGGAGAGCGAGCAGAATGGCGAGAGGTCTCTTGGATGCCTCTCGGAGTTTCTTCGGATGTCTCTTAAAAGCTTCGTGGAGTCCTCTTGTGGTGTCTTGGGGGCCTCTTGGCGGTCCTGGGTGTTTCGGGGGAGCCTCTTGGGGCCTCTTGGCGGTCTCTTGGGAGCCTCTTGGGCACCGCTTGGGGGCCTCTAGGGGCCTCCTGGACGCCTCTTGGGGCACTCTTGGGAGCCTTGGGGGCCATCTTGGGGCAATCTTGGAGGAGGTTTTGTCCTGCACGCTCCGTCACGCGACACGGGCGGATCGTGGCCAGCAGGGCGCCCTCAACAGTGCTTGCAGCCTAGGCGCGACCGGACCCCTCAAGCCACCCCAAGCGATGGGGACGATGAAAGGGCGTTTTGCTAAAGGGGATTCTGGCCACCCCCGAAATGCCCTCACCGCAGCGGTATTGGTACCTTCTGGTT
Source organism: Prorocentrum cordatum (assembly GCA_963575745.1). NCBI lineage: Eukaryota > Dinophyceae > Prorocentrales > Prorocentraceae > Prorocentrum > Prorocentrum cordatum. Next base: position 61,903 of record CAUYUJ010014164.1, read on the forward strand.
CCCCCAGGCGCTGTGGAGCGGCGTTCCTCGTTCCTGATGTCGCCCCGGAAGAGCGGGCCCAGCGGACGGGTCGCCCGCCGGCCCGTCACGCCCGACTCGCCCGCGCCGGAGCTGGCGCCGGCGCGCCGCCGCGTCAGCGACGGCGACGCGATCCCCGGGCTGGGGCCGGGCGCTTAGATGGTGTGGAAAATTTCTAGGCTTCCCGACGGTGTCTGAGGAGATCACAACCCACCAACCCCACCCCCAACCCAACCCGACGGCCCAACTTGACCCTCCATTTCCAGTGGGGGGGTTCGTGGACCATTGAAAAACACATGTGGAACCTGTACCCTCCCCAACCCGAAACTTGGGTCTTCGGGTTAGGTTGGGGTGGTCTGGTAAGTAGTCAGTAGATGGGGTCGGAGGATCGTTCCGCATCGCCGACGTATCGTCGATGCATCGGCGACGTCGGCGATGCATCGGCGACGTCGGCGTGGAGAAAGTCGGGCATCACATCGAGCCGCATCGCCGATGCATCGGCGATGCGGCTCGATCCTCCGTCGCCGTCTGCTCGGACCCCGCCTAGAAGATTGGGCTTTCCGGGACCCCTGGATATCCTTGCCAAAGGTCCCCCGGCTCGTCCGGGAACTCCCAGGGCGCCTAGCCGCCTAGCCGGGTCTTGCTTCGACCGAAAACCAAACGACACCACCCCACCTACGGCCATCCATGCTGCGCTACGGCCCATCGGGCGCCGTAGCGTATACCACGCAAAAGCGCACGCCAGATTTCCTGGTATACGCTGCCCCTGGTGCCGTAGGTGGGGTGGTGTCGTTTGTTTTCTGGTCCACTGCCAGCAGACCACAAGCGATCCGAGCGGTGATCCGAGAGGCCGAAGCGAGACCCAAGACAGCACACGAGCGTTCCAAGAAGGACCCGGATGGCCTCCAGAGGCCCCGAAGATTAAGTCGGGCCTGTCCCTCTACAGGTGGAATATTCAAAAATAGCCCAAAAAATAGTATGGGGACGATTTTTCAGTATATTTGACCATTTTGAAATATTTCAAGGGTGTTCTTTTTTTGTCGCTCAAATTTCGCCTGTAGGGGAACATGCCCGACCTAACCCTAAGACGGCCCAGGATGCCCTCAACAGGACTTCCAGGGCGCAGAAATTGCTTCATTCCCTTTGTGGGAAGCGTGCAATTTCAGCATCTTCGCTGTTCGGGCGAATAGAGGCTTCACGACCTGCAATGGGCGTCAGGGGAATAGAGGCTTCAGGCCGAATAGAGGCTTCACGAGCTTCAATGGGCGTCAGGGGAATAGAGGCTTCAGGCTGAATAGAGGCTTCGCGAGCTTCACCGGACGTCAGGGGAATAACGGCTTTAGGCCGAATAGAGACTTCACGAGCTACAATGGGCGTCAGGGGAACAGAGGCTTCAGGCCGAATAGAAACTTCACGCGCTTCAATGGGCGTCAGGAGAATAGAGGCTTCAGGTCGAATAGAGGCTTCACGAGCTTCAAAGGGCGTCAGGGGAATAGACGCTTCAGGCCGAATAGAGGCTTCACGAGCTTCAATGGGCGTCAGAGGAGTAGAGGCTCAGGCCGAATGGGCGCGTTTAGGGTCGCCACCCCACCAGTGCGTCGGAACTCGTAGGCCGAGTAGAGGCGTCACGAGCCGAATAGAGGCTTCAGGCCGAATAGAGGCTTCAGGCCGAATAGAGGCTTCACGAACTTCAATGGGCGCCAGGGGAATAGAGGCTTCAGGCCGAATAGAGGCGTCACGAGCTTCACCAGGCGCCAGCGGAATAGAGGCGTGACCGCAGCTCCTTGGGAGAATAGCGTCTGCAAATAGCGTCTTCGGCGCCGGTTCGAAAGGGGACCCCCCGGGGCCAGGCCCTTGTATATATATGTATATATATATATGTATGTATGTATGTATGTATGTATGTATGTATGTATGTATGTATGTATGTATGTATGTATGTATGTATGTATGTATGTATGTATGTATGTATATATACATATATATATATATATATATATATATATATATATTAGGGCCGGGGAGCCCACACCCCAGCGCCCCCCCCCCCAAAACGAAGTTCGCCTCCTCGGGCCTGTCTTGCGCCTTGCTGTGACCATCCTGGGGTCGTCTTGACGCCCCCCGAGTCAAGCGATAGTGTACGAGCGAGAAGGCCGAAAGCATTGTTTTTCACTGCGTTTTCTCTGCTTTTCCCGCTCTCCGGGCCCTGTTGCGCCAGCCTTGGGCCTCTTTGGGGCTCGTTTGTGGCCTCATTTGGAGCCGTCTTGGAGCTGTCGTATTGGAGCTGTCTGGACGCCCCAAGACCTCATCGGAAGCGACAAAGCGAGAAGACCAAAAACCTTGCTCTTCCAATGATTGTCCTAAAGTTGTCCGTCCTTGGGCCCCACTATCTGGGCCCACTTGCGCCAGCCTTGGGTCTCTTTGGGGCTCGTCTGGGGACTCATCTGGAGCCGTCTTGGAGGCATCTAGACGCCTCAAGAGACAATCGGAAGCGACAACAGGAAGCGACAAAACGAAACGGCTGAAAACGGCAAGAGGAGAAGGAAGCGGAATGAGGAAAAGGAGCGAAGAGCAGAAAGGGGATGAAGATGGAGAGGAGAAAGAGGGGGAGGTAAATGCGGAGGAAGAGCAAGAGGAGGAGGATGCCCTGTTTCATGCTACCCCAACCAGTCGCCTGAGACTTACTCGCGCCTCTGGGCACAGAAACGCCAAAAGCTGGCCAGAGCTGGCGTTGTCAAGTCGCTCCCGTTAAGGAGATCCTGACCCACTCCGACTTGGCGGTGGCCAGCCCCACGTCCACGCGCGCGCACGCCGCCTGCATTCGAACTCACAAGGACCAATGTGCATGGCGCGAAGCGCCAATGCAGTCGTGTGTATACATATATATATATATATACTTATATGGATGTAATGATATAATATAATAGTATAGTGTAGACTATAATATAACATAATACAAATTCATATAATATATCATAATGCGCTATAGTATGATATAATCATATGAAGTATACTTTAACATTATATAACATAGTATCATATATACAAGGTATTGTTGGCTCGCTTCGCTTCGCCACAACATCTTGTCCCTCGTCTTCATCCTTGGCGCAGGAGCGCGGGTCTGGTACCTCGCCGCGCTATGTGGTCACAACATGTGGCGAGCTCGTGAACTCTCATTGCCATAGGGGTGTAAACTTGATGTTTGTCGCGAGCTCGACGGCTCAGGGCTGCGTGGGTGTGTTTCTGTAAGGAGTGAACATGTTTGGAAGTGAAGAACCACCCGACGGGCCGAACCAATTTGTGGTTCACGTCGACGGCTGTTTTTTTCTTCGGGGCCCCGGATGGGAGCGTCTGGCGCTCTGCGGGCACGCTGGCGCCGAGGGGCCGTCGTGTGCGTGCGTGTGTGTGTGTGTCTGTTTTCGTAAGGAAAGAGCATGTGCGCGGACGAAGAGCCACCCGACGGGGCCGCACCATTTTTTGGTTCACGCTGACGGTTGCTTGTTCTTTTTCGTGCCTGGGATGGGGGGCGTCTGGCGCCCTCCAGGCACGCTGGCGTCGAGGGGCTGTCGTGGGTGTGGGTTTTCGTAAGGAAGTTCTTTTTCGGGCCCTGATGGGGGGCGTCTGGCGCACTCAGGGCACGCCGGCGTCGAGGGGCTGTCGTGGTGTGGGGCTTTCGTAAGGAAAGAGCATGTCCTGGGGCGCGGAGCCACCCGACGGGCCGAACCAATTTTTGGTTCACGTCGACGGCTGCTTGTTCTTTTTCGGGCCCGGATGGGGGGCGTCTGGCGCCCTCAGGGCACGCCGGCGTCGAGGGGCTGTCGTGGGTGTCTGTTTTCGTAGGAAAGAGCATGTGCGCGGACGCAGAGCCACCCGACGGGCCGAACCAATTTTTGGTTTACGCTGACGGTTGCTTGTTCTTTTTCGGGCCCGGGCGTCTGGCGCCCTCCAGGCACGCTGGCGTCGAGGGGCTGTCGTGGGTGTGGGTTTTCGTAAGGAAAGAGAATGTCCCGGGGCGCGGAGCCACCCGACGGGCCGCGCAAATTTTCGCTTCACGTCGACGGTTGCTTGTTCTGTTTCGGGCCCGGGATGGGGGGCGTCTGGCGCCCTCCGGGCACGCCGGCGTCGAGGGGCTGTCGTGGGTGTGGGTTTTCGTAAGGAGAGAGCATGTCCCGGGGCGCGGAGCCACCCGACGGGCCGAACCAATTTTTGGTTCACGTTGACGGCTGCTTGTTCTTTTTCGGGCCCGGATGGGGGGCGTCTTGCGCCCTCAGGGCACGCCGGCGTCGAGGGGCTGTCGTGGGTGTGGGTATTCGTATGGAAAGAGCATGTCCCGGGGCGCAGAGCCACCCGACGGGCCGAACCAATTTTTGGTTCACGTTGACGGCTGCTTGTTCTTTTTCGGGCCCGGATGGGGGGCGTCTGGCGCACTCAGGGCACGCCGGCGTCGAGGGGCTGTCGTGGGTGTGGGTCTTGAGCCCGTCCGGGGGGGTGGCGAATTAGGTGACGCCCATCCGGGGCCCGGGTCCCTTATCATTTAAAAGGGAAAAGGAATATGTATATACACAAATACCGCCCCCCCCCCTTGCCCCGCGTCCCACATCTCCCCGGAACATCTCGGGAACGCTCCCGGCACCGGTCCCCCCGCCTTTCCGGGGAGCCTCCACAGCGCTCCAGGAGTGCAAGACGCCGCCCAAGAGCTCCCAAAATACGAAAGGATGGCCCAAGACGTTCCCAAGCAGCCCAAGTTAGCCTTCCAACGGCTCTCGAGGCTCGCAGGTGGCCTGCAAGAGACCTCGAGAAAGGTCCGAGAGGCGTCCTGGCACGGCCCGAAGAGGCCAAAATCGTAGATGTTCCTTGTTTTTCTATGTTTTTGGTTTCTCGCGTTTTCGAGATTCCAACGCTCCAAGAATGCCGAAGAGCCGCCCAAGACCGGCCCAAGACCACCCACGAGAACCTCAGGACGGCCCCCAGACGGGCCAAGAAGGTTCCAAGACTGCCGAAGAGGCGCCCAGGACAGCCCCAGACCACCCAGAACAGGCCCAAGATGGCCCCAAGAGCGGGAGCAGGAGGCTTCTAGAGACCTCCGAGAGGCCTCCGGGACCCCCCAGAGGCCTCCAACACACCCCCGATCCCTGAGAGGCCCCAGAAATACCCCGACGAGGCTCCAAGAACAGCCCAACAGAACTGCGAGAGCCGTCCCGAGAGAGCCCAAAGAAGGTCGATTTCCTATGTTTTTTTCACGCTTTCTTGCTTCCAACCCTCGAAGATCGATGATTTTGAAAAGAAAAAACAAGTGAATTCTAATAATTCCTTTTTATTTTCAACATGGACTCCTATTCGGAGATCCCACACATCCCTTGACATCTGGCCGCCGGTATCGCGCCTCCCGGCTTCCCGGGGGACCCCCAAGACGCCCAAGGACAGCCCAAGACGACCTCAAGGAGCCCCCAGAACGGAAAGAACGGCCCAACACGCTCCCGCGCAGCCCGAAACACCTCCAGGCCTCCAGGAGGTTTCCAGAACCCCCAGGAGGTCCGGAAGATCGCACACCCCTGAGGGGCCCGGCTACCAAAACCCGCGAGGCACAACCAAAAAACAGCGCCGAATAGCGCCGAGGAAATGGAAAAATATGGAAATCCCACAATTCCTTTTTTCCGAGTTTGGCCCCCGTTTGCTCTTGCACAACAGACCACAAGTCAGACCCCCCTTCACCTCCCCCAAAAAAACACGAAGCCTTTGAGGGCCGCAGATCGTTGAATACCCAAAGGAAAGTAATGATTTCTGCGTTTCCGCACTTCCCCTTCTATACGATTCCGAGGCTTGCGCAGGGCCTCCTAGGGAGCCCCTGGACGCAAGGAGCGACCAATATGATATTATATGAGTTAGCCTATCAAGCCGAGCTAGAATTTGAGCGCGCGCGAATCGCGCGCGATGGCTTCTAGTACATCATATGTGTATATATATATATACACACATAAGACTGCATTAGCGCTTCGCGCAATGCACGTTGGTCCTTGAAGCGTGGCATGCAGGCGGAATGTCAGGATGGTCAAACAGACAGTTTAGCTATAACTCCTTGTTGCTTTTTCCGACATTGCCGTTGTAATAATGTCATTCGTTATCCTTCCTGCGTGCTCTTGTCCTCATTCTCGCCCTACCCTGCGAATTCTTCCCCAGCGTCCTCAGCTCTTTTTGCGGAGGCTCTTCCTTGGAAAGCCCCTGGGGGCCTCACGGAAGTTTTTGCCGGTTTCTTAAGGCGTTCTGGAGGCCTCCTGGGCGGGCCTCAGGGGTCTTCCTCGGGCCACCCTGCCTCCAACCGCGGTCTCCTTGAACGACCGGGTCACGATTTGGAGTGTTTCGGAAGGCGTCTTGGGGCCATCTCGGGCTGTCATGGGGCTCTCTTAGGCCATCTTGGACCCCAGTTGTGCCATTTTGGGCCTCTCTGGGACTGCCTGGAAGCCCTTTCGCATGTCCCAGGCGGTCTCGGACGCCCAGAAGACCGAGATACAGGGCATTCTTCAAATCATAGAAAAACCTTGGAAATCAAGGTTTTTCTGCGTTTTGGAAGCCTCCTAGAGGTTTTCTTTGGGTCGTCTTCAGGCGTCTGGTGGGTGTCTGGGGCCTCTTGGGGCCCTCGGGGGGGCGTTCGGCCGACCTCCTGACCGATTTGGGCCCGTTGTCTAGGCCCAGCAAAGGCTTCCAGGAGCTCTGAAACGCTTGGGGGGCTTCCTGCAGGGGCGTCCAGAGGGGTCCCGGGGGCCACGGATCCAGGGGGTCTACAGGGTCCCGCGGGCCCAGGATTCGGAGAGTCCGATTTCGGGAGGGGGGGCAGGTAATAAAAATCAATGAGTGGGTATATGGGTATGTTTCAGCATCTGACGACGCACGTGTATATGCATCGTTACATATATATATATATATATATGCGTACACACGTATATGCATACGTATACGTTTCTCTCTCTATATATATGTGTAAATGCATACGTATGTATGGATGGATGTATTGATGCATGTAGTTACGTATAGATGCGTATATATATATATATATATATATATATATATATATATATATTCACATAAGCATACATTTATATTCAAGACTGCAGTGGCGCTTCGCGCCATGCACCTTGGTCCTTGAAGTTTGGTATGCAGGCGGAATGGCAGGAAGATGTTTTTCTCATTCTCGCCATACCCTGCGCATTCTCCCCATCCTCCTAAGCTTTTGTGCAAAGGCTCCACCTTGGAGAGCCTCTGGGGGCCTCATAGAAAGTTGTTCAGGCTTTCTTAAGGCGTTCTGGAAGCCTCCTGGGCGTGTTCTGGGGGGCTCAGGGGGCTTCCTCGGACCACCCTGCTTCCAACCGCGGTCTCCCTGACCAACCAGGTCACGATTTGGAATGCTTCGGAGGGTGTCTTGGGGCCATCTTGGGCCGCCATGGGGCTCTCTTAGGGCTATCTTGGACCCCAGTTGTGCCGTTTTGGGGCTCTCTTGGACTGCCTGGAAGCCCTTTGGGATGGTTGTGGGGCGATTATATATATATATATATATATGTGCTTTTATATATCTATATATATGTGTATATATAATTATAACTCTATATATATATATATATATATATATATCAGCTCAGACCAGGCCATGCCATAGTATAAAAGGTCGTACCAAGTCACATCATATCACGCTGCATCACATCGTATCATGCCACACCATACCATATCATATCATATCACCTTATATTATACCGTTCCAAATCAGACTATAACATAACGTCACATATCATACCGTTCCAATCATGCCACGTCATAGTACCGCATATCATAAGGTGTCAGACATAACATGCCACAACACGCAGTGTCATATTGCAACACAATATACCATTAATATCGTGTCATTGTATAGCATATCATAGCATAACATGACATATCATATCGTTTCATGCCGTACCATTTCATACCACATTATCGGAGGCTGGGGGGTGAGATCGCAGTTGGACGGAGACCCCCAACCGGGAAATCGTTTTGTTTCGTTCGTGTCGTCCGCACGGGCGAGGCGAAGCTGCGTGGGCGCGCGAGAGGAATGAACCCGCCGCTGCTAGGGTGAAGTCAAGACAAATGATTCTCCCCCGTCCGTCCGTCCGTCTGGCGTTGGCCCTAGCGGTGTCCCGTGGTGTCCCGTGGTGCCTGCTGTTGCTAGGGCGAAGTCAAGACAAACGATTCTCCCCCGTTCCTCCGTCCGTCCGGCGGTGGCCCTAGCCGTGTCCTGCGGTGTCCCGTGGTGTCCCGTGGTGTCCCGTGGTGTTTGCCGTTGCTAGGGCGAAGATGGGCGAAGTCAAGACAAATGATTATCCCCCGCCCGCCCGTCCGTCCGTCCAGCGGCGGCTCGCGGTGTCCCGCGGTGTCCCGTGGTGTCCCGTGGTGTCCCGTGGTGTCCCGTTGAGTGAGATCGATACTGAGATCGATACTGAGATCGATGTGGTGCCCCGAGGTGTCCCGTGGTTCCGTTGAGTGAGATCGATAGTGAGATCGATTGAGTCAGATGTTGGTTCCCCCCCCCTCTCCCCCCCACAATCTCCTTATCACCCGAAGGGTGGTTGTATAGGTAGCATAGCATGTCATATCATATCATATCACATAACATCAGATCATACCAGATCTTAGCATGCCATATCACAGTATAATGTTGCATGCCATTGCAGATCATGACATATCATATTACAACATGCCGTACCATATCATATCATACCATGTAGATCGAAGACGTCTACGGCGAATCACCGCCGCCCCCTGCCCCTTTGGAAGCGCCTCTGTGGCCGACAGTTGGGCCAGAGCTTGGCCAAGCTATCGGGCCAGTTGTTCCCCGAGTCGGTTTGCACAGATTTCGGGGAACGCATGGGGGAGCAAGAAGAAGAGTACGGGGAGGATGAGGAAAAAAAAAGGAGGAGGAGGAGGAGGAGGAGGAGGAGGAGGCCTCGTGGGCGCCTCTTGGGGCACTCTTAGGGCCTCCTGGGAGCTTCCTGGGGGCCTCTTGGAGGGTTTTGGGGGGCCTTTGAGGGCTTCTTGGGGGCCTCTTTGGCCGTCTTAGGGCGCTCCTGGCTTGTCTGACGCCGTCGGAAGCCGTCTTGGGGGCCTGTCTGGGTCGTCTTGGGGCTCTCTTGGAGCAGATCAGGGGTTCTTAGAGGCCATCTTGGGCGTCTTGGAGGCCTCTTGGGCCGTTTTGGGGCCCTCTTGGGGTGGTCTTGGGAGCCTTTTGGGCCGTCATGGGGCCATCTTAGAGGCCTCTTGGGCGATCTTGGGGGCCTCTTGCGCCGTCTTGAGCCGTCGGAATGCCGAGAAGAAGAAGCAAATGCCAAAATCTTTCAAACACCTAAAGAAAATCAACGAGTTTGGCATCTTCGGGCCCTCCTGGAGGACCTCTTGGACGCCTTTTGGGCCGTCTTGGAGGCCTCTTGGGGACCTCTTGGGTGCATCTTGGGCCGTGTTGGAGGCATCTTGGAGGCCATTTTGGGCGTCTTGGAGGCCATTTTGGCCGTCTTGGAGGCCCCTTGGGCCCTCTTGGGGCCGTCTTGGGGACCTCTTGGGCCATCATGGGGCCATTTTGGGGGCCTCGTGGGCGATATTGGGGGCCTCTTGGGCCGGCTTGAGCTGTCGGAGTGCCGAGAAGAAGCAAATGCCAAAATCTTTCAAACACCTAAGGAACATCAGCGAGTTTGGCCTCTTCGGGCCCTCCTGGAGGACCTCTTGGAGGCCTCTTGGGCCGTCTTGGAGGCCTCTTGGGGGCCTCTTCGGCCTAGCAGTGCACGGTATTGTTCATTGCATACGTCCGCTTCACTCGCTCTGTAGCCATCGCTTCTGCTCAGAGCTTCGCTTGTTATGGCAGGGCTCGCGTACGGACTCGCCCCAGTAGTCCGCGATTGGGCTGCGACTGGCCTGTACGCCGCCAACCTCTGGTCATCTCTCCGCAGGGATTGCCACTGTACGTGTACCTTCACAGGAGAGCACGACAGAGAGCTGCTGCAGGTCCTGCAGCGCCAACTACACAGGTGTGGCCCTGAGCAGCTTCGGAGCGCCCCTCTGGAGTGTCCCTCGAGCTTCTGGGAGGTCGCCTCAGTCCTGTGCCTAGCTGTGTGCGCCGCGTTCATCATTGGCTTCCTCGTTGGCAGGCTCCATGGCCATGGTCCCGCGAGGGCTTCACGACCTGCTGAAGACGGTCCGCCAAGGGGACAAGCTATATTGTCTGTACAGCCTGGAGGACCGTCTGTTCCACGAGAGGCTTCTGTGCGGTCACGTGGACGGCTCACGGTTGGTGGTGGCGACGCCTGATGCCGACGTGTACGTGGAAGACTTCGCCGACGAGGATCACGTGGAGATCCACCGAGCTGGCCCTCGAGGGGGAGCCCCGCCTCAGCTGCGCAAGAAGATGCTGTACCGTTTCGACCTGGACGAGCAGGCTCTGGCCGCCCTTCTGAGCGAGGGGGCGCAGCTGGCGGAGTCTGAGCGCCGCGAGGCCGGCCGCGACTCAGTGGCGGTGACGCCCGGGGTGATCCGCCGGCTCCGTGGGAAGCAGCACGTACTCCCGGAGATGGCGGCCGGTGGCACGGACACGCCGCGTGGTTCCGAGGTCGACCTGGCGGCTGGCGCCTCGGAGCCGCCGCTGCCACCGCCGAGCCACGCCCCCCCGCCTCGCGCGGGCGCCGGCGGCGGGCCCCTGCTGCCAGTGCAGCTGGACGACGGCTGGGTCGCCCTGGAGTCGCGGCTGGGCTTCAGGCGGGGTTCGCCAGTGGACGTGACGTTCGCCTCCGTCTACGCCCTGGACGACCGCGCCATGGCCTCGTTCCCGGAGGGGGTCATCGCGCTGGGACGAGTGGGGACCCTCTCCGAGGAGGCGCCGCCCTCTCCACGGGACGCGCGGGATGAAGTCCTGGACGAGCGCATCCTGAGGTACCGGAGGGGCGGTGCGGGCCAGCGGCGGCGCGCCTTCGCGGAGGTGGTGGCCGAGCAGCGCGAGGTGCTCAGCACTCAGGAGTGGCGCGTGCAGGGGCCCGCTACCATCGGCTGGCTGCTTCAGGCGCATCTGGAGCAGGGTAGCGGGCCCGTCCAGCGGCACTACTGGTGGCGTCAGATCCTGGGGCTGGCGGCTGCCGACCCCGGGGTCGACGAGCATTTGTTCCTGTGCGAGCTGATCGAGACGGCCTCCACGGCCGACCAGCTCAACCTCCCCGGCTGCGAGGCGTTCGAGCTGGCAGCCAGGCGATTCCAGCTGTGGGAGGAGGTGTACTCCGAGGCCCTGCGCCAGGTCGAGGTCTCAGGCACGGCGGGGGCCACGGCAGACTCGGACGGCTGGCTGGACGAGCGCGGGATCTTCCTCGGCGGCTCCCGCTCCAAGGGCCATGCTCTCGTGGCGCCATCCTTGGAGAAGCACGTGGCGGAGAAGATGCAGGAGGAGAGCGCCATCCTCAAGGAGAGGCGCAAGGGCAGGGAGGAGCGCCGCATGGCCCGCGGCGTGGGCAGCAGCGGCGCCGACGCCGCACCAGGAGGTGGCGATCAAGGTGGTGGCGGCGGCGGCGCAGGCGGCGGCGGCCCTGGCGGCCGAGGCCGTGGTGGCCGCGGCCGCGGGCGGGCCTAGCCCGCCGCTTGTTTTTTTCGGCTTGCGCGCGGCCGCTGCAGCCCCCCGGGCAGCGGGCGCTTTCACAGGGGAGGGCCGCCACTGCGGTGGTTATGGCGGCCTCGGCGCAAGGAGTCTCGGACACTGGCATCGCGCGCGACGTCCTGCCCCTCCCGCTGGGCGTGACGCTCGACGAGCTGCTGCACGGTGCGGCGGCACGCCTTCTGCCGCACGGCGGCGGTCGGCGCGGGCGGCAGCGCAGGCATCAGGAGGTCTGGCTGCGCGAGGGCATCGCCGCGCTGAACGACCTCGGTGGGCGCGGGGTGGATGCCCCCGCGGGGGCCCCTGCGGCCTGCCAGGTCGCCGCCGTGCGGCGCATCGCACAGCTCTACGGCAGGGTGGAGCCGCCGCCGTCCGACCTGACTCCCCTGGGGGCGTGGCAGACGCTCCAGGCTTCGCGGAACGGCTATGCAGACGTCATGGCCGAAGGTGCTTCGACAACCTACAGGAAGGGGGCCATGGCGCTCCCGCGGGCTGCGGCGGGGCGGGTACGGCTTGCTGACGTCCTGCCGCCGCACCTGCAGTCTCTCTTGTGTGACTCGTCGCAGATGTTACGAGAGCCTGAGGCTCGCAATTTTGCTTTGGGTGAGGCTCCCAGGGTCTGCGCCATGGACCCAGCGTTGCAGCGGCATGGCTACCAGTATGGCGAGTGCCTCTCCGAGCTGCTCTCTGCGGGCATCATTGAGCCTGCGGCCGAGGACAGCATCATCGAGCGCGCTGGCATCTTTTTCGTCCCAAACAAGGACTCGTCGCTGCGGCTGATCTTCGACACCAGAAGGTCTAACGCCCATTTCCAGGACCCCCCCTACACGCTGCTCGCGAGCGGGGAGGCCCTGGCGAACTTGGAGGTCGACGCTGCTGGAGGGATTGCTGTGGCCTCTGGTGACGTCGCGTGCTGCTTCTACCAGTACGAGCTGCCGTCGTGGGCACGTGCCTTCTTCGGTCTGCCAGCGGTCTAAGCACGCTTCTTGGATTCGGCAGCCCGCCAGCGCCTGGGAGTTTCAGACCCCTCGGAGATGATCCACTTCGTTGCCAGAGTGCTCCCCATGGGCTGGTCGTGGGCCGTGCACCTCATTCAAGAGGCCCATGCCCATGTCCTGAGCACCATCAGCCCGGATGCGCCCTGGATCGCGGACAAGGTACCCACACCGGCGCTGAGGACCCAGTGCGCCACCGCCAAGATGCTGTACATCGACAACGTCGCAGTCTTCACGTCAGGCAGCGGCGACCCCGCGCTGGAGGTGGAGCGCATGCTGGCCGCCCCGGGCGCGCGGGGGATTCAGGCTTCCTTTGACCGCGATGATGGGGGCATGCACACCCTGCTCGGCTTCGTGCTCCACAAGCCCTCGGCCACCTGGCGCCTGTCGCACAGCAAGTTTTGGCGGCTGAAGTTCAGCCTCGATTTGCACTGGCACTTGGACGTCTTGTCACGGGGCGCGAGCTCGAGAGGCTGATGGGCCACGTCACCGCGGCTGTCATGCTGCAGCGGCACATGCTCTCGCTCTTCCATGCGATCTACGAGTTTTGCAGGCGGTCGCGTGACAAGCGGCAGCCTCTCTGGTCGTCGGTGAAGCGGGAGCTCACGTGGTTCAGAGCGCTGCTTCCCTGCGTGACCGTTTCGCTGAGCCGCCCCTGGTGCGAACGGGTCACCGCCACGGACGCCTCTCCATGGGGGGTTGGCGTGGTGGAGCAGCCGTGGCCCATCAGTGACGTTCGGCGAGTTGGCAGCCTTTCGGAGCGCAGTCGCTTCAGAGGAGTCCTGACGGCGGAATATGCCCCCAGGGACGCGCTGGTCGAACAGCAGCTCCTGCACGCCACGGCGGCCGAGGTCACCGCGGAGGGCACCCTGACCCACTTTGAGGAGGTGCCGGCAGCGCGGCTCTTGGCAGACCCTTGGGCGGTCGCGGCCGCCCGTCGCTGGCGGCGGGCCGCCGCCATCCACGTCCTGGAGGCTGAGGGGGCGCGCTGGGCTGTGCGGCGCCTTGCGCGCAACTCGCAGCTGCATGGACATCGGCACCTCATCCTGGGTGACAACCTCGGGGTGGTTTGCGCGTGTGAAAAGGGCAGAGCTGCACACTTTGCACTCAACGTCATCTGTCGGGAGATCTGCGCTATCTCAGTCGCCTCTGGGATGCAGCTCAGGTTCAGGTGGATCCCATCACAGCTCAACCCTGGTGACGCTCCCTCTCGCAGGTTCATGCCAGGCGCAAGGAAGCACCACGTTGTCGGACAGTGCAGCGCACCCCCAGGCCTGGAGGAGATCGGCGCACATCACGCTGGGCCTCTGTCCGGAGACATCGGCTCGAGGGAGCACTACCATGCCAACGACGGCCTACTCGGTCAGCCCCGCCTACGGCAAGCACGCCCGCGATGCAGCGGAGCCCAGGCCGGCGCCGACCACCCGGCGCGCCTCCGACTGGCGCGGCGGGCACGGGCCGCCAGGCCCTTCGGGCTCCCGCCGGGGCTGGACATCCCAGGCGCCGCTGAGCGACAGGCCCGCAGAGGTCTGTTCGCGGCGGGCGCCGCGGTGGCTGCGGCGCTCGCGACTGGCGGCGCGTCGGGTGCGACACGTCACCGTGCGTCCGTACCTGCTGGCGCTGACCATGCGCTCGGGCTCGCCGCGGCTGCTGGCGCTGCCGGGCTGGATCCCCGCGCAGTCGGACGAGACTCTGGTGGACTACTCCGAGTGGGCCTTCGATCGCGGCATGGGTCAGGAGGCGTCCTCTCGCACCCGCTGTGCCTTGGCTGGGGGCGAGCCCCCGCTGGGAAGGCCCGTTCGGCGCCTCTTTCCCCCGGCGAACGCGTCGCTGGCAGGCGGGACGCAGCGCCCGTCGGGCCACGCCCGCCAGCCGCTGCCGCGGGCGCCTGCGCGCGCGATGGCGGCCGCGCTGGCCTCGCGGGGAAGCCAGACTCGGGGCAGTGCGTCTGGGTGACCTTCGAGTACGACCTGAGCCCGTCGGAGACCACGACCTTGCTGGCCATGCAGTTCCTGCCAGGCAGGTGCAGAGTGGTCGGAGGGCTGCAGCAACCCCTCCTGCTCCTGCACCCAGAGGGACTTACTACCAGCTCCAGGACGGGCGAATTCGACTCCACAGTGGGGCTCGACCTTCATCGACGGCACTGGATTGGGCGCGCTGTCGTGCGGCTGCAGCTGCTTCGTCTCGGGGACGAGCTGCTGTTCGTGAGCTCGCACCCGCAGCGCCTGGCCGACTTCCATGTTGCTTGTCAATACCTCAAGCTCGAAGGTTTGGACTGCTCGCCACACTTCCTGAGGCACGGCGACGCGACATACGTCTGCGTTGCAGGGTACCGCGCACTGCTGGAGGTGCGGAGGCGAGAAACGCGGAGGACGACTTCGCCGGTTCGGAGGTACGACAAGGCCGGTCAACTGGCGGTGGTCAGGCAGGCCCTCAGCAGCGCCCAGAGGAGAAGCTGCGAGATCTGGGCGGCAGCCGCCCCGCAGCTCTTCGACATCGCCTACGTGCTGCCCTCCGCGCCGGCCGCCTTGGCGAGCGGCGGGCTTTCCTGGATCTCTTCTCAGGCTCGGGTGGCCTCGCTGCCGAGCTACGAAAAAGGGGGCACGCTGTGGTTTTAATTGACGTTCTCCTGGGCCCAGAGTGCGACTTGCTGCAAGGTGATGTCTTCCGCACCCTTCGAGGCTGGCTTGAGTCTGGTATCATCTGGGGCATGTTTTCAGGCAGCCCTTGTGAGAAATGGTCACAGGCTCGCAGGGCCCCGCCTCACAGTGTGATGCCTCGTCGCTTGCGGACGAAGGAGCACCTGCGAGGCCTGCCAGGCCTGGAGGGCGCCGACTATCACGATGTCGTCACCTCGAACAAGCTGGCTGACAGAGGCGCACTCTTGCTAGGCATCGCCCTGAGACGCCAGCTGCCAGCTGGAGAGGAAAATCCCGCATCTAGTCTGCTGTGGCTGCTCCCCAGCCGCCAGCGTTTTCACTCTCATGCCAATGTCCAGACTGTTGTCTTTGACTATTGCGGTGCTGGCCGTCCTTTTCGTGCGCGCACTCGCATGGCTCTCGCCAATATATCAGTTCCGCCAGAGCTATACACATGGCACTGTAAAGGTAGGGGTGTTTGCACGTTTTCGGGCAAGCCGCACCTTGTTCTGTCTGGTAAGTCCAAGGCCGGCTTCCTTACCCATCTTAAAGCTTCCTACCCCCCGCGCCTGTGCTCCGTGCTCGCTCGAGAACTTTCTCACAGCTATTTGTCTCTGCGGGCTAGCCGCCTGTGGAATTTGATGCGGTAATCCAGTGCATTGCTTGAAGACGGGGTGTATTTATGAGGATGGGTTGTGTGGGACAAACTGCCCACATGACATGTTGTCTTCGCCTCAGCATTTCTCTGGAAAACAAGAATGAACATAGCAGTGCACGGTATTGTTCATTGCATACGTCCGCTTCATTCGCTCTGTAGCCATCGCTTCTGCCCTCGCCAGCCCAAAGCCTATTTAATTGTTGCGTTCTCTGCGGGTTGTGTGGGACAAACTGCCCACATGACATGTTGTCTTCGCCTCAACATTTCTCTGGAAAACAAGAATGAACAGTCTTAGGCCATCTGGAGGCTATCTCAGGCCGTCTCGGGTGCATCTTTGGCCGTGTTGGAGGCATCTTGGAGGCCATCTTGGGCGTCATGGAGGCCTCGGGCCCTATTGTGGCCGTCTTGGGGGCCTCTTGGGCCGTCATGGGGCCATCTTGGAGGCCTCGTGGGCGATCTTGGGGCGATCGTGGGGGCCTCTTGGGCCGTCTTGAGCCGTCGGGAGGCCGAAAAGAAGCAAATGCCCAAATCCTTCAAAAACCTAAGGAATGGGAGTGCGTGCGCAGAAATGTTTGTTGATCACGTCCTGTCACTCCCTCTGTCTCTTGACATAGCTTTTGGCTCCCGAGATCAACCGGGGAGCGGGGAGGCCGGCCGCTGGATGTTCAGCCCGAGACCGGCCCATTGGCAGTGGGCCGTGCTTGTGCTTCTGGCGAGCCTGCCTGAGGTGCGGCGGCTGGCGCCCGAGGCCGAGCGGCCCGTGCCGCCTGCGCTCGAGGGCCCGAGTGTGCGCGAGATCGTGGCGGACACGGTCAGCGAGCTCGGCGTCTGCTGGGGCGGCGGGCCGCGGCCCCCACCTGGCGGTGGGAGCTCCAGCGAGCCCGAGCCGCGGGAGATCGGCTCGCAGGCCGTGCCGGAGGAGTGCGTGTGCGAGTGTCCGGAGTGCGAGTCGCCAGAGAGCCAGTGGTTGGGCTGGGCGCTGGGCTGTGTGTCGTTCGGGCTGCAGCTGCGCGGCTGGTGGCAGAGGCGCCGGCGCGATGGCGCTGCTCCCGAGGAATGCTCGCCTGGTGACGGAGACAGGCGGCGTCGGCACCGAAGAGGCCACATTGCCTAGGCTCAGGCCTGGTCAGCTGGTGGCCGTGAAGTACGGGGGGAACCCGCTGTGGCAAGAGCGGCTGCTGATCGGGTCGAGCGCTGAGGAGCTCGGGACGCTGCCGGGCTGGAACTGGCGCGTGATGACCCCCGACGGCGACGAGTACGAGGAGGCGCTGGACGGCAGCCAACCAGGGCCACATCGGCTCTGCATGCTCGGGCTCGACGGCTCGCCTCCCCGTCTGGTGCGGGGCAAGTTCTACAGGTTTACGGAGTACCCCGCGGACGAGCAGCTGGCGAGGAAGGCCGTCGAGCACTTCCGCGCGCAGGCGCACGCGGGCACCCCGCAGCCGCCGCCCGCAGACTTCGTGGACAGCACGGGGAGCGTGGCGCTGCTCAGGGACATGGATGCTGCCCTGGTCCCGTTGGAGCCTGCTGGTGGTGCCGCAGGGGCCGTCGTTCGCCCCTTCAGGCGTGCGCCGCCTAGCTTCTGCTGGATCGTGCGCGGCTTCGAGGGGCCCGACGCAGTGGGCTTCGAGGTTGACCCAGTCGAGGGCGTCGACGTCGGCGTGAGCGAGCAGACGATGATGAAGCAGTACGATGGCGGGCTCTTAGTGAAGTGCATCCTGGTCAAGCGGTCGGAGGCCGACTCATCTCAAGCGTGCGCCAGTTGCTTGATCAGTCTTTAGCATCGGTCAGGCCGCCGGCGGTCGTCGAAGTGGAGACGGGCGGCAAGGGCGCGGACACGCCTCGCGAGGATGGCACTGGGCAGGCGCCCGACGAGTGTCGCACCCTGTGGGTTGACTATGATCCTCGTGGCGAGAGGTTTAAGGAGTGGCGACAGGTGTGTCTGGAGTTTCGGACCGAGAGCTGGAGTGACGGGCCCGTTGAGGGGCCGGCGTCGCTGCTGCACTGGATGAGCCAGACGAGACGGCTCGGAACGGGGGCAATCACGAGATGTGGCTGGCAGACTTCTGCAGGGATCGTCTGGTTGAGAAGAACGACAGGGTGCATCGCGAGCTTCATAATCTGATCGAGGTAGTGCACATCGGAGGGACGTTCGACCAGCTGAGTATGCCAGCCTTGCAGTGTTTCGAGCGCATCAGCCGTCGGATCTCCTCGATCGTGGACGCCTACAGTGGGGCGGGGGGCCCCTCCTGGCGCATGGCCCGTCACTGCGAGGGAGTGGGCGGCGTGCTGGACAGCGCGTCGCCGGCTCTGCGGCAGTGGGGCATCGAGAAGGCGAAGGACGAGAACGAGCGGAACACCGCCCGCGCTCGGAGCCTCCGAGGAGCGGGCGGCGAGGAGGACGACGGAAACAGCGACGAGACCGAGAAGGCGGAGGGCGGCGCAGGGCGCGGCGGCGGCCGCGGTCGCGGCCGCGGCTCCGCCGGGAAGCAGCGATGGGCCAGGAGGCCCGGGCGTCCTCTCCCAGCCCAGGCCCCTTTCGAGTCGCGCCGTCGTCGGGGGGCAGAGACGCGTTCCCCTTGCCGCTGGAGGCGGCACCTCTGCGACCCAACCGGCGGGGCGGCAGGCGGCTGGCAAGGTGGCGGCTACGCCGGCGAGCGTGTGAACTGGTTGACAATGCCCAACGGGCGCTTAATTGGACGCATGCTTCGAGCTCGGGCATGAGGCTCAGCTGGAGTGTGATGATATGCAGCGGGACGCGAGGCAGTGCGTGCATGGGCTGGCCCAGGGCGAGCAGCGCGCGCGCCGTGGCCTCGACGCCCCTTCAGCGCAAGTGGCCCTGAGGGAGTTGCTGCGCGGCCGTTCCCTGTATGGCGCGGGGGCGGCCCGCGACTCACTGGCGCCCTTCCAACAAGGCCGGCCGTCGCTACCCGAGACGGCGGAGGGCTCTCCTTTCATCGGCGACGTCAGCGGCAAGCGGGGGCACTACTTGTTGGGGCGGGAGGGCGAGCGCATGCTTGAGCCCGTCGGCGAGGCCGAGGCCGACCTCGCGCGGGACGGCACGCATTGCTATTGCGATCCCGCCTTGGTGAACCACAAGACCGTGTACGCTACCTCGCTGAAGGACCTGATGGCGCGGGGCCTTCTCGACTTCACGCTGGAGCCGCTTGAGGTGGTCGGCATCTTCTGCGCGTGGAAGAGAAGGCCGCGAACGCCAGCGACTCATCCTTGATGCTCGGCGCTCCAACCAGCGCTTCAGGCGGCCACCCAGCGTGGGCCTGATCACCGCGGAGGGCTTAAGCGGCATTGAGCTCGACCTGGGCGTCTGCGAGAAGCCCGAGAACGAGCTGGTGGGTGAGCTTTGCGAGAGCCTGTCTGTCACGGTGGGGATAGTGGACGTGAGAGACGCCTTCCACCGATTGCGGATGCCCCTGTTCTTGCGACGCTACTTATGCTTCCCTCCAGCGCGGAGTGGAGCCCTGGGGATCGCGGGCAAAACGGTGGAAGGGGCAAGTGCTGACGGGCAACGAGCAGGTCTGGCCCTGCCCAGTGGCCGTCCCTATGGGTTTCTCGTGGAGCCTGATCTACTGCCAGGCGTCGGGAGAGGAGCTTGCCGGAAGTGTCAAGGCCCTCGGCGTGGACACTCTGCTGGGCCGCTGGTGCTGGGCTGCGAGCAGCAGGGCCCCCTCCGACACTGCGTCTACGCCGACAGGCCCGGCGGGCCATCGCGGGGCTGCTCCAGCGCGGGCGCTGCGCGGGCCGTGCGCTGGAGGTGTTGCTGGGGCATCTCACGTTCCTGGCGATGTCTTGGCGGCCCGTGCTGGCCTGCTCCCGCGCCTGCTATGCTTTCGTTCAGAAAAAAACGGCATACATGTGAAACCTCTGTGGCCAAGTGTGATTGAGGAGCTTCGGGTGTTCTCTGGCTTGGTCGTGTTTCTTTGCAGTGATTGGTCACGACCTTGGAATCAGCTCGTCGCTGCGTCGGATGCTTCGGGATGCGGCTTCGGGGGCGCCGAGGCGCGGTGGCCCCTTGAGCTTGTTCAAGAGACTGGTCGGCGTCGCGAGAGGGACAGGTTCTCGGCGCCCGAGGCTGTGAATGCCCGTGCGTCAGCCCTGGGGGGCGATCACGTCGGCGGAACCCCTGAGGCCCTGCTGAGCCGTGCCGAGAGTGTTTGAGGAGATGGAGGATCTCTAGGTTTGAGGGCGGCGCTGCCCCCCGGCGTCTGGGACCTCGACCCCGAATGTTTGGATGTTCTCCGGGTCGTTTTGGACCCGCAGCTGTGGGGCCCGACCTCTTGGGGGCCCTGGCGTTGGAAACAGGGGATTGTGCACCTCGAAGCCCGCGCCCTCGCGATGAATCTCCGTGGGGTAGCTCGCCTCACCTTTGGGCGGAACCTTCGTCAGCTGTTATTGGTAGATAACATGGCTGTCTGTCTAGCTTTCGATAGATGTCGGGCAAGAGACCACCTCTTGCTTAATCAAGCGCGTCGATTATGTAGCTACTGCCTTGCCAAGAACATGCATGCGGTTGTGCGGTGGATGCAATCAGAGCTCAACAGCGCCGACGGTCCTTCTCGAATTTACGACCCACGTCTTGGGGGGAAGGGCCGTTTAGGGGTTGATGGGGCGCAGGCCCGCGACAAGAGGTCTGCTCCAGACAAGGCTACTGTCTCCCCCTCCTTCTCGTCGCTACCTAAGTGTCCGCCACCGCCGAATCGCGTAGCCTTGTTAGCTCAAACTAGCGGGACGCGTGGCCTTTCGGGAATCAATCGAGATTTAGTTGGGCCATGGCCGGCCGTTTGCCGGCCCTGGGTTGCTGATGAGACGCCAGGCGCTGGCGGCGCCCTCCGCCGCTCCGCCTTCGAAGGCCGCGGGCCTCGCGAAGCGGAAGAGGGAGCTGGGCGCGATCCAGCGGGCGGCGGAGTGGCCGAGGCCGGGTCGCGCGCGGTTGCTGCCAGGGGCTGGCCCGCCCCGGGTCTGTGAGTTGGGGGTGAGGCCAGCCCAACCGACGCTGGAGACGCTGCTGGAACAGGAGCAGGGCCCCCTCGACACCCATCGCGCCGCAGCGTCAGGTCGCGCCGCTGCTCAGCACAGCAACTCCAGCAGCACTGGGACTACGTCCGAGGACGCCGAGCCCTCGGCCGCGAGCAGAGAGCGAGTGCTTCGTCGGCGTCGCCGACGGCGGGCGTTGAACTACGCGTCGGAGGCACGCGAGCGGCTGAACGCGGGGAGCAGCCTGCTCGAGCAGCGGGCCGTGCAGGAGCCGATTCGCCGACAGCACCAGGCCGAGCTGGACCGGTGGAGGGCTTTCAGCGGAATCAGCGACCTCAAGGGCCTGACCGACGCGGAGGTCGACGAGTCGCTGGTGCGCCTGTTCGAGCGGGACTTCTTCATGGGGGAGCAGGCCCACCGCGGGGCCAAGCTGATGGCCGCGCTGATGCATGCGAGCCGCGGTTTGGCCGGCTCGGCGACCGCCGCGCCCCGAGGGCCCGGGGAGCTCTCAAGGGCCGGCGGCGGCTGGCCCCGGGAAGTTCGCGCCGACCCGAGCCACTCTGTCTCTGGGCTGGCATGGCCAACGAGATGGCGAAGCGCGTGGAGGCGCGTATGGCGCTGTTCGCGCTGCTCTCAGTGAGGAATTACCTGCGTCCAAGCAGCCCGCTTGCGCCCGGGCCCGAGAGCTCCCTAGCGCCGAAGTCAGCCTACGGTTCCTGGAGCCTGCTGTCCACCCGGCGGAGAGTGGAGTGCCCGACAAGATAGGCGAGTTCGACCACTCGATGATGTTAGACAGCCCCTGGCTCAGGTTCATTGGGCCTCTCCTGCATATCTTGGCGGGTCAGTCTCGGAAGGCGGTCTGGGGGTTCAGCTACTGGGAGTACTTCAGGATTTTCAACGAGTGTGGGAAGACGCTGGGAGTGACGGCAGTGCCCTACCAGACCCGCCACTCGGGAGCATCGATCGATCGAGAGAACCAGTGGAAGACCCTCAGCGAAGTAAAGCAGCGAGGAGGGTGGACGGCGGACAGCAGCGTGATGAGGTACGAGAAGCATGCGCGGCTCCGTCACAGCGAGCTGCGGTTTGCCTCAGGCCCCAGCCAGTACCTTGAGGAATGCGAGCGACAGCTAGAGGATGTTATCCTACGGGGCAAGGTCGTAACGCGTTGCAGCTAGACGACTCACGCGGCCAATGGTGCATCGATGTTTTCTCAGGGACTGGCGGGGCGGCGAAGGCCATCCGCCAGCAAGGGTACGCTTGCAGAGAGTTCGAGATTCAGAAAGGTTGTGATATCTTGCGCCGGCTATCGTTGGGAAAGCTGCTTTCGGACGTCCGAGCTGGGAAGGTCGCAGGAGCGATGACTGCGTTGCCGTGTATATCGTTTTCGATAGCCCAGGCAGGCCGTCTCAGGTCGGAGCTTGACCCAATGGGACTGCCAGGTCTGCCCCCTCGCCTTCAGGCCCGCTTGGATCACGGGAGCGCCCTCCTCAAGGCTAGTGCCCAGCTCATCCGTGCATGTATATCCCACGGGGTCCCTTGGATACTCAAGAATCCATGTAGTTCATGCGCCTTTAAGACCCCCGCCCTTCGCGAGCTGCTGGGTCTAGGGCGGCGTTTCGCAGTAGTGCGTGACCAGTGCCAATGCGGCACGCGGTGGAGGAAGAGAACAAAGTTTTTCGTGGGCAACATTTGCGCTGATGACTGCGACAGGTAGAGTAAGCAGTGTAGGGCCCGAAGAGGCCTGTGCTCGCGCACGGGGAAAGCGCACTGGCACCTTTCAGGAAAGTCTGAAACCGGAATTCACTGGACTGCTACTGCCGCAGAATATCCTCGCACCCTGGCCCGCGATTTAGCCTTTGCCCTCCTAGCCCCCACCAGATCCAGGTTTCGAGGGTGCGGACTGTGTCCGCTCAGATCTTATGTATCCCCGTTTCGTGCCCTGGTTTCGTTCGCTTTCTAATCCTGAGAACATCTGGTTTGGGATGGTTCGGGACGACTGGCAGCGGCTGCGCGTAGACGCTGCCTGTGAGACTCGAGACGCATCCACTGCTGTGTGAGAGACTAAACATGGGAGTGCGTGCGCAGAAATGTTTGTTGATCACGTCGGTTCGCTCCCCCTGTCTCCTGACATAGCCTTAGGCTCCCGAGATCAACCGGTCCTTCCCCGCACTCTTTTTTTCTAATATTATTTTTCCTTGGTGTATCGGTCAAGATTGGTCTCACCGTGGGACGACTGGCAGCGGTTGCGCGTAGACGCTGCCTGTGAGACTCGAGACGCATCCACCGCTGTGTGAGAGACTAAACAAGTCAATCAATTTGGCCTCTTTGGCCCCTTCTTGAGGACCTCTTGGAGGCCTTTGGGGCTGTCTTGGAGGCCTACTGGGGGCTTCTTCAGTCGTCTTAAACCATCTTAAGGCCATCTCAGGCCGTCTTGAGTGCATCTTGGGCCGTCTTGGAGGCATCTTGGGGCCATCTTAGCCGTCTTGGAGGCCATCTTGGGCCGTCGTGGAGCCTCTGGGGCACGAAAACCCTCGGCAACCACCTCCGGAAGGGTCTGGGCAATCCTTTCGGGTGGCCGGCGGGACGCGCCGAAGCCCCAGGGGGAGTTATTCCCCATATCCTAAGATGGGGTTCTTGTTATTATTTGGACGCCTCCTACTCCTTCTCCTCCCTCCTCCTTCCTCCTCCCCTCCTCCTCTTTCCTCATACTCAGACCTACTCATACTCAGACTTACTCATGCTCAGACTTACTCATACTCAGACCTACTCATACTCAGACTTACTCACACTCAGACATATTCATCACAGACTTACTCATACACAGACTTACTCACACCCAGACGTACTCATACACAGACTTACTCATACCCAGACTTACACATACACAGTATTACTCATACTCAGACTTACTCATACCCAGACGTACACATAAACAGACTTTCTCACGCTTGGAGAGCAGATTGTGAGGATGTCTCAGGCGGGGCGCTGGTTTCAGCACCCCTAAGGGGAGCCGCCAGGGGTGTTTGCACGGGCTCGTTCGCGGCCATTTTGTGGGGATGTCTCAGGCGGTTTGCTTGTTTCTGGGCCCAACATCCTTCGCTTTCGGAGCAGATTTGGAGGATGTCTCGAGCGAGGCGCTCATTTCAGCACCCCTAAGGGGAGCCGCCAGGGGTGGTTGCACGGGCTCGTTCGCGGCCATTTTGTGGGGATGTCTCAGGCGGTTTGCTTGTTTCTGGGCCCAACATCCTTCGCTTTCGGAGCAGATTTGGAGGATGTCTCGAGCGAGGCGCTCATTTCAGCACCCCTAAGGGGAGCCGCCAGGGGTGTTTGCACGGGCTCGTTCGCGGCCATTTTGTGGGGATGTCTCAGGCGGTTTGCCTGTTTCTGGGCCCAACATCCTTCGCTTTCGGAGCAGATTTGGAGGATGTCTCGAGCGAGGCGCTCATTTCAGCACCCCTAAGGGGAGCCGCCAGGGGTGGTTGCACGGGCTCGTTCGCGGCCATTTTGTGGGGATGTCTCAGGCGGTTTGCCTGTTTCTGGGCCCAACATCCTTCGCTTTCGGAGCAGATTTGGAGGATGTCTCGAGCGAGGCGCTCATTTCAGCACCCCTAAGGGGAGCCGCCAGGGGTGGTTGCACGGGCTCGTTCGCGGCCATTTTGTGGGGATGTCTCAGGCGGTTTGCTTGTTTCTGGGCCCAACATCCTTCGCTTTCGGAGCAGATTTGGAGGATGTCTCGAGCGAGGCGCTCATTTTCACCCCCCAGGTGGGCCAGATTTTGAGGATGTCTCGATCGGTTTGCTTGTTTTGGTGGCCAGGCTCGTGGGCGCAGATTCTTCTCAGGATGCCACAGGAGGCCCCAACAGGCTCCAGGAGGCCCCAGGAGACCACATGAGGTCCCAGGAGGCATCAGGAGGCCACAGAAAGACTCAAGAGGCCACAGGATGTCCCAAGAGGCTCCAGGAGGCCCCAGGAAGCTCCAGAAGGCCTCGGGAAACCACAGGAGGCCCCAGGAGGCAACAGGAAGCGCCAGGAGGCCTCGGAAGGCAACAGGAGGCCCCGAGAGGCCCCAGGAGCAGGAGGCCTCAGAAGGCAACAGGAGTGGCTCCAATCCCATGTGTTTTACGTATGCTCCTATCGATTGGGCCTCACCTGGAGCACGATTCTTTGATGTTCTACGTATGTTTCTATAGATGGTCCTTCTCCTGTGTACACAATCCTAAATGTTTTACTCATGTTCCTATATATTGGGCCTCTCCTGGGGCACGAGTCCTTGGTGTTTTACGCGTGTTCCTATAGATTGCCCTTCTCCTGTGGCTCTAATCCGCAATGTTTTATGTACGTCTGTTGCTATAGATTGCGCCTCTCCTGGGGCACGAAACCTTCCTAGGAGGTCCCAGGAGGTCCCAAGAGGCTCCTGGAGACCCCAGGAAGCCCCAGTAGGTTTCAGGAGGCCCCAGGAGGCCCCAGGCTCATGCACAGAGACGCGCTCGTACTACTGAGGCTCATTCACACTCCAATTCATTCGCAGTTAGATTGATGTCCAGACCGTCACAACTGAAGCCCGTTAATATTCGAAAGCTCTTGCGCCTAGACATTCACGGCGGACAGGTCCATGCGAGTAGATGCACATATGGGGAGCTCCACGCAGTGAATAGTTTTGGAAAAAAAGCCAAAACCAAAACCGAGAGGATTCAGCACGCCAGGTACCCTTTTTGGCAAGCCAACAGAGGGCGGCGGATAACGGCCTTCGGCCCATCCCGCCACCACGCCTGGGTTATAGGGGGTGTTCGCTGTGATATGATGGGGGGCCTCTTGGGGGCCGTTTTGAGGCCTCTTGAGGGCCGTTTTAGCGCCTCTTGGGACGTCTTCGGGGCCTCTTGGGGAGCTCTTGGGGCCTCTTGGGGACCTCTTGGGGCCTCCGATTGGGGCGGAAGACTTGGATTTTCGGTTCGTGTTGCCCCCTTTGGGCCCTTTTTGGGGCTGTCTTTAGGATACGTATCTTAGGCCGTCTTGGGCGCCTCTGGGGTCGTCTTGGAGCCCTCTTGGGCCGTCTTGAGGCGGTCTTCGGGGCCTTTTGGCCGTCTTGGGGCGGTCTTCGGGGCCTCTTGGACCGTATTGGAGCGTCGGAAGCTCGGAAAGTCGAGTACCCCAAAAACACTGAAACACCTAATGGAAATCAATGATTTTTGCCTGTTAGGAAGGCTCTTGGGGCTTTATCGGGGCGCCTCGAACGCTTCTTGGGCCGTCTCAGGGCCGTCTTGGGAGTACTGGAACGATCGTGAAGCGAGTCGGGGCAATCTTGGACCGTCTTTGGAGGCCTCTTAGGGCGCCCTTGGCCCGTCTTGAGGCCCTCTTGGGCCTGAAATATCCACGCGGGAAGACGCTGGGAGCCCGGAGCCCAAGAAGATTTGGCAATCCGGGGTCTGGGCCTCTTTTTACATAATCTTCGGGATTGAGGACTGAGGCTTCAGGGATCAAGCCAAGGACCTGAGGACACTCGAATTCGGTCTTCGGGGCACGGTGGCGGATGTTTGTGCGTATGTATGCGTAAGTTTCTAAGCTAAAACATCAGCTAAGGCTGGGCGGCGGCGTCGCCGCGCTGCCGCAGGCGCAAGGCCCGCCGTCGCCGCGGGCCGCCGCGGGCCCCGCGCCTCCGTCACCGGAGGTCGGTGTGCGCGCCTCGCGGCTGCGCGCCGCGGCGGCGCGGCCCCCTTCCAAGGAGCACGTGGCGCGCCAGGATTGCCGGGCCTCCCAGACGGGGTCCGAGCCTCGCAAGGTTTCGATCGTTTTCGGAAGCGTCGGCGTTTGCGACTGTTTTCGGAGGTCTTTGGGAGTTTTCGCGCCCCGGATTGGTTTCCATCGGTTGCGTCTCGTCGGGAGCGTTTCGGGTGTGCCAGGATTGTCCCGAACGGCCGCCAGAGACCCGAGCTATGATCCGAAAACCGACGACGAGCCAGTCCGAGTACATGGATGGGGTCAGAGGATCGCGCCGCATCGCCGATGCGTCGGCGATGCGGCTCGATGTCGAGCCCAACCAATGTTCTCCACGCTGACCGCGCCGAGGCATCCCCAATGCAGCAGCGATGCGGCGCGATCTTCCGACCCCATCTGCTCGGTCTCCATCTGGGATGCCTTCAGGACTGCGCCCCCGCCCCTGAGGCCGCAGAGAGCGGAGGGCGCGGCATCGCGTTCAGCGACGGCACTCGGCCTCCGGCGCAGAGGCCCCGCTCGTCGGGCCCCTTGCGGTCGGGGCGCTGGCTGGGCGTCCCGAAGCCGCCCGTGGCGATGAAGTCTCTCTCGGGCATGCGCGGCAAGGACATACTCGAGAGTGGCAGGTTTGAGACCTTCATGGGGATCGTCATCGCTCTGAACGCGGCCTTAATCGGGTTCGAGGTTGATTGGCAGGCTCGGCGCGAAACTCAGGAGATGCCACAGATGTTCGGCTCGACAGCGTTGTACCGGTTCATGGACCTCACCTTCTTCGTCATATTCCTGGCGGAGCTGATGCTGAAGCTCTACGTGCACCGGGTGCAGTTCCTGACGAGAAGGGAGGTTTCGGTGTTGTGGAATTGGTTCGATTTCCTGATCGTCTTGATGCAGGTCCTCGAGGAGGCGTTCACCCTGCTGACGGGCTTTTTTAGGTCTCAGCGGCGAGCCCAGGGGGGAAGTGAGAGGGGGCAGGCCTTCTCAGAAGGCGGCGGGGCTTCTCAGAAGCCTTCGCGCCTTCTGAGAAGCCATCTGCGGTGTCGGAGAAGGCTTACAGGGCTTGTCAGAAGGCGCGAGGGCTTCTGAGAAGCCCCATCTCACTTCCCCCTGGACTTGCCGTCGAAGGTCAGACGTCGACCTGAGCAGCGTGAGGCTCCTCAGGGTGGTCCGGGTGCTCAAGGTGCTGCGCATCATACGCTTCATAGACATGTTCGCCGAGCTGCGCAGGATCGTCACCTCGATCATGGGCTCCCTCAAGTCGCTCGGGTGGACCATTGGAAGAACAAACAACGGCATTAGCACAAATGTTCGGAGCTCCGCCCAGAGATCTTGGGTCTGTGCTCTGCCCCACCTGACAGCGTCTCAGGCACCGCCCCTGGCGCACTCCGCGTGCCAGGGAGGGGGGGGGGTTCTCATCGCAGATTCAGGAAGTCCGCGCGGAGCTCC
>CAUYUJ010014164.1:95000-122500 GCA_963575745.1 Prorocentrum cordatum
CTCCAGAGCCGCCTGATTTCAGAGATTCTCGATTTATCCTCACCCGATTTGATCCTCGTCCTGGCTTCGTCTTATGTTGGCTCTTGGGCTTGGCCACAGGGCACGGCGTACCTTCGATGCCTGAGCAGTGGGCGGGCGGAGCAGGAGGAGGGTACACCAAGGATGCATCAAAGATCATATGCTCTGATGATGACCCTCTGGAATTTGACCCCCTGGTGGGGGCCTCATTATTTTAGCATATTATATTATAATATGCTAAAAAGTCACTATAATAAGAGAGGGCCAGCACAACGCGCACACTTCAGCGCAAAAAAGACCTCCTTGGCTCCTCCATCCTCTCTGCTGTTGCTCTGCTGTTGC
Organism: Prorocentrum cordatum; assembly: GCA_963575745.1. Taxonomy (NCBI): domain Eukaryota; class Dinophyceae; order Prorocentrales; family Prorocentraceae; genus Prorocentrum; species Prorocentrum cordatum. The sequence continues at coordinate 95,361 of CAUYUJ010014164.1, forward strand.
TCTGTCTGCTGCTGCTCTGCTGCTGCTCTGCTGCCGCTGCTGTTGCTCTGCTACTGCTGCTCTTTTACTGCTGCTCTGCTGCTTGATGCTGCTGTGCTGCTGCTGTTGCTTGCTTTGCTGCTGCTCTGCCGCTGCTCTTATGCATGCCGCTGCTCTGCCGCTGCTCTGCCGCTGCTCTGCCTGCTGCTTTGCTTCCCCTGCCCTGATGCTGCTCTGCTGCCCTGGCGCTCTGCCTGCTGCTCTGCCTGCTGCTGCTCTGCTGCTGCTGCTCTGCTGCTGCTGCTCTGCTGCTGCTGCTGCTGCTCTGCTGCTGCTCTGCTGCTGCTCTACTGCTGCCGCCGCTGCCGCGGCTGCTGTTGCCGCCGCCGCCGCTGCTGCCGCCGCTGCCGCCCAGCTGCGCCCCGCAGCGCGCGAGAGCGAGGCAAGCAGGCCGTCGCTGCCCAGGCGCTCGGGGGCCCGGCCCAAGGAGAGAGAGGGGGGAGGGGGAAAGGAGGAGGAGGAGGAGGAGGAGGAGGAGGAGGAGAAGGAGGAGGAGGAGGGGGTGGAGGACGAGGAGGACAAGGAGGACGAGAAGAGGAGGAGGAGGAGGAGGGGGGGGGGGCCCGAGGAGGAGGAGTGGGGCCTGGTGGAGGAGGAGGACCCCGAGGAGGGGTAGGGGGCGGAGGAGGGAGGAGGAGGAGGAGGAGGAGGAGGAGGAGGAGGAGGAGGAGGAGGGAGGAGGAGAACGAGGACACAAGCAGGCAAGCAAACAATCCTGGGCCTCCAGCGCCGCGCCCGTGGCCCGACGCGGGCGCCCCCCTCCCCTCCTTCCTGCTCTAAGCAGCCATTGTGGCACAAGGTAGATAATGGCCCGCGTGCTCCGGCTGTCCTCAGGCCAGGTCCTGGCTGTGCATCCCGCCTCAGGGCCGAATGAGCAGTCGCAATGGCCCCTCGAGTATTGGCACAGCGTGACGGGCCAGACTAAGCCTGTGAGCAACATTGTGTCTCGGTACGAGCAAGTGTGGCAACGTTGGCATGTGTTGTTATGGCCCGAGCAGCGGGCACCGTCTGTGTTGGTGCCGTCTCGCGGCGACCGGGAGGCCAAAGGAGAGGTGGCGTGTGCAGACTCGACCTATTGCGTGATGACGTCTCTTTTGTTTTCTGTTTTGGCGTGGAGTATAGGTGCAACTAAGAGAGATCTAACGAGCAGAAATGCATCTGCACCAGTGGTCGTCGATACCATGAAATGTGTGTTGGCCAAGTTCCCCACCGTGAACCTTGTGATACCTCGGCTTTCAGATGGCGTTAACATCACAGTGGTTTGCAGTTATGGGTACTTCGATACGTCGGCATGGGCTGATGGGCCTATCGGTACCAAGCTGGCAAAGCAGTATAATGACTTGGCGGCCTCGTCCGAATGTTCTTGGGTCGCCGGCTCGTTCGCTAGGTGTTCTGTCGCTGAGGTCGCTTGTCTTCTTTTGATCAATCCAGGGGCCGTTCCAGCACAGGAGTGGTTGGTGTGCCAGCTCAGCGGATACAGGTTGGTGCAGCAAATTGCGGTATGTCTGGAGACCGGCCTGGCCACCGTCACGGAAGCGCCCTCGTGATCAGATCTATGTCTTTACCACGCCTCAGGTGCCAAGAAACGATACACTGTCAACCAGAAACGCTCGCTCATCGAGGCGGTCCAGAGCGGCAAGGCCAGGCCCCCCCCCGCTGCTGCTTGCGCGTCGCCTGTCTGTCGTGCGGCATTGTCTCGTGCCCCCCCCTGCCCCCCCCGCCCCGGGGAGGAGGAGGAGGAGGAGGAGGAGGAGGAGGAAAAGTAGGAATAGGAGTAGGAGTAGGAGAAGGAGGAGGAGGAGGAGGAGGAGAAGGAGGAGGAGGAGGAGGAGGAGGACCTCAGGAGGAGGCGGGGGAGGAGGAAGAGGAGGGACGAGGACCTCGAGGAGGAGGAGGAGAACGGGGGGAGGAGAAAGAGCAGGCAGAGGAGAGGGGTGGGGAAATGAGAAGGTGGACCTCCTCAGGAGACCTGGAGGTCAGCAGGCCCTGGAGGCAGCCTCGATCTTCAGCGCTCGAACTTCGGTCGCAGATCGACGACGACGACGACGGGCGACGGGCGATGGCTGGCGGTCGACGACGACGACGAACGGCGGCGACGACGACGATCACGGCGACGGCGGCGGCAGCGGCGGCGGCTGGCCCTTGATGCAGGGCGCTGAGCTTTTTCTGGCGCGAAGGCCGCTGGCGGGCGGCTGCCAGGAAAGGAAGGGCGGAGAAAGGGGGAGTGAGGAGGAGGTGGAGGAGGAGGAGGAGAATCACAAGACAGCTCGCCGCTAGGGCCCCGCGGCCAACCCAAACGGCGAGCATAATTCGGGCGTAGCCCCGCACGCATGCGGATGCCCAGCCAGTCTGGGGCCCCTGAGCGCGGTCGTCGCCGCCTCGGATATCGTGGTGGCGGTGCTCGTCGTCGTCATCGTTGTCGTCGCCGTCGTCGTCGTCGCCGCCGCCGCCGCCGTCGTCGTCGTCATTGTTTTCGTCGTCGTCGACGTCGTCGTCGTCGTCGTCGTCGTCGTGTTGCGCCATAGCATAGGTTGCGCCCTCGCCCGCCGATAATATAACTGGCGCTTATTTGGATTCGCCATAGGTTGCGCCCTCGCCCGCCGAACAAAAAACTGGCTCCTACTGGTTGTGCCATAGGTTGCGCCCTCGCCCGCCGAGAATATAACTGGCTCCTATTTATTAGTTGCGCCATAGGTTGCGCCCTCGCCCGCCGAACATAAAACTGGCCCCTATTGGCTGCGCCATACGTTGCGCCCTCGCCCGCCGAGAATATAACTGGCTCTTGTGCCTTAGGTTGCGCCCTCGCCCGCCAAACACAAAACTGGCTCCTTCCTATTGGTTGTGCCATAGGTTGCGCCCTCGCCCGCCGAGAATATAACTGGCTGTGCCAAAGGTTGCGCCCTCGCCCGCCAAACAAAAAACTGGCCCCTACTGGTTGTGCCATAGGTTGCGCCCTCGCCCGCCGAGAATATAACTGGCTCCTATTGGTTGCGCCATATGTTGCGCCCTCGCCCGCCGAACATAAAACTGGCTCCTATTTATTTATTGGTTGCGCCATAGGTAGGTTGCGCCCTCGCCGGCCGAAAATAAAACTGGCCCGTAACGAGTGCGACCAGTCCAGTCCAGTCAAGTCCAGTCCGGCACCTCGCGAAAAACAAATTCGGGCTACGCCCGAAAAGAGAAGGAGGGGGGATGGGGGAGGGGGGGGAGGGGGCTGCACGGGGGAGGCTCGAGGACTGAGGAGGCGCAGAGGGAGGCGAGATGAGAAGGGTAGGGAGGGGGAGGAGGAGGAGGAGGATGAGGAGGAGGAGGAAGTGGAGGAGGAGGAGGAGGAGAAGGAGGAGGAGGATGGGGGAGGGGGAGGGAGGGGAGGAGGACGAAGACGACAACCTCGTCGAAGATGATGACGTCGCTGTGGTGTGTGATTCCCCATTGTCCTACCCACTTCTGGAGAATCCCCCTGTCCCCTTCCCCCTTGGCCCCATCCCCTCCAATGCCCCAGGGCCATGCGGTAGACGAGTCACGGGGGAGGGGGCGGCACGCGGGCCCCGCCAGGCACGCACGCTGAGGATCGCGGCCAAGGCTAGCGGTGCGAGCACCGCCATCGCCCTGAGCGCGGAGAAGGAGTACTACCTTCGCCTGCTCGCCCGGGCGAAAGTGGAACTCGGCCGCTCGCTCAGCCGGTTCGTCGCGACCTTAGCAGCGTGCCGCCTGTGGGGGGGGGGAGGAGGCAAACGACGTGCGGAGGGTGAGGAGGAGGAGGAGGAGGAGGAGTGGGGGGATAGAGAAGGAGGAGGAATAGGAAGAGGAAGAGGAGGAGGAGGAGGAGGAGGAGGAGGAGGAGGAGGAGGAGGAGATGCCGAAGCCAGGCGAAAAGGCCCGCCAGCCCGCTGCCGCGCCGCAGATGAGATAATGCGGATGAGGAGGGGGAGGGGGGGAGGAGGAGGAGGGCAGGGAGGTGGCCCAAGGGGCGCAGGGAAGAGGGGTGGAGGAGCAGGGGCAGAGGAGGAGCAGGGAAGAGAGAGGGTGCGGGGGCCGCGCCGCGGCGCTCCGGCCAGAGGCTCACCAGTCTGTGACGCGGTCCATGGCGGCGCCTGCTGTCGTCGTCGCCGTCGTCGTCGTGGAGAGCTGGGAGCGAGGGAGAGGGCGATCGAGTATCGAGGGTCGTGGGGAGGAGCGGGATCGAGGATCGAAGTTCGGGGCGTTGCGGAGCACTTTGGGGACTCAAGGAGCTCGTCGGGGCCGCGGCTGGATCCGCCTCGAACTTCTGGCCAGAGCGCGCGCGCCGATATCTCGATTCGGCAGGTGGCCATCGCCTCCAGCTATGTCACGTTCCGGAGCCATTTCAGCTCAAGCAATGATCGGGCATCACTTTTACGAGAGATGGCGGGCGGAGTCATTGCAGACGCTGTCCACGTCCGCGGCTTTTGCCCCTCGCTGCATGAGCGTTGCTGCGCAGGTTATTGGCGTGGATGCGCTCAAGAGAAGCAATCTGGCGCGCGCGCGTCGTTTCGGTGAGACATGTGCTGGAGTGGGCACTTCGGCGTTTGCCGTCCAAGTGTTGCGCAACAACGCTGCGGAATATGGTGTGACTGTTGGGTTGCTGCCGGCATTCGCCACAGAGTGGGATGAAAGGTGCAGGGGGGTACTAGAGACAGTCAATTCCCACGGGCATGGCCATCTGTATGGTGACGTTACTGCCAGGGCGCCTCATTTCCGTTGTGCTGTCGGCGCTCCTTGGCCTTGGATGTTGGGCAGCGTGTTTCAAGGCCCTTTTTATCGCAGGATGTGGTGCCACAAACATTCCCAGTTGTGCCAACACGAAGAGATCGACGTGCTGATAATGGGGATCCCCTGCGTAGACTTTGCTAGGATTGGAGCAGGGCTAGGGCTCCAAGGCCCAACGGCCCGAGTCGTTGCGACATGTCTTCGAGAGCTCGCTGAGCTCCAACCCTGCATTGGAATCGTGGAAAACGTGAAGCAATTCCCCAAAGCGGTTGTGGTGGCAGTTCTTGGACATATTTATGATATCGTGGACTTGGACGTCTCCCCATCAGACGCGGGCTACAGATTGATCGCCAGGCAAAGGCTTTATCTCATGCTCGGCGCTTCGCGCACCCCCGCCAGCCAGGATGTGTAGGCGAGTTGCCTTGGTCAGGGGAGCGCAGCAGCGCGCAGTGTGCAGCATGCAGCACAACAACAACGAGGGCCTTGGGAAGGGCTCAAGATTTCCCCTGAGGGCTCCAAGAGGGCCCGAAGAATGGCTCAAAAGGGCTGCAAGAGGGCCCCTTTGGGAAGCCCCAAGAGAGGGGCTGCGGCGAGGTCCAAAGGAGAGGGTATGGAGGGATACGAGTTGAAGTTGGATGAGATGACGTCCTGAACCACCTGCGCCCAGAGCAGAGGGCATGTCGGATTCTTGTGCACCGGGGAAAATGCAACGTGACAACAAACATCAAGACGTTGTATGATACGATGGCTGCCCACAACCGCCATGCAGATAGGTCTGCCCCGCGCCATGCCATTTTGGCATCAGCTGGGGAGTGGCAGCAGGAGCTGTTAGACAAGATGGCTTTGCGTGGCGTGCAGCTGGCCGAGGGGGGAACTCCCCTTGCGGAGTGCGCCTTGTTGCCCAGGGAAATTCGAGCAATTCAATATTTTGATGCGCAGCATCGCCTGGAGGAGCGCGGCTGGCCAGCTGGGCAAAACCTTGACCTGATCGGTTTTCTCGGGGACAACCCTTGGTGGCGGCTGACGTGGAGCAAAGCGAGCATGACCATCCCCACCTACCGGATGAACGCTGGCTTTATGTGGTCATTCAGTGCAAGGAGGTGGCTCACAGATGCAGAGAAAATAGCAACCATGGGGTGGCCGGCCTATGAGGAGCTCCGGCGCGCAATGCGAGCACCCGACATGGCGGCGCACATCAGTGGCGTGGCAGCATCTGTGGGTAACACGATGCACGTTGGATGCATATACATGGTGTTATTATGCGCGCTTGCATGCACAACGCCGCATCCATCTCTGACTGCTTGCGCAGGAAAATGCGGGGCTCGCGGGCCCAAGAGGCTCGGAGGCCCAAGAGGGCTTTTCAGGTGTGTCAGAAAGGCATCAAACGCGCACTGGTTTTGTTGTCATGGCCCTCAAGGGGCTGCACAGCACAGCAGAATTGCGGGGCCTGCGTTCCGGAGATGGCCGACGCCTCCGCCAGGATGGCACCAAGAGGGCTCCAAGAGGCCCAAGGTAATCAGAGCGAGGGGGCCGAACGGTCTTACAGCGTCCCTAGGTGCGCGGCTGGACCTGGATGCTGCTCAGAGGCCACTGGGGCGATGGTTAGCCCATATTTATTTCCCTGAGTCCCGTGGAGGGGGGCGGCCGGGGAGAGTAAGAGAGGGAGAGGGAGGGAGAGAGAGAGAGAGGGAGATAATAGAGAGGACTACTGCACATGCACCTTCTCCCGTTGCACTTGTTTATCCTCTCCCGCCTCCTCCTTCTCATCATCATGATGTCCAACGGCCTCGTCGTCGTCGTCGTCGTCGTCGTCGTCGTCGTCGTCTTCGTCGTCGTCGTCGTCGTCGTCGTCGTCGTCGTCATCGGTTTTATCGTCGTGTTCGTCGTCGTCGGCGTCGTCGGCGTCGGCGTCGTCGTCGTCGTCGCCGTCGTCAGGTCCCTGGATGGGAGCACTAGTTTTCCGAGCCGCGTCTGGCCGCGGCGACGGGGAGCGCCCCGGATGACCAGGAAAGCCCAGACAGAACCTCGACCCTCGAGGCCCGAGGCTCGAGTTTCAATGTGAACCCAGTCACTCACGGTTGTCGTCGTCGTCGTCGTCGCCTGGAGGCAGAAATCCGCTCGAAGCGGGTCCTGGGACCTCTCCCACGGACCAAACGCACCAGTTTCCCGAGCCGCGCCCATGCGCGGCGACGAGGAGGTCTCCCCAAGGCCAGAACAGAACGCTTCGAACCTGGATCCTACCTCGGCGTGAAGTGACAACGACGACGACGACGACGACGACGACGACGGCGACGACGACGACGACACCGACGACGACGACGACGACGACGACGACGACGACGGCGGCGGCGGCGACGGCGACGGCGACGGCGACGGCGACGGCGACGGCGACGGCGACGGCGACGACGACGCTGACGACGCTGATGACGCTGACGACGACGACGACGACGACGACGACGACGACGACGACGACGACGACGATACAGACGACGACGACGACGACGACGACGACGACGACGACGATACCCCACTTCGGCACACACACACACACGTTTCGTGGCCCCATAGGGAGCTCCACCGAAGGCCCCCCGTGGCACAGTCCGCATGGCGGCGCCGCACCCATTCCAGAAGCGCCACCGGAGGCCCCAGTGCATAGCGGCGCCGCACCGATTTCGGCACACCTCTTACACGTTTCGTGGCCCCATAGGGAGTTCCATTTACGGAACCAATACTAAGTCTGCATGGCGGCGGTGTCCGACACACCCCTCACACGAACTTGAAGAGCGCGGCGTCCAATGCCCTGATGATGTGATCGTAGGCCGTGATCGGCCGCTTGCCCGCCTTGGCCACCGCGCGGACGACGTCCAGGTCGCCGTCGCCAGTCTCCGAGCTGCAACAGGGTGGACGACTTCCAGGATTTACCCCTGCCGAGCTAGGACTTGCGTTGGGGGTGGGAGGAGGAGGAGGAGGAGGAGGAGGAGGAGGAGGAGGAGGTGGACGAGGAGGAGGAGGAGGGGGAGGAGGAGGAGTGGAGGAGGAGGAGGAGGAGGTCGCTGTCGCTGCCGCCGTCTCCGTCGCCGTCGCCGCCCCCGCCGCCGCGGCCGCCGTCACTGCCGCCGTCGTCGTCGTGCGCCGTGCCCGGAACGCCGACGTCTGACAACGCGGCGTCTTGAGGCCGGAGGTATCCGTTGTGAGCGGACTTTGGCCGGGCTGGACCCCTCCCAGGCGCTGCGCGCGCCAGCTTTCTGAGCCACGTCCAGCCGCGGCGACGAGGAGGGCCCCCGAGGGCCAGGAAGCCTCGAACGACGACGACGACGACGACGACGACGACGACGACGACGACGCCGCCGCCGACGCCGACGACGACGACGACGACGACGACGACGACCCAGAAGTCCGTCGTCGTGATTTGTGTTCGGCGTGTACGGCCTCTGGAGGCCATTTCTGGGCTCTGGCCTCTGGAGGCCGGGCTCGGGGCCCCCAGGGGCCCGAGAAATCACGACATCGGATGTCTGGGGGCGATTGTTTTCCTGGCGCGGTCGATAGAGCTTCGAGGCGGATCTGGCTGCCCGTGGCGACGAGCGCGCCCCTGGAAGCCGTCGTCCGTCGCCGTCGTCGTCGTCGTCAGTCGTCCGTCGTCGTCGTCGTCGTCGTCGTCGTCGTCGTCGTCGTCGTCGTATCTGTATTGTCGACAATAGAAAAAACCGCAATGCAATTCCAAAAAATGAATTTAAGATTTCTGCGGCCCTTCTAGGAGGCCGACGGACGGACCGACTTTTCTATTGTTGACAATACAGAACTCGCCACGCGCGCGCGCGCGTGTGGGTTTCTGTATTGCCGACAATAGAAAAACCGCCATGTAATTCCAAAAAATGAATTTAAAATTTCTGCGGCCCTTTAAGGAGGCCGACGGACGGACCGACTTTTCTATTGTTGACAATACAGAACTAGCCACGCGCGCGCGCGCGTGTGGGTTTCTGTATAGTATTGTTGACAATAGAAAAACCGCCATGTAATTCCAAAAAATGAATTTAAAATTTCTGCGGTCCTTTAAGGAGGCTGACGGAGGGGGGGACTTTTCTATTGTTGACAATACAGAACTCGCCACGCGCGCGCGCGCGCGTGTGGGTTTCTGTATTGTCGACAATAAAAAACCGCCATGTAATTCCAAAAAATGAATTAAACATTTCTGCAACCCTTCAAGGAGGCCGACGGACGCACCGACTTTTCTATTGTTGACAATACAAAACTCACCACGCGCGCGCGCGTGTGGATTTCTGTATTGTCGACAATAGAAAAACGGCCATGTAATTTCAAAAAATGAGTTTAATATTTCTGCGGCTCCCGACGGACGGACCGACTTTTCTATTGTTGACAATACAGAACTCGCCACGCGCGCGCGCGTGTGGGTTTCTGCATTGTCGACAATAGCAAACCGCAATGTAGTTCCAAACGGTGAATTAAAAATGTTTGCGGCCTTTTAAGGAGGCCGACGGACGGACCGACTTTTCTATTGTTGACAATACAGAACTCGCCACGCGCGCGCGCGCCCACGCGCGTGTAGGTTTCTGTATTGTTGACAATAGAAAAACTGCCATGTAGTTCCCAAAAATGGATTTAAAATTTCTGCGCCCTTTAAGGAGGCCGCCATGTAATTAATTCCAAAAAATGAAGTTCGAATTCTTGCGGCCCTTTAAGGAGGCCGACGGACGGACCGACTTTTCTATTGTTGACAATACAGAACTCGCCGCGCGTGCGCGCGCGCGTATGGGTTTCTGTATTGTCGACACTAGCAAAAATTACCTTTATGTAATTCCAAAAAATGAATTAAAACTTTCTGCGGCACTTTAAGGAGGCCGACGGACGAACCGATTTTTCTTTCTATTGTTGACAATACAGAACTCGCCACGCGCGCGCGCGCGCGTGTGGGTATCTGTATTGCCGACAATAGAAAAACACATGTAATTCCAAACAATGAATTTAAAATTTCTGCGGCCCTTTAATAAAGGAGGCCGACGGACGCACTGACTACTCGCCACGCGCGCGCGTTTCTGTATTGTCGACAATAAAAAACCGCCATGTAATACCAACAAATAAATTAAAAATTTCTGCGGAAGGAGGCCGACGGACGGATGGACCGACTTTTCTATTGTTGACAATACAGAACTCGCCGCGCGCGCGCGTGTGGTTTTCTGTATTGTCGACAATAGAAGAAACCGCCATGTAATTCCAAAAAATGAATTTAAAATGTCTGCGGCCCTTTTAAGGAGGCCGACGGACGGACCGACTTTTGAAAAGTCGGTCCGTCCGTTGACAGTACATAACTCGCCACGCGCGCGCGCGTGTGGGTTTCTGTATTGCCGACAATAGAAAAACCGCCATGTAATTTAATTCCAAAAGATGAATTTAAGATTTCTGCGGCCCTTTAAGGAGGCCGACGGACGGACCGACTTTTCTATTGTTGACAATACAGAACTCGCCACGCGCGCGCGCGCGCGTGTGGGTTTCTGTACTGTCGACAATAGAGAAACCGCCATGTAATTCCAAAAAATGAATTTAAAATTTCTGCGGCCCTTTAAGGAGGCCGACGGACTGACCGACTTTTCTATTGTTGACAATGCAGAACTCGCCACGCGCGCGCGCGCGTGTGGGTTTCTGTATTGTCGACAATAGAAAAACCGCCATGCAATTCCAAAAAATGAATTTAAAATTTCTGTGGCCCTTTAAGGAGGCCGACGGACGGGCCGACTTTCCTATTGTTGACAATACAGCACTCGCCACGCGCGCGCGCGCGCGTGGATTCCTGCATTGTCGACAATAGAAAAGCCGCCATGTAATTCCAAAAAATGAATTTAAAATTTCTGCGGCCCTTTAAGGAGGCCGACGGACGGACCGACTCTCTATTCTTGACAATACAGAACTCGCCACGCGCGCGCGCGTGTGGGTTTCTGAATAGAAAACCGCAATGTAGTTCAAAAAACAAAATGAATTTAGAATTTTTGCGGCCTTTGAAGGATGCCGATGGACGGACCGACTTTTCTATTGTTGACAGTACATAACTCGCCACGCGCGCGCACGCGCGTGTGGGCTTCTGTATTGTAGTATTGTCGACAAGAGAAAAACCGCCATGTAATTCCAAAAAATGAATTTAAAATTTCTGCGGTCCTTTAAGGAGGCCGACGGAGGGACCGACTTTTCTATTGTTGACAATACAGAACTCGCCACGCGCGCGCGCGCGCGTGTGGGTTTCTGTATTGTCGACAATAGAAAAACCGCCATGTAATTCCAAAAAATGAATTAAACTTTCTGCGGCCTTTTAAAGGACTGGCCATCGCTCCGACGTCCATTCCCTGTGTTTTTTTCGGTTTCGTGCGTGTTTTTTTTCGCCGAATGATCAAGGATGCTCCTCGATGGCCGTCGCCGAGAAAAAAATGCACACGTCCGAGCGATGCCAAGAGGAGGCCGACGGACGGACGGACTTTTCTATTGTTGGCGCGTGGGTTTCGCGAGGCCTCGAGGTCGCGAGTGGCCTTGCGAGGTCGCGAGGTCGCGAGGGGCGCGAAGATAGATAACCGCGTGCCCCGCCCATAGCCGTTTTGGCTCAGCCCGAGGCCCCGCCCGCGCGCCGGCGCGTCCGGCGCGGCGCGGCGCGGCGGGGCCGATTCGCGGCGCCTCGGCGGGCCGCAGGGGCCGCAGGCCGTTGTATGACGACGACGACGACGACGACGACGACGACGACGACGACGACGACGACAACGACGACGACGACGACGACGACCACGACCACGACCACGACCACGACCACGACCACGACCACGACCACGACCGCGACCACGGCGGCGGCGGCGGCGGTGGCGGCGCGAGCGCCAGGTGGCGGAGGAGCGCGCCGCCGCGGGCCTCGCCGCCGGGCGGAGGAGCGCGCCGCCGCGGGCCGCCCGCGAGGCCGCCTGGAGGCGCAGCCGACGACCACGACCACGACGACGACGACGACGACGACGACGACGACGACGACGAAACGACGACGACGACGACGAAACGACGACGGCGACGACGAAACGACGACGACGACGACGAAACGACGACGATGACGCCGACGACGACGACGACGACGACGACGACGACGACGACGACGACGACGACGACGACGACGACGACGACGACGACGACGACGACGACGACGACGACGACGACGACTACGACGACGACGACGACGACGACGACGACGACGACGACGACGACGACGACGACGACGACGACGACGACGACGACGACGACGACGACGACGACGGCAGGAGCGGCCCGCGCTGATGAGCTCAGACGACCGGTCGCGGTCGCCGCGCTCAACGACGAGGCCGCCGTCGAGGCCGACGCCGACGTCGTGGACGCGGCACTGGGACGAGGCCGCCAACGAGTCGTGGACGCCGCCGCCGCCGCAGCACTGGGGCGAGGCCGACGACGGCGACGACTACGACGAGGACGACTGGCGCGACTGGCGCGAGAGCTGGGGCGACTGGTACGACTGGCGGCGCGACTGGTACGAGAGCTGGGGCGACTGGTACGAGAGCTGGCGCGACTGGGACGAGAGCTGGGGCGACTGGTACATGACCTGGGGCCAGTGGTACTCGTGGACCACGAGCGCGCACGTTCGGCAGCATGGCGGCGAGCAGCCCGGCGACGTTCAGCAGGGCGACGAGCAGCAGGGCGACAAGCAGGGCAACGAGCAGCAGGGCGACGAGCAGCAGGGCGACGTTCAGCAGCAGGGCGACGACGGCCCCTCCCGATCCTCCCTCCTCCCTCCTCTCCAGCCCCCGCTCCTTCCCCTCCCTCCTCTCCTCTCCCCTTATCCCACTCCTCTCCCGCTCATCCCCATCCCGCGCCTCTCCCCGCCCCCCCCTCTCCCGCTCCTCTCCCGCTCCTTCTTCTGTTCTTCTCCCTATCCACCCCCGCTCCTTCTCATCCCGCTTACCTCCCTGCTGCTGCTTCCCTTTCCTCCTCGGTTCGGAGACGGAGAGTGCTGGAGACGACGGCAGAGATGCCCTGCGAGACCGCAAGATGGATTCAAGGGGAGAGATGCCCTGACCATGACCGCGGTGTCGCGGGATCTCGTAGCCGTGACGTCGACCTTGGGCCCATGGCCCAGGATCGACGCCGGCGAGATCCCGCGACAGCATGGTCATGGTCAGCGTTTTCTGTCCGTCCAAGGAGCGCAGGTCGTTGTCGCCGATGTCGCCCGTGACGCCACTGGCGGCGGCGTCGCCGCGACTTCGCGCTGTCGCGCATCTCCGCCGCTCCCTACTACCAGGGGCCAGAGGGTGGAGGCGTGGAGGCTAACGGATGGAGCAACGGAGGATATGGAGGATGGATGGGGTGGAGGCTAACGGGAGGCTCTGGGGGATGGGATGGAGGGGTAGCAAATGGAAAATATGGAAAGGGCATATCATACTCCTGGGCTCCCGGGCCCCTGGGCCCGCGGTGGCTGGCCGCGCAGGAGGGGCTTGCGGAGGCTGGCTACGAGTCTGGTCGCGAGTGGGACGGGCCCAGCCCCGAGCGCGAGCCGACCCAGCGGACCCATATACGCGATGCCAATACTCGATACCGCTGGCCAGGGAGGCGCCCATGGGCCATGGGTCCATGGGTCAGCGGTATCGGGCATCGGTATCCGTACCATCAGCGGCAGCAGCGCAGGTGGCGCAGCCCGGTCTGCAAGGGCCGGGAGTGGGATGGGCCCAGCCCTGGTCAGGACGACATCCTGGAGGCCGACGACGACGACGCGACGACGACCACGACGACGACGACAACGACGACGACGACGACGACGACGACGACGCGACGACGACGACGACGACGACGACGACGACGACGACGACGACCACGACGACGACCACGACGACGACGACGACGGCCAGTGCCTCGGCGGGTTCCCGAACTTCAAGATGGGCAGCCGCGCGTGGCACTTGAGGCGGTTCGCGTTGCGGTCGCCAGGTGTTCAAAGCTGTGATCCTGAGGGGTGCGGGTCTGAGGGCGAGGGGGAAAGGTGGCGCGGCGTGCCACCTTTCCCCCTCGACCTTGGGCCCACGCCCCTTAAGACCACATCATGTGAACCACTCAGGCAGCTCCCGGCGGAGGTCCTCGACGTCCCTGGCTGCCCTGGCGGTAGGGTGCTGGCGGAGTGACGGGCTGTGGGCCCGCGCGGCTGAAACCGATGAGGGGGGGGAGGATCCTTCCCCCACGCCGCCGCCGCCGCCGCCGCCGGTCTGTCGGTCTGTTGGTCTGTCGGTCTGTCGGTCTGTCGGTCTGTCGGTCTGTCGGTCTGTCGGTCTGTCGGTCGTCGTCGGAGTCGGAGTCGGAGTCGGAGTCGGAGTCGGAGTCGGAGTCGGAGTCGGAGTCGGAGTCGCGTCGTCGTCGTCGTCGTCGTCGTCGTCGTCGTCGTCGTCGTCGTCGGCGTCGTCGTTGGCGTCGTCGAGGCCCCGGCCCCGACAGGAGCGCCCGCTGGAGAGCTGCTTTTTCGAGTGTGCAGCGAGGGGCGCGACGATAACCGCGCTTCGCGCATGGCGCGGCGCGGCCGAGGCCAGAGCGCTGCCTTCTCGCAGGTGGCCTCTCGAACTCTGGAACTCTCGAACTCGAGGAGGAGGGGGAGGAGGAGGAGGAGGAGGAGGAGCAGGAGGAGGAGGAGAGGAGGAGGAGGAGGAGAGGAGGAGTAGGAGAGGAGGAGGGAGGAGGAGAGGAGGAGGAGGAGGAGAGGAGGAGGAATAGGAGGAGGAATAACAATGGGACAATGGGAGGGAGGAGGAGGAGGGCCCCCCTTGCTCACTTATTATTCGCCTCCTCGCCCGTCGCCCCCCACCCCACGCTCCTCCTCTTCCTTTTCATGCGATCGATCCCTTGATCTGGTCAGAGGGGCCAGTTGAATCGTCCTATTGGGATTGTGCATGTGTGTCCTAGCTGAGGTAGGCTCCTCCTTGCCTCCTGCGCCGTCTGGCGGTGCCTCCTGCACTGTCTGGCGGCGCCAGGCCCCGGCAGAGGCAATTAGTCAATAATTGCGCTTTATTGAGCGCCGCTCTTTGTTTGTAGATTTGCTGCGCAGCGCACCTTCGCTTCGCCTCCGAGGTCCTGGTGAAGCGAGCGATGCGGCGCCCGCGCGTCAGAACACTTCTCAATTCTAATGATCGGTGCAGTGGCCGAAGAGATGGGGGGAGGCCGGGTCACCAGCGCGGCTGTTCCCCGCCGTGGGTGCTTGGCCGGGTAGGCCCCAGCAACCCCGCACAACACTTGGTGAGAAATGAGACGTGTTCAGAGTAGGCCCTAGGTTAGGTTAGGTTAGCCCGTTCCAGGCGAACGTTGGCCCTAGGTTAGGTTAATTAGGTCCTGCGCAATTGCGCTTCGGATCAGGAATTCGGGGCATGATGTGCGTTCGAGTGCGCCTCGTCGTCGGCCCCAAGATGCATCGAATATCGTCATCCACAATCGTTAATCGTCCGTCATCGCCGCATCTTCATCGTCCGTCATCGCCGCTTCGTCATCGTCCGTCATCGCCGCTTCGTCATCGCCATCGTAACCCTTCGTCGTCGCTGGTCAAGCATCACGGCCGATGGTCGCATCAGAGTGCGTCGTTGCAGGTGCATTGCGTTGCGTTGCGTTGCAAGTGCATTGCATGGGCGTTCAGAGTTCGTTGTATTGTGCATTGCATGGCATTGCGTTGCAAGTGCGCGTGCGTGGCTGCATTGCATGACAGGCCCTCGGGGGGAAAATCGGCCGTGGCGTCACTCAAGCACATGCGAGGGCAGTAATCACCCCGCCACTCTCGGCGGCCTGCCCCCATCATCTGGTTATGTGTGGGGAAGGGTCGGGGGGGGGGCTGCTGTGAGCAGACCACCTACGCCCAGAGGGCTCATGGGACTCAACATGTACCAAGATGGCCCGTCCAGGTCTGGGAAGCAGGGGTAGGGGGAGGGGGGAGGGGAAGATGAGTCAAAGGCGTCGAGCGTGGGGTCAGGGGTGCGCCGCGCGAGGTCAGCATGGACGGATCGCGGGTCAGCAACGAGGCTGTCGAGATGCTGTACGCCTTCAGCCCGCAGCACAAGTTGGGCTTCCACCTGCCCTTACAGGTGGGAGGGGAGCGTCGTAGAGGGGGCAGCGGGCATGGACTGTGAGCATGGACTGTCCCCTTCCCTCCTGCGCCCGCACCCCTTTCCCGGGCCCCATCCTTAGCCACCATCACGCTCATCTCCCTGGACTGCCAACAGTAATCGCTGGGAGCCTGGGTAGGCGCGCTCCTCCTTCGCCTTTCATCGTCGTCGTCGTCGTCGACCTCCTCCTCCTCGTCCTCCTCCTCCTTGGCGTATCCTCCTCCTCTCCCCCCTGGATTCCTCCTCTTCCTCGTCATCCTTCCCCTCCTCGCCCCCCTCTTCCACCTCCTCACCTCCTCGCCCTAGTGCTCTTAGTCTCCCTCGCTCCTGCCTCCCGTCTCCCCTGCCTCCAGCTTCATTCCCTACCTAGGCTCTGCCTAGAAAGGTTCTTACTCTCTTTACTTAAAGGGGCCGGGCAGTGGCGCGCGCCCTGGGCGGTTCCCCCGGCATCCGCCCCGCGGTTCCGCCCCCTTAGCTGAGCGTTGCTTATCTCACCTTAGCTTAGCTTAGCTTCATCTTAGGTTCGCGTAGCGCTACCTTAGCTTAGCTTGGCTTAGCATAGCATAGCGGAGCATAGCATAGCATAGCATAGCATAGCGCAGCATAGCATAGCATAGCATAGCGCAGCATAGCACAGCATTGCGCAGCATAGCACAGCATAGCATAGCATAGCGCAGCACAGCATAGCAAACCATAGCACAGCGCAGCGTAGCACAGCATAGCATAGCATAGCTCTAGCATAGCATGACATAGCATGGCATCGCATAGCATAGCATATCAGCAAAGCAAAAGCAAAGCAACAGCAGCAACAGCAAAGCAAACCACAAGCAACGCAAAGCAAAACAAAATCAAAAGCAAAGCAAAAGAAATGCAAAGCAACAGCAATGTGCGAGAGATGCCGAGGTATCCTCGATGGCTGGACCGGAGCCCCCGCAGCCTGGAGGCCCTGCCAGCATAGCGTAGCATATCATAACACAAAGCGTGGCCAGCATAGCCAAGCATAGCATAGCATAGTGCTGCTTTCCTGAGGCCTCCAACTCCTAGGTAGGGTCGCACTGGGGTTACCCTCGTCCACGCCATCCCCCCCTTCTCTTGACTGCAGCCATCCTGGTCCAACCGCCACTCGAGAAGGTGTTGGTCGTGGTTTCTTGCTCCAGACTTGAACTGCTGGCATGTGGCCCGGCGCCCCTGCGCCGCCGCCGCCGCATCCTGGCGGCGCGCCCCCGCCGCCGACACAGCTGCAGCTGCAGCAGATTCCTGTTGGCGCCTACCCCGGCGGCGCCCCACCGCCGCCGCCACAGCAGCTGGTGCTGCACCAGCAGCAGCAGCCGCAGCAGATGCCAGGTGGGCCCATGGGCATGTCTATGCCTGGCCTTGCCCCCATGATGAATATGCCTGGAATGCAGACGATGAGCTACATGTCAGCCGCGGGAATGCCGCCCGTGGGGCAGGTCCAGCCCAGGGGGCGGGGCCAGGGCCACACCAGGGGGAGGGCGTCGAGCAGCGGCGAGGGTAACCCGCCCCGCCGCGCGCGGAAGACCAGCGCCAGCGCGCTCCCCCCAGGGCAGATGACATACGGGACGCTTCCACTGTGGGACAAAATGACCCTCCTCGAAAAGTGCGAGCGCACGGACTTCAACAAGATTGCGCTGGATGGCCAACCAGAGCACATGATAACAGCAGCGCTCCTGATGGCAGTGGGGAAAGGATACCACGACAAGGTGCCCGACAGCGACCGGCATGCGTGTGAGGAGAGCGTGTTGGGCCGCTACAAGCAGTTGAACGAGCCGCTCAAGGGGCTCACCCTGGAGAAAGCCTATGCCAAATGGGCACAACAGAATTCAGCTTCCACGACTGGGGTGGCTTACTCGATCCACGTTGACACCTCGAGCAACCGCCAGTATATTTGGAATGGCGTGGTGAGTCGCTTCCTCGACGGGGTGGGCTGGGCGCTGCACATTGACCACAACGGCAAGGCCTTCATCTCCAACGGCGTGCAGTCCCAGTGGTGCGAGGTCATCTTCCAGGACACTTTGGCTTAAACGCAAACATGATTATGAAAATGAGGAGGGAGGACGAGGACGAGGAAGAGGAGGAGGAGGAGGAGGAAGGAGGAGGAGGAGGAGGAGGAGGAGGAGCGAGGGATGAGGGACGATGAGGAGCGAGGGATGATGATGATAATGATGATGGGGAGGAGGAGGAGGAGGAGGAGGAGGAGGAGAAGCGAGGGATGAGGGAACAGGAGGTCCTCCCAGCCCGGCCGAGTCCGACGCGACCCTCCTAGGATCCTCCTCCAGTGAGGGCCCAATCCCCTCAGCCCTCTTCCTCGCCGCCTCCGCAATCTTCTCAGCTGAGGGTTTCCCTCCCCCTCGCTTCTCCTCATCCTCCTCCACCACCTCCTCCTTCTCCTCTTCTTCTTCTTCCTCCTCCTCCTCCTCCTCGTCCTCCTCGTCCTCCTCCTCTTCCCTCCCCCCATCCTCCATTCAACTCCTCCTTCTCCTCCTCCTCCTGCGCCTCCCTCCTCCTCCTTCCAGGTCCTCTTCAAGAACCTCATTCCCCATTCCCCTTCCTGCTCGTCCTCCTTCCCCTCCTGCCTGCCAGGACACGTTGGACCCTCACAAGTACGCCGTCACGCTGTCCGGGCAGTCGATGGCCTTGCGGGCTGCGAGGGGCGTTGCGTCGCAACCGTCGCTGCCGGCCCCGCCCACGGCCGTGCCCACAGCGCAGCCCGTGCCGGCGCCAGCCCCGTTGCCGCCAGCGCCTGGGCCGCAGCCACCGGCGATGGCGGCAGCGAGCGCCGCCCCGAAGCCCGAGCCCCCGCAGCCAGCGCAGCCGCCCGAGCCCCCAACGCAGCCAGAGCTGCCCGGCCCCCCCGCCCTGGAAAACAAGATCTACTTCAGCTCCGAAGGCAAACCCTACGCGGTGAACGTGCGCAGTGGCCGCTCGCGCTGGTTGCACAGGAGCAATTCTGGGGGATGTGACGACTGGGAAGTGTTCCGGAGCTCGGGGAGAAGCACGACGACGACGACGACGACGACGACGATGACGACGACGACGACGACGACGACGTCGTCGTCGTCGTCGCCGTCGTCGTCGTCGTCGACCTCCGGGGTCCAACCTCATCGCCACGTCCAGTGTCCTCCCACCTTCACCTCTAAGCTTTGAGCTCCCATCCGATCAGGGGTCTCGACGACGACGACGACGACGACGACGACGTCTTCGCGATTCCCCTGAGGAGCAGCAACGGGAGCGAGTACATAGCGAGCCGCGGGCAAATGGTGCCAAGCGTCTGGTGCTCTGAGCTGATGAAGCCCCCGACCCCGCCACCGCCGAGCAATCGCGAGGAGGAGGAGGAGGAGGCCTCTGCGGACGGCGAGCCGCTTAGCGAGGACAACGTGGAGGAATCGAAGGAACCCCAAGATGAGCCTGCTTCTGACGCGGCTGCTGAGCGTGCCCCAGTCGTGCCTCCTGAGCCTCCTGCTGAGTCTAAGGCGCCGCCTGAGCCTCTTGCTGAGTCTAAGGCGCCCCCGCCAGGAGAGCCCGAGGCGCCGCCCCCGCCGGGAGAGTCTAAGTCTAAGGCGCCGCCCCCGCCGGCGGCCCTGCCAGGGGAGTCCGAGGCGCCGCCCCCGCCGTCCCTGGCTGAGCCCGCGGGGCCGCCGCCGCTACCCGCTCCAGAAGGGGTGCCGGGCCAGGACCTGCCCAGCCAAGGCCCGCCCGGGCCGGCACCTGCGGACCTGGCGAATGCCAAGGGCCCCCCGCCGGGCAAGAGCTCGGGGCCGAGGCAGGCGCAGATCGCCAGCTGCTTTCTGCTAGCCAAAGAGAAAGCAGCAGCTGCGGGCAAGAGCTAAGTAGACAGCATTAGGAGCTCCAGCTGGTGATTGATCTCCCAGGTCAAACAGGGCTGAGAATACAATTCTATGGTTCTTCGCGCGCCCCCACTGGCCCATCCAGAAACGATGTCATGGAGAGGCGAGGTCTTGGCAATGGAGCCCTCTTGGAGCACGGCGACAACGACGACGACGACGACGACGACGACGACGACGACGACGACGACGACGACGACGACGACGGCGGCGGCGGCGGCGGCGGCGGCGGCGCCGGCGGCGGCGAGGACGACGACGACGCCGACGACGACGACGACGACGACGACGACGACGACGACGCTGACGACGCTGACGACGACGACGACGCTGACGCTGACGACGACGACGTTGACGCTGACGCTGACAACGACGACGACGACGACGCTGACGACGCTGACGACGCTGACGACGACGACGACGACGACGCTGACGCTGACGACGACGACGACGACGACGCCGCTGACGACGCTGACGACGCTGACGACGAACGACGCTGACGCTGACGAAGCTGACGGCGCTGACGACGCTGACGACGCTGACGACGACGACGACGACGATGACGACGACGACGTCTTGATCGGATTCCAGCTGGAGCTCCTGGGGTTATGATTTTAATGAGTCGGTGACTCAGCGCGCGCGGCAAGGCAAGGCCGGGCCGCGCGCGCCTGCAGCACGTCGTCGACCGAGTCGTGGTCCTGCGCCGGCCGCGCATGTTTACATCGGGAGGTCAGGGAGGGGAGGAAGGAGGGAGGAGGAGGTGGGCCTCAGCTCAGGCAACAGACAGGCGCCGTCAGCCCGAAACCCGAGGAAAACAATGTTCGGAAAGTTGTTGTTACGATGTTGTCGCATGCTCACTGATACTGGATGGCTATGGCGCCACGGAGTCCTAGGCATCAGATGGCCAACCCTGCTGGGCGAGGAGGAGGAGAGGAGGGGGATGAGGAGGAGGAGGAGGAGGAGGAGGAGGAGGAGGAGGAGGGAAGAGGAGGAGCACGAGGGGAAAGGGGGGGAGGAAGGAGGGCCATGAGGAAGAGGATGAGGGAATCCCGCTGAGCTCAAGGATGGGGGCTCCGGGAGGAGCCATGGGGACCTGGACCTCAGGAGGAATGCCAGGGGGCGGGGGCCAAGGGCTGTTCGATTTGGGTTTGGGGACAAGCTTGCCAGCCTGCGGCCCAGGGCGCAGGGGCTCGGGCCATGCGGGTCCCAAAGAAGGCAAAGCGGCTGGCAGGGTCCCCTCCTCTCCCTCCTCAGTCGCCCTGCCCCCCCCCCTCCCCCCCTGCCCCATCCAGCCCCTGCCCTCCCCCCCATCCCCCTGCCCCCTGCCCCTTCCCCTGCCCCATCCCCTGCCCTCCCCCCCCTCCCCCCGCCCCGTCCGTGCGCCGCTCGCTAATTATAATAGGTTTTTAATATATTATAATAGGTTTTTAATATATTATAAGTTTGCGGGGAATTCGGGGATGTCTCGCGCCAGAGCCCCCGGAAGAATTTGACCCCCAAGGGCGGTGTTGTAAGACATCAAGGGGCCGCGCCGGAAGAACCTGACCCCCTCCCCGTTCGAGACATCCGCGCCGCCGGAAAACGTTGACCCCCTGATCTTGGCCGCCGGAAAACGTTGACCCCCTCCGTTTCTCGAGCGTGAGCGTTATCGGACCCCGTCGGGTACAGTGTATCTAGCACGCGGAAGGCTCAAAACCCTAGTAAAAGCAATGATTCGGAGCCCATATAACCATTCAAAACTCGAACGGGAGCTCTATTTTGAATCTCTTGGACCCCTCCCAGACGAGGCTGGGAATCGAGTTCTGAGACGCTTGGACCCCTCCCAGACGAGACGTCTTGGGCCCCTCCCAGACGAACGAGGGCCCCTCCCTTCGGGTGCCGGCCTTGTTTGTCGTCGTCGTCGTCGTCGTCGTCTCCGTCGTCGTCGTCGTCGTCGTCGTCGTCGTCAGCGTCGTCAGCGTCGTCGACGACGACAAGGCCGGCGCCCTCCCAGACGAGACGTCTTGGACCCCTCCCAGACAAGATCTGTTCCCTTCTGAATTTGAAGGATGAGAGGAGAACAATGATGAAGGAGGAAGGAAGAATGAAAGACGAATGATGAGGATGAGAAGGTCAGGAGGACGCAGGAGGATAAGCGAAGGTCAGGAGGAGCAGGAGAGGAGGTGAGCAGGAGGAGGTGAGGAACGTGAGAGGGGCCTTAGGAGGAGCAGCAGGCGGCAGTGGCAGCAGCAGCAGGGGTAGCACAAGGAGGGCGGGCTGACCAAGAGCAGGGATATGGCCAGTGAGCAGGTGACGCGCGCCTTGAGCTCCACGATGACCGACCACATCACTGACGACGAGCGGCGACAGCTCCTGCTGGCCAGGCTGGGGACCGGGGCGGGGATGGGCTTGTAGCTCGTTGTCGTCGTCGTCGCCGTCGTAGTGGTCGTTTCCGCTTCGTCGTCGTCGTCGTCGTCGTCGTCGTCGTCGTCGTCGTCGTCGTCGTCGTCGTCGCCGGAGGCGGAGGCGGAGGATGAGGAGGAGGAGGAGGAGGAGGAGGAGGAGGAGGAGCATCTGAAATTGACGACGACGACGACGACCACGACGACGACGACGACGACGACGACGACGACGACACGACCACGACGTGATGGTGGTGGTGGTGGTGGTGGGCGTCGTCGTCGTCGTGTCGTCGTCGTGGTCGTCGTCGTCGTCGTCGTCGTCGTCGTGTTCAGATGCTCCTCCTCCTCCTCCTCCTCCTCCTCCGCCTCCGGCGACGATCTATTGAAAGGAACAACAACGACGACGACGACGACGACGACGTTGACGACGCTGATGACGCTGACGACGACGACGAACGACGCTGACGCTGACGACGCTGACGACGACAACGACGACGACGACGACGACGACGCTGACGACGCTGACGACGACGACGACGCTGACGCTGACGCTGACGACGACGACGACGACGACGCTGACGACGCTGACGACGACGACGACGACGACGCTGACGCTGACGGCGACGACGACGACGACGACGACGCTGACGACGCTGACGACGCTGACGACGACGACGACGAACGACGCAGACGCTGACGACGCTGACGACGACGACGACGACGACAACGCTCATCACCGTGGACGTGGTCGACCTGCGTCCCTGGACTTGGTGGGCCATGCGGGTGCCTGCGTGCGACCTGCGTCCCCGGACTTGGTCATTGGTCGCGCGGTGGCAACTGCATGCGGTGGTGGAGGCAGCGCTGTGCGACGACGACGACGACGACGACGACGATGACGACGCTGACGACGCTGACGACGCTGACGACGACGACGACGCTGACGCTCACGACGACGACGACGACGACGACGACGACGTCATGCCCGGAGGCCTTGCCAGCATAGCATAGCATAGCATGCCACAAAGCGTGGCCAGCATAGCCAAGCACAGCATAGCATAGCGCCGCTTTCCTAAGGCCTCCAACTCCTAGGTAGGGTCGCGCGGGGGTGATTGTTTTAATGCATTGTGGCACCCAGTCCTTTCGAGCCACGCGACGCGAGGAGCCCCCCCACGAACGGAGAACTCAGGCACCCTGGCATCCGTGCCTCAAGATCCCCCCAGCCAGGCGCTTTAGCATCCTTGTCTTAAGTGACATGGTCTTGCACCCTTACCCATGGGCTTGCATCCTTACCCGTGGGCTTGCATCCTTACCCATGGGCTTGCACCCTTACATATGGGCTTGCACCTCTGGCACTCTGGTGCCCAATGACCCATCCGTAGGCGTTTCGACTCAAGGTGGGCTCGAATAAATATGCAACGGTTGCCTTGGGACGACCCTAGCGGTGAGAGATATGATCCCAGGTGGAACCCAATAATAAACGACTGGGTGTTTCCATGGTTTCCCGCAGAAGGAGGGGTCGAATGGATCATCGCCCCCGTGTGGAAGTACCGTTACGACGAAAGAGCGCGCCTCCAGCAGCCCAGCAGCGAAGTCAACGATGGCGCGGGCGTCGCAGAGCAGGAGGCGGCAAGCGACGGCGACACGGGCAGCGCAGAGCAGGCGTCAACCGTCGGCAACGGCACGGGCAGCGGAGAGCGGAAGGCGGCAATCGACGGCGACACAGGCAGCGCAGAGCAGGCGGCAGTCGTCGGCGACGGCACGGGCAGCGCAGAGCAGGAGGCAATCGACAGGGGCCGCACGGGCAGCGCAGAGCAGGCGGCGATCGACGTCGACGTGGGCAGCGCAGAGCAGCAGGCAAGTGGCGACAGCAGCGACTCAGTGCAGTTCCTGGTGACAGATGACAGCGACGGGGGCGAGGCGGCGCCCGCAAAGCGGCCTCGGTGGAGGAGCGGGGCCTTGGGTGACCAGGCGGCGGGCAGCGCAGAGCAGGCGGCGATCGGCACGGGCAGCGCAGAGCAGGCGTCAATCGACGACACGGGCAGCGCATGGCAGGGGGCAATCGACGTCGGCACGGACAGCGCAGAGCAGGCGGCAATCGACGACACAGGCAGCGCATGGCAGGGGGCAATCGACGTCGGCACAGACAGCGCAGAGTAGGCGGCAATCGACGACACAGGCAGCGCATGGCAGCAGGCGGGTATCGACGTCGGGGCCCACAGCGAGTAGGCGGCGCTGCAGGCAGCAATCGGCGACGACACAGGAAGCGCTGCAGGCAGCAATCGACGACGCCGAGCGCTGACTGACGTCGGCAGCGGGTGCCTCCTCCCTCCTCCCTCCCTCCTTCCACACCCTCGTCCTTCATCGCGCTCCACCTCATCATCCTTCCTTTCCTCCCCGCCCCAGCCGCGTCGGTCGACCGTCGGCCTCGGCAGCGCGCCAGCTCCATCGACCGCGCCAGGAAAACAATCGCCCCCAGACATCCGATGTCGTGATTTCTCGGGCCCCTGGGGGCCCCGAGCCCGGCCTCCAGAGGCCAGAGCCCAGAAATGGCCTCCAGAGGCCGTACACGCCGAACACAAATCACGACGTCGGACTTTTGGGTCGTCGTCGTCGTCGTCGTCGTCGTCGTCGTCGGCGGCGGCGGCGGCGTCGTCGTCGTCGTCGTCGTCGTCGTCGTCGTCGTTCGAGGCTTCCTGGCCCTCGGGGGCCCTCCTCGTCGCCGCGGCTGGACGTGGCTCGGAAAGCTGGCGCGCGCGGGGCCTGGGAGGGGTCCAGCCCGGCCAAAGTCCGCTCACAACGGATACCTCCGGCCTCAAGACGCCGCGTTGTCGGACGTCGGCGTTCCGGGCACGGCGCACGACGACGACGGCGGCAGTGACAGCGGCCGCGGCGGCGGGGGCGGCGACGGCGACGGAGACGGCGGCAGCGACAGCGACCTCCTCCTCCTCCTCCTCCACTCCTCCTCCTCCCCCTCCTCCTCCTCCTCGTCCACCTCCTCCTCCTCCTCCTCCTCCTCCTCCTCCTCCTCCTCCTCCTCCTCCCACCCCTAACGCAAGTCCTAGCTCGGCAGGGGTAAATCCTGGAAGTCGTCCACCCTGTTGCAGCTGCAACCTCACCTCCCGTTCCCTTGCCCGCGCCGCGCCCGCGCCAGGGTCGCGGCGGAGACTGGCGACCCGGACGTCGTGCGCGCGGTGGCCAAGGCGGGCAAGCGGCCGATCACGGCCTACGATCACATCAGGGCATTGGACGCCGCGCTCTTCAAGTTCGACGGGGTGGGCTTGGAAAGGTTCGTGCCCCACCATGTGCTTCATGAAGGGGAGGACCTATTGCTCGCCCCTCAATCCTTTCAGGATCGCCCAATGCTCTCTTTCCGAGCTGATCAATTGGCTTCAGGGTTCATGGGCATCAATTTTCTAATGGACGTCCCGAAGCTTCGCATCAGGCTGGGGCCAGTGGGGCAAACCAAGCAAAGCAGACGTAACTCCCTACCTAGGCTCTGCCTAGAAAGTTCTTACTCTGTTTGCTTAAAGGGGCCGGGCAGTGGTCTACGCCCTGGGGGGGCCCCCCAGGATCCGCCCCGCCGTTCCCCCAGTTGCGCCCCCTGGGTGAGCTTAGCTTGGCTTAGCTTAGCTAGCCTAGCTTAGCTTAGCTTTGCTTATCTCATCCTAGCTTAGCTTAGCTTTGCTTAGCTTAAGGCCCATGATCCGGAAGTAAAGCTGTGCAGCCCAGTCTACGGGGTAAACGATAGCTTATGTAGGCGCCCCTCAGCCCCGGAGGTAAAACGTTTGAGCCCATTATATGGGTACGTTGCGCCACCGCGGCAGGTAGACGTTAGCTTAGCTTAGCTTAGCTTAGCTTAGCTTAGCTTATTTCATCTTATCTTAGCTTGCCTTAGCTTAGCTCACCTTAGCGTAGCTTAGCTTAGCGTATATCATATTAGCTCAGCCTAGCTTTAGCGCAGCTTAGCTTAGCTTAACCTAGCCTAGCTTAGCTTATCTTAGCTTATCGTCGCTTAGCTTAGCTTATCTCGTCTTAGCTTAACCTAGCTCAGCTTAGCTTAGCTATCTTAGCTTAGTTTATCTTTGCTTAGGGTAGCGTAACTTATGCTGCTTTCCGAGGGGATCCAACTCCTAGGTAGGGTCGCACTGGGATAGTGACTTTGTTTTTCCCTTGCTTCGAGCGATCCCCACCCGAGCTAGCTAGCTTGGAAGGAACGACGGGATACCGGGTGATCATCGGGTTGATCTGACGGCCGCGGTACGGTATGCAAGGTGAGCGGGATGGGGGCTGAGGGCCGGGTTCTATTCTTAAATTTTAACAACTGACCCCAACCTGTCAGGTGGGGAATAGTCGGTCTGTCCCCTGCCCCTTCTGGGTCTCGAACGGCGGGCAGTCCCGGTCGGCGGCTCACCGTCTTCTGACTCCACCTCCTGTCCTTCCGTCCAAGCGCGCGTACGCGCGCGAAAACCGTTTCCGACGCGCAAGCCCACAACGCACATATACATATATTCCACAGGTCAAGCGCGCGCTTACGCATGCACAAATCACATGCGCGCGCACAGAACATGGGCATGCCACACTACGCACATGCACTGACAACTGAGAACCTCACGTGTAACGGAGCCCCCCCAATGGGAAATCGATTTCGGCGCCGTGTTCGTGTCGTGCGTGCGGGCGAGGCGAAGCTGCGTGGGCGGTTGAGAAAGACGAACGGTTGGCCATACGTTGTTTCCCTGGTTGGCCGTGGCGCGGGGGGTGTCCCGATGGATTTGGATGGTGTCCCGACGGCGTCTCGATGGTGCTGCGCTGCTGTCGGTAGGGCGAAGCTGGGCCAAATGTTGTCTCCCCCCCGTCCCCCCCCCGTTGGCTGGCGCGCGGGTGTCCCGATTGTGTTTCGATGGTGTCGGTACATCGATAGTTAGTAGGACTGATACATGATGATAGAGCGATCGGCACAGCTGGCCCCCTCCCTCCTGGCCGTCTGGCGCGCTCTCCTGCTGCAGCCA
>CAUYUJ010014164.1:127500-132500 GCA_963575745.1 Prorocentrum cordatum
TAGCAGAACCGCCATGTAATTCCAAAAAATGAATTTAAAATTTCTGCGGCCCTTTGAGGAGGCCGACGGACGGACCGACTTTTCTATTGTTGACAATACAGAACTCGCCACTCGCGCGCGCGCGCGCGTGTGGGTTTCTGTCTTGTCGACAATAGAAAAACCGCTATGAAAATTCCAAAAAATGAATTTAAAATGTCTGCGGCTCTTTAAGGAGGCCGACGGACGGACCGACTTTTCTATTGTTGACAATACAGAACTCGCCACGCGCGCGCGCGTGCGCGCGCGCGCGTGTGGGTTTCTGTATTGTCGACAATAGAAAAACCGCCATGTAATTGCAAAAAATGAATTTAAACTTACTGCGGCCCTTTCAGGAGGCGGACGGACGGACCGACTTTTCTTTCTATTGTTGACAATACAGAACTCGCCACGCGCGCGCGCGCGTGTGGGTTTCTGTATTGTCGACAATAGAAAACCGCAGTGTCATTCCAAACAATGAATTAACTATTTGCCGACGGACGGACCACGCGCGCGCGCGCGCCCGCGCGCGTGTAGGTTTCTGTATTGTTGACAGTAGAAAAACGCCATGTAGTTCCAAACCATGAATTTAAAATTTCTGCGGCCCTTTGGAGGCCGACGGACGGACCGACTTTTCTATTGTTGACAATACAGAACTCGCCACGCGCGCGCGCGCGCGTGGGTTTCTGTATTGCCGATAATAGGAAAAACCGCCATGTAATTCCAAAAAATGAATTTAAAATTTCTGCGGCCCTTTAAGGAGGCCGACGCACGGACCGACTTTTCTATTGTTGACAATACAGAACTCGCCACGCGCGCGCGCGCGTGTGGGTTTCTGTCTTGCCGACAATAGATAGGAAAACCGCCATGTAATTCCGAAAAATAAATTCAAAATTTCTGCGGACCTTTATTTAATTAAGGAGGCCGACGGACGGACCGACTTTTCTATTGTTACCAATACAGAACTCGCCACGCGCGCGCGCGTGTGGGTTTCTGTATTGTTGACAATAGAAAAACCGCCATGTAGTTCCAACAAATGAATTTAAAATTTTTGCGGCCCTTTGAGGAGGCAGACGGACGGACCGACTTTTCTATTGTTGACAATGCAGAACTCGCCACGCGCGCGCGCGTGTTGGTTTCTGTACTGTCGACAATAGAAAAACCGCTACGTAATTCCAAAATTGGCCCCAAGGATTACCAAGCGATGCCCAGGGATTCCCAGAGTCTGCCCCGCGCAGGCCGCCCTTCACAGGCTTCCATAGGCTTCCCCCGATAAAAGCTGCCCCCCATAGGCAAATTCTGGGAAACCCTTCTTGCCGCCCGCCCAGCCAATAATAATTTACGTTGCGCGCCTCCCTTAATTCAAATTCACCCTCCATGCTAAAGCAGCAGGGCCGCGCACGCCAAGAATAATAATTTTAAGCTTTTAATCTTCTTCGGAAATATCAAGGTTACTTACCCTGCAATTTCAAGCCCCAGGCCGGCCCCAGAATAATAATAATGCATTTAGTCTTGTTTCAGAACATATGGAGAGTCTTTGGGAATTCGATGGTAACCATAGAATTTCCCCCCCAAAAAAAAAACCCAAGAATAAGTAGCTAATCAATCGATAGCAGCTCTCAGCGACCCGTCATGGCCGGAGGCGTCCGGACAGAACGAACGGCGGTTGCTGCATGGGGATTGTTTGAATGTTGTTTAATATGCTGCCCCAGGAGTCCGACATGCAGCACGCGGAGGACCAATTGGAATTCTTGACGCTTCGCGTATCCCCACCAGCCCATCCAGGAACGACCCCCCGAGAACCGAGGGGCCCGAACGACTCACCTCCAACCGAGAACCTAGGGGCCCGAACGATTCACCTCCGACAGAGAACCGAGGGGCCCGAACGACTCACCTCCGACCGAGAACCGACCCTTCTGGAGCCTTCCTGGAGCCCTCTTGGGGCCCTCTTGGAGCCCCCTGGGGGCTCCCAAAAAGGTTCCCAGGGACATCCGAGGGGCTGGAGGGGGAGGTGGAGGGGGGGTGGAGGGGGGGGGTGGAGGGGGAGGTGGAGGGGGGGGCGGAGGGGGGGGGGTGGAAGGGGGAGGTGGAGGGGGTGGTGGAAGGGGCGGTGGAGGGGGATGTGGAAGGGGGGGGGGAGGGGTTGGTGGAGGGGGGGACCAGACCCTAGGGGAGAGGGTAGGGAGAGGGGGTTTTGGAAGAGGAAACGCCTCAGACCACTTACGCACGCAGGGCTGGTGGGATTAATATTGATGCCTGAGCGTGCCCGAGCTGTTCAATACGTTCGTTTAGTATCTGAAATGCTGGCCACCCGTGCGTGGATTGGCAGTTACCATAGCTTCACTTTCCCAGACGCATTCGCATGCGGGCTCCATGAGGACCCACAGAAGGCCAAGGATGGGATGTTGCACGCCCAACGCATGTGGAACATTATCAAACATGCTGAGGACGTTGTTCATGGGGATGAGACAAACGTTGTTGGGCTCCAAAAGCTGCTAGACGACATGGCATTTCACAGGCATCAAATAAGCCGCGAGCTGGTGGCGCAGGCAATCAGGTGCGGGTGGGATCATGAGGACAACGAGTTCCAATGCATGTTGCATGAATGTTTTGCCGTCCCGGGAAACACGAAAGGGCAATTGGAGGATCCAGCGGCATGTCTGCGTTTCCGCCTGCCCCCCCTCCTGCGTCATCCTCCCAGGAACTGGCATGTCTGGGGTCCGAGGTGTTACTTAGTGTTGGGCCGGGGTGGGGGCGGGGGCTTATGCCGCCGCGCCTCTGGCAGTGCCTCCTGCTGCTGCGGGCGTGCGGACATTTTCAACGAACTCCGAGATCAAGAACGCACGGCCAAACATCGTACTATCTCCCATTGGCGGGCAATGTGGGCTGCTTCGAACGCTGCAGTCATGCATGATCCGGAGTCTGACATCCGCACAGTGACTGTGGAAGACGATGACTGGAAGTGCGAGCTGCAGACAGAGCCTGGGTGGACCAATGACAATTACATGTTCACTTGTGCTTCTCACACACCTCACGAGTCGCTCATGATGGCCACGCTCCAGAAAGGACGCGGGCACGGCATGCAGTGGAGGGCGGCGGGCCAGATCAGCAACGACCGGTCGTTGGCAGCAATGCACGCTCTGCTTATGGACGAACCCGACGATTTCCAGAACATAAAATATATGTGGATGGGATGCGTGATGAAACAAGTGGGACTCGTTGTTCAGAGCAGGCCTGCCGAGGGAAGACGTACAGAATACTTCATGAGCTTGGGGTTCCAGGACTACGCGTTCCTCCTGTGGCCTCTGACCGTTGTCGAGTCAGCTCACACCGACGACACCTACCTACGGTTGGAGACGAGCCCAGGCGCTGGTGCCGAGTTCTCGACCCTGACGACTCTGGACCCGTGGCACTGCCCTTTGGTTGGTACTCCCACGCGCGTGTCTGTGCCGGCCGAGCGCCCGTTTGACATCCAGAAGCACGGCATCTTGTTCCAGATCATTGGTGCGGCTGAGATGGACATCGTGAGGCACGCTGTCAGCCATGGGTGCTATGACCTCTTGACCGCTGACGAACTTAAAAATATTTGCATATGCCGCGGCATAGCGAGACAGAGAGGGAATGGCACTGGAAAGAAAGCTTATTGGACAGCACTCGTGCAGCATTTCTTTGAGGATGGCGACCTGGAGCAGAGTCGGTTGTTGGATATGGTTAAGGACCTTAAGCAGAAGAAGAGCGTCGATGTGAGTGCGAAGCCAGATACTGTTCTTCTCAAATTCTTGACGCTTCGCGTCTATGTAACCATATCCGCCAGCCCATATTTGAACCACGCTTGAATGAGGAGGAGGATGGATGGAGGAGGTGGGGGAGGGGGAGGAGGAGAAGGGATAGGTAGATGACAACGAGGAAAGCGAGCGCCAGACGGCGGGGGCCTGCAACTCCACGGCCGTGGCGCAGCTCCTGCCGGAGCGCGGCGGCGGCGGGCCGGCCGACGCGAGCAGGCTCGAGGATCGAGGGTCGAGGAACGAGGATCTGGGTTCGACATTCGAGGTTCGAGGGCCTTTCACGCTGGCATTACACTGCCAAGAAAAAACGTTGGGCTCGGAGGCCCAAAAAGCCCATTCAGAAAAGGGATGGAGGATGAGGAGGAGGAGGGTGGACCTGCGGAGGAGGAGAAGGAGGGAGGAGGAGAGGGGATAGGCGGGTGCGGAGCAGGGGGAGCAGCAGGCCAGAGTCCACCCAACGTGGCCTAGGTCGCCTCCGTCTGGGCCAAGACATGCAAGTGCTCAGGAGATCGCCAACGCGCTCCTTGAGCTCTCCAAGAGGGCCCCAAGAGGGTCCCGAGAAAGAGGGGTCCAAGAGTAACAAAACGATTTCCGTAGTTGGTGAAAGGACGCTAGCATGGCGGGTGCTCTCTAGGGGCGGTGGTCCAGGAGGGCCCGAAGAGAGCCCCAGGAGGGCCCCCGAGAGGACCTTCTTAGACTTATCTAAGGCCGTTTTCAGACACTTGTGCCCCGTCCTGGAACCTCTTGGGCGCAGCGCTGGGGTTGTCACGCAGGGCCCCTTTCCGTGACAACCCCTTGTGGTTCCGCGAAGATGATTTTGGGATGGGAAACCCCATGAGAGGCCCAAGAGGGCCCCAGACATCGTTTTTTTGTTGGGGAGCAGTTTCTGTTACATGTATGTTGTTTGTTCTCCCCTCTTGGGGCCCTGTTGGGGGCTTCTATGACTCTTGGGCCCCCTGGGCTCTCGGGGGGGCCCAAAGGGCCCGGGGGTTTACCATGGGCCCAAGAGGGCTCCAAGAGGGCTCCAAGAGGGCTCCAAGAGAGCCCCAGGGCCTACCGGTTCCAGTCCTCTTCCTCTCCTCCTCCTCATTCGCCAAGACCTCGCCCTTCCATGACATCGTTTCTGGATGGGCCAGTGGGGCCCCGTGGGCCAGTGGGGCCCCTGCCCATGACATTGTAAACTTAGCCCCGTGGCTTTGG
>CAUYUJ010014164.1:137500-197500 GCA_963575745.1 Prorocentrum cordatum
AGGTTGCGCCCTCGCCCGCCAAACATAAAACTGGCTCCTACTGGTTGTGCCATAGGTTGCGCCCTCGCCCGCCGAGAATATAACTGGCTCCTATTGGTTGCGCCATATGTTGCGCCCTCGCCCGCCGAACATACCTCGCCGGCCGAAAATAAAACTGGCCCGCAACGAGTGCGACCAGTCAGTCCAGTCCAGTCCAGTCCAGTCGGGCACCTCGCGAAAAACAAATTCAGGCTACGCCCGAAATTATAGATGATTGAAGCCGAAAAGTTATAATATGCTAAAACATCATTATAATATAATATATTGAAGCCCAAAAGTTATAATATGTTAAAAAGGTATTATAATATGCTAAACAACAGAATGTTATAATATGTTAAAAAGGTATCATGATATGCCAAATTCAGGGGGTCAAAATCCAGAGGGTCATCATCAGAGCATATGAAAAGATGCTGCCATGCTCAACACAAACCCGAAGAAACAAGTATTCGTCGATTCCCAGGAAAATGATGAAACTATGGAAAGTTCAGGGGAAGACGAACATCCAGAACATGTGGGAAGTATTGGAGGTCCAGAATTCGTCTCTACTTGTCTGCGTCCCTGGGCCCCTTCAGAGAAGGAGGGCGCACCAAGGATGCATCAACGATGCTGCCATACGCCCTCCCGTCCCAAGTCCCACCCACCCCCTTTCCACTGCGGGCAGCGCCTCCTTGGAATGACGGGCGCCCGGCGGGCCTGCGACTCAGGCGAGGCCCCGTTGTGCGAAGGGTCCGCCCTCCATGCCTCCAGCTTGGAGGCGCGGAGCGGTAACGGGCTAAAGTGCAGGCAGGTCTCCGGCGGCAGCCCTGTCTTGAATACTCCAGCGGGACGAAAGTTTAGGCCCATTTGCCTTTCCCAATGGAGTTCCCTCGCGCCAGCGCGGAAGCATTTTCCATGCGTCAAAAAACAGGCGGAATAATCAATCCCCCGGAACAAGCAGTTACTACTAATTAGTATCAGTGACGGCGGTGTAGTGCCAGTATTCCATACGTGTCAGGCTTGGTTGAACACGTTCGCAGTCCTGGCCACAACGAGCTGCGGAAGTTTTGCGCAAAGACGCATGCTGTAAAGGAGCCGCCCTGCATCCTCGTTATTGTTGCGTCATTTGGAACTTCGTCTCCTAGAATTTGGCGAAAGTCTCAAGCGAGAGCCATCTCTAGAAACGGACCGGCCTCCATCCTTATAAGTGCTTGGAATTGTCCTATCGAATGTGCGCGACGCTAGGACGAGAGCCGAATGTTTAGCCCCCTCCGTTCGTGTAACTGCTGGATTGTTTTAAGACGAGCTACGGCCGCCGCTATGGCGAGATTTGAGTTTTGAAAACTCATTCGCCTCCATCCGTGTAACTGCTGAAACTTGCGCTGCAAACGTGCGCGGCATTGTGGCGGCAGCCGAAATTTGAAAACCACCAGCCCACCATCCTTACGATTTCAAGCGAGTGTTCGCGGCGCTACGGCGAGAGCCGCATTTGGGAACCTGCGGACCTTCCACCCATTTCATTGTTGGAGCTTGTGCAGCTTCGGGATTGCACCTTGCCTGGAAGTCTCGAGCGAGCACGCCCGCCCGGGCCCACGGACACGTCTGGTGGTGCGACAGTCGGGGGGGAATTGATTACAAGGACCAGAGACGGTGGAGGAGGAGGAGGAGGAGGAGAGGAAATAATTATTTTCAAGGACCAAAGATGGAGGAGGAGGAGGAGGGAAAGTAGTAGGAGGAGGAGGAGGCGAGGAGAGCTTTCCGAGAGCCTCGAGGCGCTGGCTGTAAGCCCCCCGATGTGCTCTCTCCGACCTGCCGCCACTTGCCAGTTACATTTTGTTTTTGTCGCTCGTCCGCCGGCTCAGTCAGCCGATCGCGCTCCCTATCTAGAAGTCGCGGGCAGCCGAAGCACCGTTAAGGCCCCCACACCCCCGACACCATGATTTTTTCATGACTTGGACCCCTCGAGGTCTCGATATTCATTCCTCGGCACTGGTTTATCATCGTTCTTTGACGGTCCCCAGGCCTGGCGAGGGCTCTCAGAGACCGAAGA
Source organism: Prorocentrum cordatum (assembly GCA_963575745.1). Classification (NCBI taxonomy): domain Eukaryota; class Dinophyceae; order Prorocentrales; family Prorocentraceae; genus Prorocentrum; species Prorocentrum cordatum. The sequence continues at coordinate 139,566 of CAUYUJ010014164.1, forward strand.
TTGGCAACACCTTCGTCGTGATTGTGATGCGAACGCAGTGCCACTTTACATGAATAATCGATCTCACTTAGGGCGTGGACGCCAGCGCTTGTAGATCGTCACGGAGACGGTGCGTCGAATGAGCTATGCTACACCCATATCTGACACAGCCCAGAAACTCGGGGTGACAGCGGGGACCTCCTTTCCTCCCCGTCGAAGTGACAGGGGGACATTATTTGTCACAAAGTTTTGTCCTCCCCAGCGTATCCTCGAAGGCGGCGGACAAATTAGGGCCGAAATTGGTCCACTGCTTCTTCGCCTTCTTGCGCCCGGAGGCCGTTCGCTTCTTGTGGCCGTTGCGCCGTTTGGGCGCTAGCCTTGACCTGACCTGCCTTCCGCCCAAACAGGGTGCGAACGGTGTGTAGTGTCGCTGCATTTCTGCGCCGCAGTACGCCGCCTGAGCCGACTGGGCTAAAGACCAAGGACCGACCACAACGCTGTTTAGCATGGTTTGAGCACTTGTTTTGTCTCTCGTTTCGTTTTTCGTTGTAGTCTCGTTTCGTTGTTCGTTGTTGCTTTAAACGCCGCGCTTCGTCGTTCGTTCTTGTTTGGCACCTGCTTCGTTTTCAACGTTCGTTTTCAACGTCGGGCCTCGTTTCGTTTTCATCGACGCCGTCATTTCGTTGTGGTCGATCCTTGCCGAAGACGCACCCGCGCTTGCCGAGAAACGCAAAAATACTTTTCGCTCGCGCATGCCGGAACGTCATACGAGGAGCGTAGCTAAACAGCAGAGAGACTACCACTGAAACGACCTTGGCTCGCAGGGCCGAGCGCAGAGCAGAGTGGAGGAGGATCACGCGCAGCATCGGGCGCCTGATCTCAGCCTGCACCTGCGCCTCGTGGCCCGGCCTGTCTCCTCCCTCCTCCCCAGTCCAGGGGCAACGTTATCCTCCTCCTCCTCCTCCTCTTCCTCCTCCTCCTCCTCCTCTTCACTCGAATCGGATCGCACGTACCATTACATGAACACCCAGCTGAACAAAGGTGACTCAACGGTCGCCAACAGCTGCAGCTACCAGAACATCAACAACATCGTCCAGGCCTCCCGTGGCGCTCTGAGGCTCGGCACCTCTGTGCTCGGCGGCGCGGCTGGCCGTCCATGAGACTGACGTCGCCCCCCTCGGCCCGTCGTTCGCTATTCACTCGAATCGGATGCCTGGTTGCCGTCTGGGCTCAAGCGCCGGCGCGACAGCAGTCTTTGCTGAGGTGGAGATGCCCCGCTACGCACATCCGTGTTGCCACCATGCTGTCTTTCTCGCTTCCGCCCCCCGCAGTTCTACTTGGCAGCGGAGCTGGTAGCGATCCCACTTGGCGATCCACGGAAGACGCAGAGAGCCATGTGAACGCACATTCGCACTTCACTCACCCTCCGCAATGGCTCCACCCTCCGTTCCCTGAACAGCTTTTGTGCTTATGGCTTTTCCTGCAACCCTCACCGGAATTCGCCCGCCGCCCCCACAGGCGTGACGAGGAGAATGCCAGCGACCGCAAGTGACCCTTTGAGTGCATGGTCTCTTGGGGGGCAAATGGCCCGGTGCATGGGTAAGGCGACCCAAGGAGGCAGCGATGCTTCGGCCCCCTCCAACATTTTCCCGGCGTTGGCAGCGGGGCGCAGACTCTTGCGCTAGACCACACGACTGGGCCAGCGCTTGGGCTCGGATTGGGCGCAGTGGTGCAGGTTTTCATCTTAGTCATCACGGTGCGCATTCCCAATGGTCTAAAGCTGGTTCACGCACCTGTTTCCCGACCTGTTAAAACCATCAGGGAGTCTAGCACTACTGCGATTCCCCCAATTGTCGACATGGCTTTCGTCTCCGTGCAGGTCCGAATCCCAAGTCGCTTGCGCGGCAAGAGCGACGGCTTTGTTCACAGGAGGAGCTCCAATGTTGCACTGCTGGGCGGTATCCTCATCACCTCCGTGATCGCCTTGCTTTTGTTCGTCTGTATGATGCCTAGGGGAGCCGATGCGGAGGCGGTGGCAGAGGCGGCATCACCACCCGCCAACCATCTTCCTACTCACCCGAACGGGAGTCCGCCTACCGCTTCCGCCATTAAGTGTAGGACTTACTCGCGCGGAGCGTACTCGCCACCGACATGGACAGCGCCCAACTGTGTGCAGCAATCCTTCTGAATATGGCAACTTCACGGAGATGACAGGAGGACTGATCAACGGACATTCGGAAGACGCCGTCACTTGCCCCCTCGCAAACCTCGCGGCCCAATTTGCAAGCTCCCTGGGAGCTCTTCGAGTTCTCGAGGCCACGCAACTAGACCACCGACGCATTGCTCTTTCAGTTTTTCACATGGCGATTCAGAGCGGCGCACTCTTGTGGAGCTGCGATGTCGTGGGAAGGCTACAGTTGGCTGCTGCTCCGAGCGGTCGGCGCTATAGCCAGTCAGCGCCTGATGTTGCTCCAGCCCTGCGGCAACAGGTAGCCAGCAACAGAGCCCGAGTTCAACAGCCTCACGACTATGCTCACGCGCGCTGGCCATCTCGGGGAGCACGTGCCCAACAACATTGCCAGCGCCCTCCGTCCACCGCCAGCCTTCGGAGGTTTCGCAGGCATGACGAACGACAGCAGTAACCAATTCGACGCGCGCAGCATACCTGTGGCACTCTCGAGTGCTTGACCCTTGGCCTGCTAGTGCCGCCGAGCTCCCGGGCGCCTGAGGTGTCTGCGCGCGCGCCAGCAGCTCTCAGCCGAGCGCCGCGCGGCCGCCCGCCGATGGAGCGCAGGCTCGCCACCGGTGCGCGAGCGGTACCAGTTCCGGCGCCAGCTCAGACCCGGGGTGCGCTATGAACTACGCGTCGGAGTAGTTCAGAGGCTCGCCAAACCAGATTGACGCCCAGCTTTTCTGGCAAGTGAAAAATCTCAAGGTGGGGACGCCATGAAAAGAAACCCACAGGAGAAATCTGGATGTTGATCAAGAAGAATTGACGTGCGTTCGCCGGCAAGGGTGAAGGCGAAGGCAATGGGGCCACCAAGTACAGGTTCTTCACCCAACTGGACCGACGACCAAGTAAGTCGGCACCTCCTTCCATGGAGGCAAAGGAGACAGCAACGGAAAGCGGTCCAGCTGCAAAAGCAAGGTCCGCAAGAAGAGCCCTCAGGGGTACACTTGGACGGCGATGGCGCGCAGCATCGGCGGTTCGGAGTTCCACTCCAGAACGGAATGCCCACAGGTCGGCTCTGGGCTCTGGCAGTTCAGGTGCCCAAGGAGGTGGCCCGAGCTTCGGAGGTTAAGCCGACTCGGGGCCCGTCGGTGGTGCCCTAGTAGTTGGCCTTCTCGCAGGCATCTCAGGAGTCGCCTGCGTGGTCACCGAGTGTCCTCCAAAACCGCCGTCAGTATCCGGTCCATCTCCAGTGCAGCCTGCGTCCGAGGGCTCCTGCCGGATGCCCGAGTCTGTCCACGGCCCACGATCGGCAGCATGTTTGGCTACCGTCCAGAGCACACTTGCGCCAACGCGCCCACCGCACTACCTGCGCCTCAGGTATTAGATCTTGCCACGCCTTCGTCAGGAGCACAGTTCCCGGCGCTGCCGCCGTTCTCGAGGCGCTGCCCTACCGGCGTGTTCGAATGAAACGCCCAGGTGCAACGACTAGAAGATAGCGCAAGAGCGCGCCCCGCGCCCCCAATATCAATGTTCATCTAAGGGAGCAGGCCGCAGTTTGCAAATGTGGGCGTTTTTTTTACGAAACGACTCTCCCTCCCCCGCGTCGTTCACCCCGACTTGTGAATTTGGGGGCGAGGGGTTGGACCGCTTCAACACGCATTAGGGATGGGCGTTTTTCCGAAAACCACACCAGCAGCCTCAAAACCGGCAGCGTCAGCAGGTCGGTCACGCCCTGGAGCACGCGCCATTTCGCGGGCACCAGCTCCACGGGGTCCCCGCGAGCCTACTATCAATGATCAACAGTACAGCGCGGGAGCTCCAATTCAGCCGACTGGACAACTCGCGGTCCCCGACGGCTAGTGAGTCACCATTCCGCAACTCGACGGCTTCAGCCAGCTAGCTAGGCTTCAGCAGAGTCAGCTCGGGCGACACCATTCAGAGCGCAGGGCCGCGGCTCCGAGCACCTTGCCGAAGTGCCGACCACAGCCCTCAGAACGAACCTCGCACGCGACCTAGCCCCTGAGATCACGTTGCGTCTCGCCGCCTTAGCCGGCCATGAGTCCGCGCATAACGCTCAGATCGAACTACGCCGCGCTCACCGCCGTGAGCGGTCCCAGCAGATGAGCGCCCCGGTCGCGGCTGGGCCGCCGATTGAAGGTCCGCCTCCTCTGCTCGAGAACATACGGCCCGAAAGAGAGGCCATTGGTATGGAAGTGCTTGGAAGTGGATGGAGACACCGTGTGTAGCATCTGCTTGGATGAGTGCATGAGACCTGCGTGTAACTCTTCGGCGTGGTCGCAAATTCCATCAGAGCTGCGCCGACGTCGAGGCCGCCACGAGCCTCCACAATTCCCAGTTCAGGAACGTCGAGGCTCAGCGGCGAGGCAACCAGACGCGAGCACCATTATCATAATGCCCAATGTGCAGGCAGCAACTGGTAGTGCAGGAGGTCACGCACATCTGCGTTGCGTCCACGCCACGCTCAGCAGAACCAGCAGACGAGGCACCAAGAACACCTCAGGGATCTCAGATACGAGGAATCACCTTCAGCACGCCAGCGTCCAGGCGGGGACAACCGTCACCACAAGGCTCGCCACAAGATGATGATGCCGAGATGCGGACACCCCAGATGGCTCGCCAACCAGGTGCATCACAGCCTAATTCAGCAAATCACGGGTGAGCTCAGCAGGTGTTTGGATCAACCTCATGGCCGACGCGCCGTCGAAGCGGGGCGCCGGCCACAGGAGCTCCTCGTGAGCAAGCCCTGGAACACCCAAGATGTTGGCAGCGGGACAAGAGTGCACCCGCCAGACGAGCACCCCGGTGGCCGTCGCAGATGAGCACGGCCGCGCCGCACCCCGCAGCTTCACAGCAACCATCGTGCGAGGGTCAGGCTCTGACCTACCTGGACTGCTGGGGTTGCGAAGAATGGAGCCCTTGCGCGCAACCCTGGACATGGGCAGGCACGAATTTATTCTCCCAGTGGGCGGCGATGCGCAGATCCCAGTGGCCAGCAGAAACGGTCCGCACCACACTTCAGAAGGCACCAGGCGGACACCCCGTCGTGGCCATCGTCCCTGCTCGAGGCGTGTGGGTGGGCGGGCTTCTTCTTGTCTGACGAGCCTTAACGTTTGCGGGCAGGCCGCGATACCGGGGCTCGCGCGCCACTGCTGCGCAGTGGACAAAAGCCGTCCTACCCTTTTATTGTTACGGTCATCGGGGTGACCTCTTTCCACCCATATTCCTCAAAGAGCCTGTCGGCATCACCCAGCGTGATAGATTACTTGATTGGGCCCCGTGGGATTCACCCCCCCCTCCGCCGACGCTTGAGCGACGTTGCTGCAGCTGCTGCTGCTGCTACTGAAGCTCGCTGTCGCAAATGATTGGCGGTATTATCATCAGCATGAGCGTCGTCCTCATCCTCCTTCTCGCGCTCACCATCGTCGTCGTAGTCAGCACCATCAGCATCATCATCATCATCATCATCATCATCATCATCATCATCATCATCATCAGCATCAGCATCAGCATCATCATCATCATCATCATCAACAGTATCATCATCAGCATCATGACCATCATCATCGTCGTCACCGTCATCATCATAACTTGCTTCTTCATCATCATCAACAACATCAGCATCGCCATCATCTACTCCATACTATTAGTTGCCATCTTCATCTTCATATGTATACTCATCTCCAACAGACTCATCATCATCAGCAGCAGCATCATTATCATCATCATTATTAGAATCAGCATCATCGTCAGCAGCAGCATCAGCACCATCATCATCATCATCATCATCATCATCATCATCATCATCATCATCATCATCATCATCATCATCATCATCATCATCATCATCTTCATCTTCATCTTCATCTTCATCATCATCATCATCATCATCATCATCATCATCACCATCACCATCATCATCATCATCACCATCACCATCACCATCACCATTATCATCATCATCATCATCATCATCATCATCATCATCATCATCATCATCATCATCATCATCATCATCATCAGCATCAGCATCAGCATCGTCATCGTCATCGTCATCGTCATCGTCATCATCATCATCATCATATTGATGTTCCTGTTCCGCCTTCTTCTTCTCCCCTCCTCCGCGGCCATCCTGATCAAGACTTTTGGTTCCAGGCCGTCGCGTGGGACCCAGATAAAGTGTACAGCTCCATCCTGACCGATGCCTCGGCACCTCGCTATGCAAGGAAGCGCACGGCGACCTGAGGGGATGCACGGCCTCTCGCTGCCGGGCGCAGCCTTCGAGGACACCGCCCCTGACGTACCCGTCGGCGCCATGTCCCCCTGCTCCTCGTCCTCCGGCGAGTGGCCTGTCGGCCGGGCGCAAGCCGGGGACACAGTCGCCGCGGCGGACGCGGGCATGGACGGGCCCCTGACGAGGGCGAGCCTGAGGCTGGAGCTCCAGCGCTTCGTGCACGACCCGCTGCTGGCCCATCTGAAGGCCGCCACGGGCGACGTCCTGCGCGCGTGCGGCGCCGAGGCGCAGGCAGGGGTCGGCCTCAGCGGTGTTTGGGCGATTTCGTGGGCAGTTTTCGGTTCGGCCTCGTTTTGCAGCAAAGGCCGATTGGAGACACAACGAGAGGAAACGAGAACAGGACGAAAACGAGAGGCACTGCGCAGGTCGACCCCCGTGCCGAGGCGCAGGGCTACCTGGGGGCCGCCCTGAGAGACGCTCTGCGCCCGTGCGGCGCGGAGGCGCGGGGCCGCGAGCTCCCCGGGGGGGCCGGCAGCCCCGCCCCGCAGCCGGAGAGCCCCAGACGGTCTGCCAGCCTCCCGGCGTCAGGTGCCGATGCTCGGCGTCACCGCAGCATACTTTTCCTGCTCCCGGCTGCTTCGATACGCCCGTGTCGATACGCCGCACGTGCCGTGCTCAACACGTGTGTGTCAATGCGTGGCGTGTTGGTTCCACGTATTGGCCCACGTCCCGGCGAGCGTGTCGCGTGAGGCCCACGTTTTCGGTCCACGTGCGGAGCTCCGTGTCGACACGCTACGTGTTGCGTATTGCGTACCTGGGCAGCTCAGCTTCTGCTATACGTGCGTCGCTCCCCCCCGGGGGCGACGCGCGCGCCGAGACATCTTGTAGTACGTGCGCCGTGAAACGATGTACTACAAGACGGGTGTGCTGTACATGTTCGGGTCGGACGCGCGCCTCCAAGGAGGACATATCGTATCGGTATGCCTCCGTGCGTCCCAGATGCAACGTTTTCGCCTGCTTGGCCCTCCTGGGAGGCCCTCGTCGCCACGGCCAGGTTCGCCTCGAAGTTCTCGTCGGAATGCACCCTGGGCGAGGTCCGAACAGTAATTAATTTCGGCGCGGGCATTCGTTCAGATGTGTGCCCAAGAGCAGACCCTGGAGAATTCCTCATCTGATGAGGGCGGCGGTGATATGCATGGTCGATTCACGATTGGCGTTCCACTGGGTTCCAGACCTTGGATGCTTTATCCACTGGCTCATCATCCCCAGACCCCCGACATAACAGTGTTATCGTTTTTTTCATGACGTGGACTCCTGCCGTTCCCCGGGACCAGTCTTGCATCCTGAGACGTTTTTTGACGGTTCCAGATTCCGGGAGGGTTCCCGGAGGCCAGCAAGGTGCCCACCCAGACAAGTCGTTTGAGGAAATTTGCAGCGGTTCATTCGACATTGGCATGCGAGTGTATTTGTGCAGTCCCCAGTCGGTTTCGCTGGTCGATGTGCGGCTCGCCAGATACCTTCGTCTGTTTTGGGATGTCGGTTGGCCACCCCGCCCCCGGGTCCGCTCGGAATGCGGTGCCGTGCGCACGCGGAGTGCCCCTGGCAGTTTTCACACAGGGGCGTTTTGCCAAAGGGATCCTGTCTTCACCCGAACTGCCCTCGCCGCAGCGGTGTTGGCATCTTCGGGTTCCCCCAGGTGCTGGGCAGCGGAGCTCCTCGTTCCTGATGATGTCGCCACAGAAGAGCGGGCCCAGCCCACGGGTCAGCAAGCGGGCCGTCACGCCCGACTCGCCCGACTCGGCCGCGCGGTCGCCTTCGAAGGGGCGCCGCGCCAGCGAGAGCGACGCGAACCCCGGGCGGGGCCCGGGCGCTTGGATGGTGTGTAAGAAGAAGTTGGCCTCCCAGACGAGGTCCGAGCAGATGGGGTCGGAGGATCGTGCCGCGTCGGCGATACATCGTCGATGCGCAGGCGGCGTCGGCGATGCATCTGCGACGTCGGCGTGGAGAAAGTCGGGCTCCACATCGAACCGCATCGGCGATGCTTTTCGACCCTTCGACCCCATCTGTTTGGACACCATCTAGGAGGCATCTAGGAAACGCCCTAAACCATTCAGTATACGTGGTTTAGAGCGTTTCCTCTTCCGGCCCCTTTCTTTCCCTTCGGGGAGGCCCCATCCCCTCTCCTGGACCTGGACGGAGGGTTCCGCGAAGCATCTAACGGGCTGGGGAAGCTGTCATACCCTAAGAGGGGGGATGGAGGAGGAATCGGCGGGGGAGGAGGAGGAGGAGGAGGAGGAGGAGGAGGAGGAGGAGGAGGAGGAGGAGGAGGAGGAGGAGGAGGAGGAGGAGGAGGAGGAGGAGGAGGGGGGGGAGGGGGAGGGGAGGAGGGGAGGGGGAGGGAAAATGGAGAGGAGAAGAGGAGGAACAGACGGATGAGGAGGAGGATGAGGAGGAGGAGAACGAGCAGATTAGCCAGAGGCCCCTCGGATGCCTCTCGGAGTCTCTTCGGATATCTCTTGAAAGTTTCTTGGAGTCCTCTTGGGGCGTCTTGGGGGCCTCTTGGCGGTCCTGGGTGCCTCGGGGGAGCCGCTCGGGGCCTCTTGAGGGTCTCTTTGGAGCCTCTTGGCGACCCCTAGGGGGGGCTCTTGGGGCCTCCTGGGCGCCTCTTGGAGCTCTCTCCCTTGGGGCATTCTTGATCGATCCAAGAAGGGGGGGTGCTAGATTAGGCCCCCCCCCCCAACGAGGCCAAATTGACCCAAATCAATGACTTATGCCTTCGCGCCGAGGCCATCTGGGACGCTCCAATGGGTCGCGAAACTCTCCGTCCAGTCCAGGGGGAGGGGGAGGGGGAGGGGGAGGGCTCAAGGCACCCCCCTGCCCACAAGCCGTCTCGCTCACTCCCACCCGCCCTCGCAAAACATAAGCAGCACCCGAGCCGCAGCGTGTTCAGCGGTAGTCTTTGGATGGACAGCTAATGGAAACCAAAAACAGACCCCATGTGCGCAACGCGGGGGCGAGGTGCGCCATGCGTGCCAGGCGCGCCACGCGCCCGGTGCGCCAGGCACCCCTGTGGCCCGAATGTACCCGGACGCCTGGTGCGCCACAGGCGCCACGTGATCCACGTGCGCCATGTGTGCCGCACGCTCCAGCCGTGCCAGGTGCGCAACGTTCGGGACACGCGCAGAGCGTGCCAGGTGCGCCTGCGCACGTGGCAGTACACATCGGGAAACGTGTCGGCCCCCACCACGCTTTTCGAAAACCAGCGCGCAATCGCGGCGGGGTGGCCATCATAGCGTTTGGTTGGCCTGCGCATGGCAGGCAATATGCCAGCACCTCCGCCACCCCAGTCAAAAACTAATGCACAGTGATCGCGAGGTGCCCGCGCATGATCCAGATTTTGCCTCGAAGTGCATTTTGTATTGTTTTTCGAAAAGGATGTTGGCCCTGCACGCAGCATGTAATATGCAGACACCCCCGCCGTCCCTGTCAAAACACAATACAAAGTGCTCGCGCCCCCCCACCCAAGATTTTGCCCCAACGAGGACGTCACATGGCTTTTTGATAGGAATGGTGGGGGGGGTCTCATTGGTCCTGGTTGGCTGCCGGTCGTCTGGGGGAGGGGGCGTTTCCTAATAGGGAACATTGGTAAACCCCTGCCCAGAGGGGAAGAAGAGGTTAAAAGAGGAAACGCTCCAACCAATCACGCCCTGAGGGCTGGTGGGATTCTGGTCAGAACGCACCTTGAGAGAGGTCCAGAGAGCACGGTCTTGACCTTCATTACGTGTGCCCAGGAGGCCTCGGACCTTGGAGAATTCCTTAATTGATGAGGACGGCGGTGCCATCCATGGCCACTATTGGAATTCCACTGCCTTCTAGTCTAGACCTTGGATTCCTTATCCCATGATTCTTTTTCCCCAGACCCCCGACGTCATGAATTTTTCATAACGTGGACCCTGGGAGGCCTCGAGCGGTTTCGACCCATTCCCCAGGATTGATTTTTCGTCCTGGGCCAGTTGTTCCACGGTCCCGTGGCATGGCGAGGATTCCTGGAGGCCGAGAATTGCCAAATACCTCCCTTCATTTTCTGGTTTTGTCCGAACCATCGTGTGGTGTTGGGCCCTCGTTTTGAAGAGACACCGCCCCGCGTTCCTCACTCACTCCTTCCTCCTCGCCCTCCTCCCTCCCATCGTCATCATCATCGTCATCGTCATCGTCATCGTCATCATCATCATCATCATCATCATCATCATCATCATCATCATCATCATCATCATCATCATCATCATCATCATCATCATCATCATCATCATCATGCTCAATGCGTCTCTAGAGCCCAGTACAGCGCTTTGTGGTCCCGTAGGGAGCCCCACAGAAGGCCCCAGTGGCGGAACTCGCATGCGGTTCCTGCGCCCAGCACAGCGCTTCGTGGCCTCCCAGTGGCGGAACGTGCGGTCCTTGCGCACAGTACAGCGTTTCGTGGCCCCGTAGGGAGCTCCGCCGAAGGTCCCAGTGGCGGAACTCGCATGCGGTTCCTGCCCCCCGCGCGGTGTTTCGTTGCCCCATGTGGAGCTCCACCGGAGGTCCCAGTGGCAGAACTCGCCGGCGGTTCCTGCGCCCAGCGCAATTTTTCGTGCCATAGGGAGCTCCACGGAAGGTCCCGGCGGCGGAACTCGCATGCGGTTCTTTCGCCAACCACAGCATTCCGTGGCCCCATACAGAACCCACCGAATTTCCCGGTGGCGGAGGTCGCATGCGGTTCCTGCGCCAAGTGAAGCGCTTCGTGGCCCGATGGGGAGCTCCACCGAAGGTCCCAGTGGCGGAGCGCGCATGCGGTTCCTGCGCCCAGCACAGCGTTTCGTGGCCCCGTAGGGAGCTCCACCGAAGGTCCCGGTGGCGGAACTCACATGCGGTTCTTGCGCCCAGCACAGCGTTCGTGGCCCCATTGGGAGCACACACACACACACACACACACACACACACACACACACACACACACACACACACACACACACACACACACACACACACACACACACACACACACACACACACACACACACACACACACACACACACACACACACACACACTTCGCGCGCTTCGTGGCCCCATAGCCTGGGCGCGAGCGGTCCGCAGCCAGACCTTCTCTCGGTCCTGTAGACTCTTCGCCGTGGGCCGTCGGCTGTCTGGCGCGCCACCCCCTCGGCCGACGTCGCCCATGCGCGATCCTGGATTGCGGCCGCCACGAGGTCGGGAACGACAAGCAGGAGGACGACGACTGGTGGCTGGAACTCTACGCGCTGCTCTCGCGCTCCGCGCGCCACGAGGACCTCCTGCTCATGCGGGCGCCGCGGATCGAGTTCTTCCTGGCAGGGCCGCCAGAGGGCTTGCGGAAGCAGCTGGAGCAGTGTGCGGCGCGCACGAAGCGGCGCCGGAGGGAGGCGACGGCCTTCACCAGGGAGCTGGGCTTCACCGAGTTTACCCGCGAGGCTTGACCAGGGGAGCGGCCCGCCCGAGCCTCGCCTTCTCTCGGCGGTCCGATTGTTTGGCCCCGCGCCGCGGGCGACCCGCGCGCGTGGCTGGGGCCCTCTCGGAGCAACCAGATCACTTGCGCGACTCCAGAAGAAAGCGACTCAGGGGTTTGCTGGCCGCGCCGTCGTCGGTTCGTTTTCGGCGAATGGGACTAACGGGTCGGGCGGCCGCGCCGTCGTCAGAACTCCCAACCCCTCCTCCGCGCTGCAATATCCCCGCAGTTCCCCAGGTGGCGGTCGTCATTTTTTGTGACCCCCTCTTAGCGGTGAGGGAGGTGTTTCCGTGAGTTCTGCGACCCCCCTTAATTTTTTCCTGGCGAGTCCACGTCGTCGGCCCTGACGGTTCTTGGGTTTGCCATTAACGATTCCCCCGCGACGTGACCAGCGCGCGTCGCGGAAACTCCACTCCACGCCGCGCTCTGCCCAGCGCTTCGCCCACCTATCGTCGCTCTGCCTAGCAGCCAGAGCCTTGCCCGCAATCGGCCAGCAAGCTAGCTCTCTTTGCTAAGCGCAGCGGACGACCCGCGCGCGTCTCTGGGACCCCTTCGGGGCGACCGGCGCGCGTCGCGGGGACCCCGCGCTGCGTGTGTTTTGGGGCGCGCGGGCACAGAGGGAAAAAATGATTGGACGGGCAATCTTGGACGGTCTAGTTTTTTTGCTTTCCGTCGAACAGACCACGGACAAAGGGAGCTATGCCGAAAGCCCCATAGGGAGCCCCGCCGAAGGCCCCAGTGGCAGCGCCCGCGTGCCGCCGCCGTTCCACTGTGGCACACCCTTTGCGCGGTTCGTGCCCCGATGAGGAGGTCCGCCGAAGACGATATTCGCATATGCGGTATTCACAACCGCGCGCGGTTGGGTCCTTCGCCATGCTAATTTCATGACCCGAGGGGGTCAGAGTCCAACGCTCGGGCGTTGACAGGACTCCTGCCCAGACAAGTCGACAGAGGAAATCTGCAGCGGTTCAGTCGATGTAGGCATTCGCGTGCATCTGTGCAGTCCTCAGTCGGTTTCGCTAATCGATGTGCGTTTCGCCAGATACATTCGCTTGTTTTTGGACGTCGATTGGCTACCCCGCACGGGCCCGTTCGGAATGCAGCGTCGAGTGCCATGGGCAGTTTTCATTCAAAAGCGTTTTTGTAAAAAAAGGAATTCTGTCCACCCCCGAACTGCCCGAATCGCAGCGGTATCGGTAATTTCTGGTTCCTCCAGGCGCTGGGGAGCGACGCTCCTCCTTCCTGATGTCGCCCCGGAAGAGCGGGCCTAGCGGACGGGCCTCCCGGCGGCCCGTCACGCCCGACGTGCCCGCGCCAGAATTGCCGCTGGTGCGGCAACGCGCCAGCGACGGCGATGCGATCCCCGGGCGGGGGCCGGGCGCTCAGATGGCACGTATGACAAATTCTTAGGCCTCCCGGATGGGGTCCGAGTATATGGGGTCGGAGGATTGTGCCGCGTCGCCGATGCATCGTCGATGCATCGGCGACGTCGGCGATGCGTCGGCGACGTCGGCGTGGAGAAAGTCGGGTTCCACATCGAGCCGCATCGCCGATGCATCGGCGATGCCGTTCGATCCTCTGACCCCATTAGCTCGGGCCCAACCCCATCTAGAAGGTCTCTGAAACGCTGGGGGCGATTTTTCCAGTTTGTTGAAGACCGACCTTGTTTTTCCATTTGGGGTTGGGGGCAAGTTTTTGTTCCGTTTGGAGGTTTTCGTTCGCGCCGCAGTCGGTTCGGTTCCGTGCGGTGTTCCCGCTGCTTTTGCTCTGTGCTGGGCCAACCGTTTTTTGATACCAAAGCATGTGTATAATCGCACAAATGCAATGAGTACTATATACATAAACAACTGACCTGGCACAACTCTGGGCCTGGCTGGGGAGCATGTTTCCGGAACGCCCCACGAGGGACCAAAACAGCCCTTAATGGCCCCAAGACGGCCCCAGAGGGCCCCATGAATATTCAGGAGGGCCCGACGAGCACCCCCATACGGCCACGATGGGCCCAAGATGGCCCAAGACCAAGATGGGCATTCGACGGTCCAACGAGGCCCCCAGATGGCCAAAGGGGGCCCAACGACGACTCCCAAGAGGCCCCCGGGAGGTCAAAATTTTAGATTGTCCCAACGTTTTGGTGCAATTTCCGTATACTCGGCTTGCCGGTTTCCAGAGCGCCCGAGACGGCCGAAGAGGCCTCCGAGATCGCTCCTAGATGGCCCAAGAGGGCCCCTAAGACGAGCCCAGGACGGCCAAAGAGGGGTCCAAGACGGCCCCAAGACGCTCAAAGAGGGCCCCCGGCTCCGAGCGGCCCAAGAGGGCCCCAGGACAGCCCAATTGGGCCCCCAGACCGCTCCAGAACAGCTTCAACAGGCCCTCAAGGTTGCAGTGAGGGGCCAAGACGGCTCAGGAGGACCCCAAGACGGCCTGAAAACGGCCTCGAGAGACCCCGAAGAGGGCCCACTCGGGACCCTGCATTAGTACGGCGATTGTCAGGTACACTTTATTGAATAGCTGTGTAAATGCATATGTATAGATATAATTACATCTGCACATACTCACCACCCACCAAACCACCCCAACCCAACCCGAAGGCTCAGATTTACCCTCGATTTCCAGTGGGGGGGGTGTCGGGAAACATCGAAAAAACACATGTGGGACCCTTACCCCCCCAACCCGAAATTCGGGTCTTCGGGTTGGGTTGGGGTGGTCTGGTGGGTAGTCACATACATAGTATGACATGATATGACATGGCATGATGTGATATGATATGATATGAGGTGATATGGTATGATATGTTGTGATTTGTCATGGCACAATATGTTGTGAAATGTTATGGTAGTTCAGTGTTCCACACGTATTTGAATCCTCGCCGTCGGTCCCGTTGCCGCCCATCGTGTCCGATGGCCACCTTTGCTCAAGTCTTTTTCCAGGTGATGAAGGACGCCCTCCGCCCCCTAGTCGACGCGGGGGTTGCGGGCGCCCGAGAGCTGGCCCGCGCGGGCCTGCACGCTGGCGCGTCGTGGGCCCTCCCCCCGAGCTGCCCATCGGTGCCGCCGTGCCCTCTCTGCCCCGCCGCGCCGCCGTGCCCCGCCTGCCCGGGGTGCCACTGCGCCTGTGGCAAGGCGCCAGACGGGCCCGGGGCGCCGGGCGGCGGAGGGGGCGAGCCAGTCTGGCTGGGCTCCCCCGAGGCCGTGCAGCAGTGCGACGCGCTGGCGGCGGCGGTGCGGGACGTGGCGGAGCGGAGCACCGTCTGCCACGACGCCGGCTGGCTCTGCGTGGCGTCGCTGGTGCTGGGGCTCGTGTTCGGCTGTCTCCTGACGCGCGCCTGGGTGACGGGCCCCGAGAGCGATGGCGCTGGTGGAGGTGCGCGGACCCTGCTCATCGGCGGGGCCCTCGGCGAGGCTGATCCCGGGATGCCGAGTGATGGTCCGCTACGCCGAGGACGACCTCTGGCACGAGCGGATCCTCCTGTACCCGGCCGCCTCGGACGTTGAGGACGGGGCGTGCTGGGTCGTCCTGACCCCAGACGGCGACATGTACCTCGAAGAGCTAGAGGGCGGCTCGCCGGAGGACAGCCCCGTGGAGTGGCAGCTCGTGGCACGAGACCTGCGGCTGCCGCCAGGACTGGGCCGGTCATACCGCTTCGGAGAGGACCAGCCCGGCGAGCTGCGGGGCCTGTACCGCCGGGCATACGCAGCCTCGACGGCCGACGCTCGCAGTCGCGGGCTGCAGCTGGCGACGCCCCAGGTGATCCGCTCCCAGGAGGGTCGCGATGTCTCGGTGGAGGCTGAGCTCGGGCGCAACTTCTTCGGCGGTCGGCGGGTGACTGGCAAGCAGGGGATGCCTGCCGCTGGAGACGCGCTGGCGGCCGGGACGGACGTGCCTGGCGACCAGGTGGCGGACGGCGGCGATGCGCTGGCTGTCCCCGCGGTGCCCAACTCAGTGGGGGGCACCGTGACGCCTCCTCCGCCAGGGCACTTCTGGCGCGCCGCGGAGCCTGATAGCTCGCGGCCCATCGAGATCGGCGACTGGGTCGGCACCCCGAGTCTGGCCTTGCACGACCGCGGGCTGTTCGAGGTGGCGCCTGGGCGGGCCATCGTGGTGCCCCTCACTGCCCTGGACAAGGACGCCCTCGCGGCCTCCCTCAGGCGCGCTGCCTCGGTCGGCGATGCCCCCGGCGGCGTTGCGGCCGCGACGGGCGACGCCCGCGCCCTCCCTGTGAGGACGGGGCCGCGCGGCCGGGGGCGCGAGTGGCGGGACGTGGTGGACTCGTGAGGAGGAGCCGTTCGGCGACTTCCCTGTGGCGGGCCCGAGGTCGACGTCATGGTGTCTCGACTTCTTGCGGAGGCGCCACACCCCGACGGACCACCACCTGATGTTCAAGACGACGGCCCGCCTCCAGATGGAGCAATGGGGAGTCCAGGAGCATGAGCAGCTGATGAAGTACCTTGAGCTGGCGGGCACCTACGACCAGCTCGACCTCAGCAACTGCGCCTTCGCGGGGGCGATCCTCCGCCGGGCGCAGACCATCGAATGGGCTTATCATGATCGGTTTCGAGAGGCGGACTCCGCGAGCTCGAAGGACAAGATGAGCCCCGAGGAGTTCTCGGCGTTCAGCGGCTTCAGCAAGGCGGGCGACCTCCTCATGGTGGCCCCTCAGCTGCTGGAGCATGTGAAGACGCAGGTCGAGAAGGATGCCGCCATCATGAAGAACATTCGGAAAGCCAGAGAAGAACGAGAACTCCGCCGCAAGGGCCCCAAGGCAGGGGACAGCGGCGGAGGCAAGGGATGATGCATCAGCGGGGGGGGGGCTATCAGGCGGCCGCCTCCTCCCCGGACCTCAAGGCCGCCAGGATGGAGGGCGATCCATCATCCATGCCTGGACGAATCCAACCCGATTATGCAGCTGATCGCCGGGACCTTTTTCCTGCCCCCCTTCTGCGAGTGGACAGCCAGGCGCCCTCAGAGGGCGCGGTGTGCCGCAGCGTGCGGCGGCGGCTGCTTCGGCGCGACGCCATCGTGCAGGAGTGCAATCGCGTCATCGGGGCCTTGAACGACCTGGCCGGGAGGCCCCAGGCGCCAGGCGCCCCGGGCCTGGCGGAGCGACTTCCCCATCGGCTGGTGCACGAGCGCGTCCGCCGCGCCGCAGTCGAGCTGGGCCCGCCCCTTCCCGACCTCACTCCCGCGGGAGCCCTCAGAGAGCTCCGCGGCGCCAGCGTGTACGAAGATCTCGACTCGCCGGTGGTCAGCTTCGACGATTCCCTCGTCTCGCTGCCGGAGGCCGGCAACATTCCTGTGCCGCTCGGGCAGCTGCTCCAGGACGAGGGCGATTTTGATGTCGAGGCCTCAATGCACGAGCAGCTTCTTCGAACTGAGGAGGCAGAACCCAATCTTCTGGCAGCCCCGAGGCAGCCGTACATGGACACGAATTTGAGAGGAGACCCGCGGGTGCACGCCCGCTTGGTCAAGCGGCTCGCCGACGCTGGGATGGTGACCTACACGGACACGCCGCGCGAGAGGTGCGGCCTTTTCTTCGTCCGTAAGAAGTCTGGCAAGCAGCGCATGGTAGTCGACTGCCGTCGAGCCAACTGTTGGTTTCAACGGCCTGCATCGGTTGCGCTAGCCACCGGTTCTTCCCTTGGCGAGCTGTCCGTGCCCGAGGGCAAGGAGCTCTATGTCGGGCACGTGGACATTTGCGACGCTTTTTACCACTTCGGCCTGCCCGAGGCTTTCCGGGATTACTTCGCCCTGCCGTCCGTGAAGGCCGGGGACGTGGGGATGGTGAGGCTTCGAGAGCGGCCGCTACAGCCTGGGAGTCGTGTCTGGCCGGTGCTGGCCGTGCTCCCGATGGGCTGGTCGCACGCCTTGTACTGGTACCAGACCATCCACCGTTCCATAGTCAGCTCGATTCCCGAGCTGAGTGATGTGCCTTTCATTGCGGACAAGAGCGTAGTGCCGGGGCTGCAGCCGCTGGCAATGACTATATACGTTGACAATTTTTTGGCCTTGGGCACCGATCCCGAGGCGGCGCGGCGTGCCGTGACCTTAGTCAACGCGGCCTTGACACAGAAGGGTCTTCCAACTCATGAGGTGTGCACGTGCGATCACGATGCCGACATTCTTGGCTGGGAGATCCGGGGAAGAGAGTGCGAGATTCGACCCAAAAGATCAAGGCTGTGGCGACTTCGGCTGGCTCTGGACTGCTTGGTCAGCCGCCGTACCGTGGACCCGAGAGACGTCGAAAAAGTGTTGGGACATTGCACCTTTGTCGCCTTACTATGTCGAGAGCATTTGTCCATCTTCAATTCCGTGTACTCGTTCGTGCGGAGGCTCCGCCATTGTACCGCTGTACCCCTCTGGGAGTCAGTTCGCTGGGAGCTGAACACGTTCTCGAGCCTTCTGGGGATGATCTCGCGAAGTATGTTGGTTGCTTGGAGTCCGACGGTGATGTGCAGTGACGCGTCGTTCTGGGGCTTCGGGCTGGTCAGCAAGGGCTTCAGTGAGGACCTCGTGGGCTCCGTGGGCGTTTTCTCGGAGAGGTGGCGGTTCTTGGAGGGCAACAACGTGCAGTCGAGGGCTTGGGTTGGAGTTGGCGATGGGCCCCTTGAGAGCTCCAAAGATTTCCAGGACATCGTGGGCTCCGAGGAGGCCTGCATCAACGCTCGCCAGTCGGCGGTCAGTCGGCTGCCTGATGAGTTTCGGGAAGAGGGTTGGGCTGTCGTGGGCTCGCACAAGTGGGGGGACCCGCCCGACAACATCGTGGAGGGGGAGGCCCGGGCGCTGGCGTTCGGGGTTAAGCACATCTGCCGATCCACAGCGTCGTTTGGGCGCCACCACCTCCTCCTCTCGGACTCGCTGTCATCCGTCTTGGCTTTGAGCAAGGGGCGCTCTTCGGCGCCAGGGGTCGGCGGGGCGCTCCGCGCCATCGCTGCCCATGTCGTGGCCACAGGCCTCCGCCTCAGCGCCCGATGGCTGCCCAGCGAGTGGAACTTCGCGGACGGTCCGTCGCGAGGGCTACGGCATGCTGGATATGCCCGAGCAGGAGGCGGAGGCGCTGACGCGGAGGCGACCTCGGACGAGGGCGGTCGATGCCAGGGAGCTGCCACGGACGCGGGCTCTGATGAGCCCGCCCGCTGCGACGGCGCCTCGGCTACGCCGCCTACTGGACGGCGTCGGCCCCACGGGCCCGGCTGGCTCCCTGCCGCCCTCGGACTCGACGAACCTGGAGACCTCGCAGGCCGTGAAGCGGAGGAAGCTGTCTCGGAGGTCTGCGAAGCTCACCGAGGAGGGCTCGCGGGACATGTTGAGGAGGAGCACCGTGCGCACCCAGGCCGTCAGGACCCGCTACCAGCAGCTGGACGACGAGTTCGACGAGTGGATGGACGAGCAGGGCCTGCCGCGCCGGCCTCGCTTTTCGGTCGACCACGGGGAGGTGGGGCCGCTCTCGGCCTCGGACGCCGAGAGGATCGACCTCGCGCTCGCCGAGTGGATGCTGTCGCAGTACCTCGAGGGGGTCGACCACTGGCGCGGGGTGCAGATGCTGGCGGCGCTGCAGTGGAGCGACCCGCGGCTCGGCCGCGACGGGTCGGCCTCGCTGCCGGCGGCGCGCCAGACGCTGCGCGGCTGGAAGGTGCTGACGCCCGCGCGGGCCAGGCTGCCGCTCCCCGAGGAGCTGGTGGCGGCCATCGCGTGCGAGCTCGTCCTCATGGGCCAGTGGGAGGCGGCCGCCTGCGCGGTGCTGTCCATGGTGTTCTACATGAGGCCCGGGGAGTGGGGGCGGGTGCTGGTGCGCCACGCCATCCCGCCGCGGGCGGCGGGCAGCCTGGCCCTGCGGCACTGGGCGCTGCTGCCCCACCCGCACGAGGGCGAGGACGCGAAGGCCAGCAAGACCGCCGAGTTCGACGAGAGCTTGGTCCTCGACCTCGATTGCGACCAGTGGCTGTCGGGGGTGCTCCATCGCCTGGTGGCCGGCCGCAGCGGGGACGAGCCTCTCTTCCGCGTCGGCGTCACGGAGTTCGCGGCGCTGTTCAGGCGGGCGGCGCGGCGGCTCGGGGTCAGACCCGAGCCCGTGCCGTACCTGCTCCGCCACGCGGGCGCCAGCAGGGACTTCGTGAACCAGCTGCGGCCGCTCCGCGAGGTGAAGAGGAGGGGGCACTGGAAGACCGACACGTCGGTGCGGCGCTACGAGAAGGGCGGGCGTCTCAGCGAGCAGTTCGCCCGCCTCCCAGGACCGCTCCAGAGGCGCGCCCTGCGGTGCCACAGCGGGCTCCCCGAGGTGCTCTTAGGGAGGCTCGCTGCCCCGCCGTTCCAGGTGTGCTGAAGGTGCGGGTGTTCTTGGAAGTGTTCTCGGGCTCAGGGCGTCTCAGCCGTGCCATGAGTCGACGCGGGTACCACGTTTTGGCCTGGGACATCCGTCACGGGGCTGAGTACGATCTGAGGGACCCCGCCAAACGCCGACTTGTGCGCGGCTGGATCTTGGGGGGTCTGGTGCTTGGGTTGCATCTCGGCACTCCGTGTGGGAGTTGGTCGAGGGCCCGCGATATTCAACCAGGCCCCCCGCGCCTCCGCTCTGATACGCACGTTCTTGGTCTGCCTGATTTGAGTGCTTCCTCCCAGTCTGCAGTCGATTTTGGGAATCTAATGATGAGATTTTCAGTGTCGCTCCTCCTTGTGGCGAAGCGCATGGAAGTGCCTTGCTCTATGGAGAATCCAAGCACCTCGCGAATCTGGCTTGCCCCCGCTGTTGCGTCTCTCACTCGGTCCAGGGCCTGGACTCTTGTCAACACTGATTTTTGCCAATGGGGCGCGCCTTGGAGGAAGCGCACATCTTTTTTGGCCGCCCACCTCGACCTCTCGCCACTTGTCAAAGTATGCAAGCGTGTGCACGGGTGCTGCAGCCGCAGCGGTCGCCCCCACCAAGTCCTTGAGGGTCGGGCCCCCGACGGTCGATTTTGGACCGCCGTCGCCGAAGCTTACCCCTCGCCCTTGTGTCGTCAGTTGTCGCTCCTCTTCGATGATGCTATCGTTTACCGAAGGGCGACCGCTATGCAGAATGTTATGTCTAGATTGTAAATGAATTTTACGGCCTCTGGCCATTCGACTGTTTTGGGCAATTGTCTGTTTTGGCGTGTTCGATCTAATCTCGATTTAATCCTGGTTTGATCTGGCTCGGCCTATGGCGCGTCGCTGCCTCTCCAGAGAAAACGGAGCGCCACCTTGTATAGTGGGCGCTTCGCGCATGGCACGGCCAGACGGCGGGGGATACAGTTCAGTGTTCCACACGTATTTGAATCCTCGCCGTCGGTCCCGTTGCCGCCCATCGTGTCCGATGGCCACCTTTGCTCAAGTCTCCCTCCCTCCCTCCCTCTTTGTTCTCTTTTTCCTCTGCACCCTCAGCCTGCAGATGGCGTGTTCGATCTAATCTCGATTTAATCCTGGTTTGATCTGGCTCGGCCTATGGCGCGTCGCTGCCTCTCCAGAGAAAACGGAGCGCCACCTTGTATAGTGGGCGCTTCGCGCATGGCACGGCCAGACGGCGGGGGATACATGTTATGATCTGGTTTCCTAGGATACGATATGCTATGATATGCTATGGTATGAAATTAGATGCGATGATATACTGTGATATGTTGTGACGTGCTCTGAAATTATGTGCTATGAAATGATGTGACGTGATGTGGTATGCTGTGTTATGAGTTGGTATGGCATGGCATGGTACGCTATGGTATGGTATGCTGCGATATGATATGAGATGATATGCAAAGGCATATGATACATGATATCTGATCTATTTTATATAATCTCTGATATATGATATATGGTGGCCTTCGGCCCATACCGCCACCGTGCTTGGGTTGTGGGTCATAGGCCCCTAGGTTGTTCGTTGGGATGTTTGCCTCTTGAGGCCCTCTTGGGAGGCCTCTTGGAGGCCTCTTGGGAGCCTCCTGGGGCCTCTTGGGGACCTCTTGGGGGCCTTGTTGGGCCTTTTGGTGGGCTTCTTTGGGCCGCGGACTTGAAATTTCCGTTGGGGACCTGTCTGGGCCCCCTGTGGGAGCCGTTTCGGAGGCCTTTGGGGCCGTCTTGGAAGCCTTTCAGAGCATCTCGGGGCCCTCGTGGGCTGTCTTGGGGCTGTCTTGGGGGCCTCTTGGGCCGTCTTGGCGCGATCTTGGAAGCCTCTTGGGCCGTCTTGGAGCGTCGGGAATCCGAAAAGTCAGAAACGCCGAACATGTTAAACACATAATAAAATCAATAATTTGTGCCTCTTGGGGCCCTCGGGGGGTTGCTGTTGGAGGCCTCTGGAGTCGCTCTGGAGTCGTTCTGGAGGTGTCTGGGGCCGTCTCGAGACCATTGACAACGTCTTTGAGTTATGCACTGGCGAGACGGGGTTCTCTTGGGCCGTTGTGGGCGGGCGCAGCGTCCAGAGGATTTGCAAGACACGCCCCAGAACGCACGGGAGGCAGCCCGAGAAACCCCGGGACGGCCCAGGACGGTGGAGGGCGCCAAATGGAAGACGCAAGGCTTGGCAGACCCCACCTGCGGACCCCAGCGCCCAGCAGGTGGCCCCAGAGTTGTCATCGAGTAGCTCGAAGTGACCACCGCTGGAACCGCCAGCTGAAGACCCCCCCTCCTAGCTCCTAGCCCACGCCGGAGCCAACAGGCGTCGCATGTCAAGGGGCGCTAGAAGCGGCCGCGCCTGGAGCCCGAGCTGCCCCATGGGCCAGGTGTGGCGGAGCGGGTGCGAGCCGAATACTGCGAGTCGACTCTGCAGCTAGTCTCTAAGGAAGGCATAATTAACGCATTATCATAATAATGCGGTGTCAATGGACAGAATATTAGGTATAAGATATTGGGAATGATTCGTGCTGCGCGCAGAGGCGCTGCCAACATCTTCGACCTGCTGAGGTTAAGCGTGTCTGGTCACTCTGGCATTCTTTCTCGGGGGACCATCGCATGCGGTACCTCTGCAGTCAGCAGAACCCAGAGGGGGGCGACGGAGCGTCATGCGTCGCCAGAGCGAGCGCCACGTCTCGAGCTGAATGGTATTCTACTTGGACGAGGTTTTGATTTCGAGGCTCGTTGCTGGGCATGGGCAGTTCCGCAATTGTCACGCGCCTGCAAGGAAGCGCTGGTAGGAGGAATGTCTGGGGCACAACAGGGCGGAGGCCACGGGCGCGGCATGCCCGTCCAGTGATCAGTTTGTTGTTCATTAGGTGGGCAAGTACACTCTTGAATACCAGCAGTTGCACTAGCAGAGAGGGTGACGCACGTTGTGGAACCAGGTGCATCAGCGCCTGTTCGCCACCTTCCACCAGGCAAACGAATTATTTTGCTTTGGCCGCTGAAAGCATGGTCATCGGCAGTCTCCACTTTCCAGGGCCAGAGGGCAATCCCGTCAGGCCCGATGTGCGTGGACCCATCAGGGAGTGCTTTCTGGAGGACATGGCCTACATGGTCAGGCATTACGGAACTTCAGCCGCGGTCGCAACGCAGGGAGTGCAACGAGTGTGCTGACTTCCGCTGTCAGCTGTCGAAAGCGAATTGCACCTATCATGAGAACATGGAATGGGCGCTTGAATTTCAGGAGCACCTTCGCGCCCGATATCACAACCGTCTGATTTACTGGTCACTGCGTTATGCATCGCGGTGTTATCAGAATCTGTATTATTACCGATTACATGGGTAACAAACATACAGTGTGGCCGCAATATCGCGATGCCGCGAAACTTGCGTACCTAGACAAATTGCATCGTCCCCGTGTCGTTTCGTCAGTTGTCATGCGTCATGGATGGTTGACTTGCATTTGCGTTTCAAACGAAGATGTCCACCATGGGGCCTCTCGCTTTTGTGAGTTGATCTGTCGGGCTCAGGACAGCGCGTCGAAACAGGCGCGTCGGCAAAACCGCCCCATGCCGTAGTATTTGGTCGTTCAGAGCGACGGCGCCACTTCTCGAGCCACAAACACCTCCTTTGAAGCCTCTGGCGACTTGGTGTTGTTGCTACAAGACGAGCTGCTATCATATGTCAGAAGTCAGCAAGAAGAGTTGGTTGCAGAGCGGGTGCGCAACGTCCGCGACGTCGAAAACCATCTAGCACCAATCAGGGCCATCAGCAATTGCACCGCGCCGCGGGAAGGGCGTTCAGCCGCCCACCGCTTCACGTATAATATTCAGACTGACCTCGCACCGAAGAAAATTCAGTCCATGGGTGCCCAGAGGCTCCGGGCTAGAGCGCAACCGCGTCCTGAAGACGTTTTCGCCGTGACCAGAAGGAGATTGCACATGATAGATTTGAAATCGCCATTTTTGTTCATCCCAGCATGTCGCCTGACAGATGTCGCGGGCAAGAGCCCTGCGTTTGTGTGGCTTCACACCTCCTTGCTGGAGCGGGAAATACATATTTTGCGGAAGTTGCGGCAGACTTTGACGAACACGCCGAAACCTTATTTGAAAGCTGTTCAAGGTATTGCAACTATGTTTGAGGATTGTGACCGTGGACCTCCACCGCCAAAGTTTTGGCTGTAGGCTGAGCGTTTCCCGCGCAGCGCTGTGCAAATTGTTAAAACGAATTAGAATGAACATCTGCCAGACACATCATGGAATCTCTTGGCGACATTTCATCGGGGCCGGACCCCGATTGCCACATAGGTACTGTCACGTGCCATTTGTTGCGTTGCAGAACATACGTCGCATGTCATTCGTCGCGACGCAGAAGATATGTCCTCCACCCCAGCCCTCCTCCCCTTTCCCCGCCTTGTTGGGCGGCGGTCCAGGTATCGGTATCGGTATCGGCCAGAGTCGACGGACCCAAAACGGTCACTGAACTGAGAAGATTGATGGGCGAACGGGTCGCACCCTCTGTCGGGGGCATCGAAGAGGGAGCCTGGCCTGGGGTCGAGTCCGAGGGCAGCACGCTGTCGCGCCCACCTCTTCTCCCGGGCGGGCTCCCTCTTTAACTGAATTAAGGCCCTGAGCTCAGGAGAAAGCTCAGGGACAGTGGGGTGGGCAGAGGGCGGAGGGGAAGGGGCGAGGGCAGGGGCCCCCGGTGCGGCCTCGGCCGCCTTGGTGGCGGCAGTGATGTACCGCTCCTCGTCGCAGAACGGGTCTTCCTCCATACCTCCGAGACAATCCCTACCTCCCTGATCCTCTTCGGCGGGGGGAGGTCGGTCAAAACGTGGGTCTCGTCGTTTCTTTTCCCGGGCATCAGAAACAGAGAAATCTTTAGCAATTGCAGTATCTTGCTCGACATGCCTGGAAAAAAGCATTGAGTTTTTCAGGAAGATCCGACGTGTCCTGATCAATACCTGTGGCATTCCATGCGCGATCCAGGTACGCGCGTACAGCACGGGCAAAAGCTTCGCACAACCTTTTCTTGGGGGCAGTCTTTCAAGTACCATCCGTCTCCCTCCCTTCCAATACTCTGTGAAATCTTCGAGGATGGGCACATCTCCCGTCACACCCCTGACCACGAATCGAATCGTGTCTCTGAGCTCTGGGAGGCGAACAGCCAACAACGTAGTGGGAGCTTTACTGACCTGGCCGAAAACGCATTGGTCGAAGCTGGTCATCTGAGCGGCGGGGGAGGCGGCAATGGCGTTGGCGGTGTCCAGCTCCCAGGAGCTGGGGGCCCTGGGTTCCCACCAGGCCTGTTCTGGGTGCTCCAGGACCCCACGCGCTCCGACTTCAAGACAAACCATCAGGAGGTGGTGAGCACTGATGAGCAACTGGTTCCCCACAACAAGCTGCCAATGCTGCTTGACGGAGACATCGGGCCTACCCCAAATATGTCGGTAAGTCCGAAGCGGCGGAGGGCCTGAACCAGCATGATCCGTCAATCTGCTCCATCTAACAGCAGACCAGGACTCGCACTGGGGACCTCCAGCAATGCCGAGGGCTCGTCCAGATCTCAGGTGGGTACACCATTTGTCCACGATTTCTATATTAGTAAGGTCGCCGAGGTTGGGGTCCAGGGCAATGCCCAGGGAGATCACAACCACAGTCCAGGGTCCCGAAAGCAACACTCTCTCGAGGTTCTCTTGGAGGTCCCCCAGTCGCCGAGCTCCAGAGAACAGGTGCACAAAGGCAAGGATCGAATACTGAACTTCCATGGGAAGCTGATCGCCTGGGGCCCCAGTGTATTCTTCAGGCCTGAAGAGCCATTCGTCATCGTCGGGGTGTTGGGGAACATCAATATCGATGGTAAGGGGCCTGCTGGGGTCGTGCTGGTACTCGGATTCCTTGATAAGGGCCCAATCTTCAGCATAGGGAATGTTGGACTCACATCTGATGTCAATGGGACCAGGGACTCTGTAAGCAGGAACAACAGCCTCTCTTCGCATCGCACCTTTAGACCTCGCCACCGCCCTTGCAGCAGCCTCGTCTAAAGCACATTCGCGCTGCCTAGTAGTGTCAACTGGGGCAAGATGCAACAGAGCCGACAGCATACATCGTGGGTTACCGTACGCCATGTGGTCCACCGCAAGCTCTTGAGTACCAAGACAGGTCAGGCATACTGGGCAAATCTGGGAATCCAGGTATCTAGCTGCAAGACGACGGTGTTGGACATGTTGAGACGACGTATGGGCCCGTAAGGCAGGTGGCTTAGGCGTGTGGTAAGGGCAGTATGGGCACACGTAGCGCTTGGGGGTAAGGTAGGTACATTAAGTCGATGACAGGGTACTCCTTCCTCCTTCGCCTCCTCCAAGATACACTTGACACGGTGCCTTGCAACATAGTTCCTAACCTGCCAGCGAACATGAGCAGCAACTGCCTTCGCAACCTGGTTGGCCCAAGCTCTACCAGGCTTACAGATCTCCGCCTCCCACTTGGGGAAGGCACCAACTGGCGTGGGAAAGTCATGGTATTCCGAAACTCTGTCGCGCATCCAGCGTAGGTCCTCGATGATCAGCGAGTGCCGCGACCCCTTTCACGCTAGCCGAAAGACGGACAAGAGCGAATATGTGAGGGGGCCCATATCTATAGAGTCTCGGGAGGTACCGAAGTCTATGCCAACGGAGAAGGTGGCGAGGTCGGGTCGATTAGCCATGGCCAGGACGGCCTCTTCACTCTGGGCTTTGGGACCATAGGTAGGCGCCCCAATCGCCGCACGGTACAGCTTCAAAATCTGGGTAGCATACCCGCGAAACTGCGCTGCAGTTAGCTCTTGCCAAGCACTCGCGTTGTAGAGCCTGCCAGACATGATCAACACATCCGCCATCATTAGCTTGTCCGAGGTGGGGAGGGGCTGATTCTGGAAAACGACCTGCCTGAGAGTCCTCTGGGACCCAGCCGTAGAGTTCACCCGATTGGCCAGCTCAGGGCCAAGATCCATCTTGTCCGAGACAATGCGCCCAAGATGCTTGTAGGTATGAACAGCCCCAAGAGACACCTCACTGGGATAAGTAGTCGACGCAGATACCGAAATTTGGCCAGCATTATCCAACCAGAAATGCTTGCGGGCCGAAACCGAGCCCTTCCCTCTGAACACGAGCATGGTAGCTGTTTTGTTCGGGCCCATGTTGAGTCGGAGCCCAGCTGGAGTAAAAGCACTGACCACAACAGTCGAAATAGCTCGCAACTGCTGGACAAGAAGCGTGGCCTCGGCAAGAACGAACAACATGCAGTCATCTACATAGTTGGCACCATCTGCTGAAACAGTGGCGTCGTCGGGATCCCCGATGTCCAGGGTCTTGCGCGAGGGAGCAGGAAACTCACAGATGAGGTTGGCCTCCTCGGGCGCCTGGTGTGCCTGGTAGAGACACCTCGAGATGATGAAAAGAAAAACTTGGGAGGCAAGCGTGTTTCCTGGCCTGGAACCGGTGGAGGTGACGGCGATTTTACCGGCCCCAGGGGCGGTACTTGCCTGTCTTTAACAGGGGTTTGGTCTGCCAGGGCAAGCCGATGATCGTCGTCGTCATCATCATCATCATCATCATCATCGTCATCTTTATCGTCTCAGCATCATCATCAGCATCATCAGCAACAATATCAGCAACATCAGTTTAATCATTCCGTTTTCATCATTATCATCATCAGCAGCAGCAGCATCATCATCATCATCATCATCAGCATCATCCGCAACATCAGCATCACCATCATCATCATCATCATCATCATCATCATCATCATCATCATCACCAACACGGCCCCAAGAGCGCCCCAAGAGGGACCCAAGACAAGAGGCCCCCAGATATCACCAAGACGGTCCAAGGGCCTCCAAGACGCCCCGAGACGACCCAAAAGGACCCCAAGACGGCCCCAAAGGACCCCACAACCGCACTGGCTCAAGTTTTCTGCCAACGCCCACGGGTGCCACCGCCCGCCGGACGCTGGCCAACCAGACGGCCTGCCCAACGCGGCCTACCCGACGACCAACCCAACCCGACGGCCTACGCGACGCCCTACCCGAGCCATGGCCGCAAACATTTACATTTTGGACGAGATGCAGAAGATGATGACATCCCTTTCTGGTCCCCCGAGATTGGCCCGAACGGTTCGTGGTTGCCGATGTACGTGAATGTGCAGCCTTGCGGCAGTGGCCTCTACAGCGGCACCTTCCCGACGATCGCAGAGTGCAAGGCTGAGCTGAAGCGGAGCCTCTCTTGGATCAGCGAGCTCACGGTCGAGCCAGAGCTGTACTACATCAAGATCCCGCCGCAGGGCGAAGCGATGCCGACGGTGCCTGTTCCAGAAGGCGACCACCCGCTGGCAGACGAGTGGGTCGTGAACGACCCAGAGTTTGGTTACCCGCTGGAGTGTGACATGATGCAGAATCGCGAGGGCGAGAAGAAGGACGCTAAGGACTCGGTGAAGGACGTGACGACCCCGGAGAGCGACACCAGCAGCATCAAGGGGTGGGTGCACGCGAAGAGCGCCAATGACACGCAGAAGCAGCAGTTCAGCATCGACGAGGTCTAGCTGGGAGTCGCAGCTGGCATGCACAAGCAGATGGAGGCCGCCAGCAGCTCGGCGTAGGCGTTCGACTTGCCCGACGGCCTACCTGACGGTCAGCAGCTCGGCCGACCCGACGGCCTACCCGACGGCCTGCCAGACCGACGGCCTGAACCCGACGTCCTACCCGATAAGAGACTCTTCGACGACTCGGCGCGCTTGAAAAGGACGGCCTCGAGGTCCCTAGAGACCCTCAAGAGGCCCTCAAGAGGCCCTCAAGGTCCCTCGAGCCTCTCGGGCCTCCCCTCCGCCGTTTAGCCCTATAGCCTTATAGCCTATAGCCCCATAGCCTACAGCCCCATAGCAGCATCGCCCTATAGCCCTGAAAAGACTAGGAATGGTTTTTTCTCCAGTATCTGTGTTAGCAAGCCAGTTGACGCCACGAGGCGAAGTGAGTGGAGAAGTATGTTTTTCTTTTTTGTCCACCGCGTGCGTTGCCACGTGGCGAACAAAGTTGCCGTTTCTTCATGCAGCATCCGTTGCGACCGATTCCATTCGATGAGCGAGTAGGGCCATAGGGTTACAGGTCTATAGGGCTATATGGCCATAGGGCTGTAGGGCTATAGGGCCATGGGGCCCCGGGGCTCTGGGGCGATAGGGCTATAGGGCCATGGGGCTATAGGTCGGAGGTGAGGGGGTGAAATCGAAGTGGGGAGAGGCCCCCGCCGGGAAATCGGTTTCGGTTTCGTGTTCGTGTCGCGCGCGCGGGCGAGGCGAAGCTGCGTGGGCGGGCGAGAGGAATTCATTCTGCTGTCGCTAGGGGTCCGCCAACGCAAATGTTTCCCCCCCCCGGCCTTGTCAAGCGGGGGCCCGCATTGTCCCGCCGGTGGCTTGTCGTTGTCCCGTCGGTGTCCCGTCGGTGTCCAGTCGTGAGATCGATAGTGAGATCGGCTGTGAGACCGATCGTGAGATCGAGAGTGAGTTCGATAGTGAGATCGATAGTGAGATCGATAGTGAGATCGATAGTGAGACCGATTGTGAGATCGATTGTGATATCGATTGAGATCGATAGTGAGGCCGAATGTGAAGTCGATAGCGAGATCGATAGTGCGACCTACTGTGAGATCCATAGTCTGATAGTGGGATCGATAGTGAGATCGATGGTGAGATCGATAGTGAGATCGCTTGCGAGACCGAATGTGCGACCGAATGTTGGATCGATAGCGAGATCGATCGTGAGATCGATCGTGAAATTGATAGTGACACCGAAAGTGAGATCGATTGCGAGGTCGAATGTGAGATTGATAGCGGGATCGATAGTGAGATCGATTGTGAGATCGTTTGTGAGATCGATAGGTATATCGATTGTGATATCGGTAGTGAGACCGATTATGAGATCGATTGAAAGATCGATAGTGAGACCGATGGTGAGATCGATTGTGGGATTGATTGTGATATCGATCGTCAGTTCCATAGTGAGAGGGAAAGTGAGATCGATAGTGAGATCGATTGTGAAATCGATTGTGGGGTCGATGGTATGATCGATAGTGAGATCGATGTGAGATCGATAATGAAATCGATAGTGCGGTCGATCGTTAGGTCGATTATGACATCGAATGTGGGATCGATGGTGAGATCGATAGTGAGAGCGATAGTGAGACCGAATGTGAGACCGAGTGTGCGATCGATTGTGAGATCGATCGCGAAACGGAATGTGAGATCGATAGTGGTATCGATAGTGATATCGATTGAATCAGATCGATAATGAGATCGGTTGTGAGACCGATTGTGACATCGGTAGTGAGATCGATAGTGAGATTGATCGAGTGATATCGATCGTGAGATCGATAGTGGGATCGATCGCGGGATGTATTGAGTGACGCGTTGGTTCCCCCTCCCCCCTTACCTCCTTATCACCCGAAGGGTGGTCGTATAATATTATAGGTATGTATGGCTGTGGGGCTATAGGGCTATAGGGCCATAGGGCTATAGGGCTATAGGGCTATAGGGCTATAGGGATATGGGGCTACAGGCACATAGAGCTACAGGGCTATAGGGCTCTAGGGCTTAGGGCTATAGGGATCTAAGGCTTTAAGGCTATAGGGATGTAGCGCTATTGGGCTATAGGTTGTACCATAGGTTGTGCTATAGGTTACGCCATAGGTTATGCCATAGGTTATGCCATAAGTTGCGCTTTGAGGGTCGGCTGCGCCACATGTTTTTTTCGTGCCTTAGATGGTTTCCCATAGGTTGCGCCACAGGCTGCGCGCTTGGCCGCCGCCTGGCAATCTTGGTTGCGCCAATGGCTTGAGGACCTCGCTGGGAACCAATTTGGGGCCATGGGGTCGTGGAGGGACGGCTTCCTTAATTTGCCTGGCCGCACTCGTACGTTTGCGGCGCACCAAACAATGCCGACAGCAGACTCGGTGCATGTGAAAAAGTACTGATCCGCATCGTCCCTCGAGCAACTGGCAAAACTAAAACGATTGCACAATTCAAACGTTGGTTTGATGTTTTCCAGCCGC
Source organism: Prorocentrum cordatum (assembly GCA_963575745.1). Classification (NCBI taxonomy): domain Eukaryota; class Dinophyceae; order Prorocentrales; family Prorocentraceae; genus Prorocentrum; species Prorocentrum cordatum. Next base: position 170,902 of record CAUYUJ010014164.1, read on the forward strand.
TCTGAGCAGGAACGTCCCAGCAAGACCTGTCGCGCACGCCTTGCTATTGCTGACCCAGAAGGCCTGTCGCCTTCAAATCCCCAAGTGAGAAATGCGGCACCCGTCTCAGACGCCACTGTAGCATCGTCGCGTGCGACGCTCAGCCTAGTTGCGCTCCGCCTTGTACGTGACGGTGAAAATCTCCCTGGTGCCTGTCGGCGTCCGGTAATTCTCAGGAGTCTCCAAGATCATTTTGAACACCATCCCCACCGCGGGCGGCCCATCCGACAAGCTCTGGTACGTGTGCGAAAATTTCAACACCATGCTGCGCGCGCCGGGGCTGCCCGCCGCTTCCTCGACCAGCTTCGCCTCTTTCTTCTTGCGCTCCTCCTGGCTGTCGGCGCTGCGCTTCTGGCCGCCCGCTGGCTTCTGGCCGACATCAGACGGCGGCTCCTGGAGGACTTCTGGCGCCTGCTGGCCGACCTCATGCGGCTGCTGCTTGCCGATCTCACGGGGCAATGCCGACACTGGCGGAGCCGATGCTGACGACGTCCTCCTCGTAGGTGCCTGCGCCACTGCTGCCTGGGGCACTGGCGTGTCATCATCGACGATGTCGATGGGGCCGACGTTTTCGATCTTCTCCTTCATCTGGGTGCCCATGGCGTCCTCGTGGTTGAACGTCGGGAGGGCGAGGCCTGGGGCGCGCATCTCCTGCGAATCAATCTCCACGGATCCTTGCTCCGTCATCATTTGCCGCTGCCGTCGCATCAACTCCTCGTACTCCTCTATAGGATCGCATTGCTCGAGCAAGGTTTCATTCTGGCTTGCCATCGGGCGCTGGGCCCACTGCGTCGCTGGCAGACGCTCGAACGGCTTGAGACCAAAAGTCTTGCGGATCTGGAGTAAGTGACGCGTTTTGTGCATTGTCTTACAGTGGTTGTAACATGGGTTTACTCGCGTGCGTGTTGTCGCAGTCGTTCCGGATGCAGGTTGTGCGTGCTTGTTTGCGTGTTGCCGCCTTATTTTCTGCACTTCGCTAGAGTGGCTGTTTTAGGATGGGATGGTGGGGATTCGCGAAGCTGGCTCTTTTGAGGCGTTCATGGGGCTCTCTTAGGCGCTCTTGGAGCCATATTGGAGGCCATCGGTGGCGATGATCATGATGACGGAATGGCGATGATCATGATGACGAAACGAATGGCGATGATCATGATGACGAAACGAATGGCGCTGATCATGATGACGAAACGTGTTTTGGGCTTTGACGCCAGGTGGCTCCCCTGAGCCTGACAGCCCCCCCCCCCCCCCATAAGTGGAGTTAAGGCCGCCGCCATAGCCACGGGCCAACGGGGCAAAAGGTGACCCCACGGGGCCAGATCCTGTTATTTCCCTGTTGCTTCCTTCAGCGCTGCTCGCGAGGACCCCTGGTGCACCCGCAGAATGGCGAAGCCTCTGTATAGAGACGGGATAGGGGACGGCGCAGCCTCTGCATAGATGCGGCACAGGGAAAAGGATGACGAGAACAAGGGAGAGGAGATGTTGCGGCTCTGCAGGAAGGAAGGGCGGCTGGACAGGAGGAGAAGGAAGGCGTGAAGAGGAGGGTGAGGATGACAATTGTCAGCTCGCTGGCAGTCACGACCCCATGTGACTGAATCCCTCCTCAAGCACGCGAAACTTCTTCACGAAGTTTTCAATCCCAACAAACACATTCTTCTGCAAATTACCATTCCTCTGAAGCCTCCGGCCCTCAGTGTGTGAGACGATGCCGACGGCCTGAAGTGGCCGATGTTGCTTGACAGGCCCTGTCGAAAACTTGATGGTGAGCTCAGCGAACTCCTCACGAGTTGGGACCAACCTCCAAACGCTGAAATGTAAATTGACTGCCCGATTTATCAAACGAGCTGCCTCACGACTCTCTTGTCGAAAGCCGTCGCTCATCCACACGTAGCGCGGCAATCGCGCCGAGCCCCCAAACCGCAACGCAGCTTTATACTGCACAGAGGACCCGCTGGTGCCTTCAACGAAGGCCAGGTCGCAAATAATCCCACCAGAAAGAGTGAACACTAAGTCAATCAAAGGATCGCACGCCCTGGGGCGCGCAACTACACAGTGAGAGGCGTCAATTGGATTGTCTACGATTTGGAGCTGCTTTCTCAGAAGGGTCGACGTGGCTTCAGGCACATCACTGGCCACGAACACCGTGTCGACGCCTGGGCGTGGGCGGCCGTGCTCCGGGCTTGGCCCAGTGACCAAGCGTCTGGTCTGTTCCGCCTTTCTTCGCCGCGTGGCCCTCAAACCTAAGATGTGCAATTGCAAGTCATCAGCGTCCTGCCGTTCTCCCTCGGCGACTTCTGGGGCCAAGATATGCCCAGCTGATATTGCAGTCAAGCGATTCTTCTTGCGCTTGTTTGCATTGAACCGTACTTTTTTTGTCATGCCATCATCCCAGACTTGGACGGCTCCTGCCACTTCTTTGTCTCGAACTTCGAGAAGGTCTAACTTTTTAGCTCGATCATCTCGGGTTGCCTCTTGCAGTGCTCGTCTGTGCTTGTCACTGATTTTTGAAAGACCTCCCTGAAGGCTGCATTGCGTTCGGCCCTTGTGTTTTCGCAGCCCATTGGTTTTGCGAGGACATCCGTATGATGACTGCCACACGCCTCGCGCGCGCTCCAGGATATGGTCGACGAGCCCATGTGGCACCTCAGCACTCATGGGAAACATGCGCATTATGCGCAACTCTGCGATTTCCATTTCCTCAGAGAGGCATGACCTCCTCGACGTGAATACCAACTGCTGCAAACTGTGCGCATGCTCAACACCCGATGTTGTCATGCCACAAAACGTTAAATATCTGACCACAAGATCCTTCAATGCAACATTGGATGGTCTCGCATCGGTGCGTAACTTTTCAATATTTTTGATCACTTGGACCCATGCGTTGCGATTGGTTTCCCCCCCGGCAACAAGCTTCTGCACCTCTGGGAAATGATCGGCATAGGCTTGGCTCAGTGGAGCCAAAGGAATGTTGAATGATTGAGATAGCCGTTCAAGACAAGTGTCAACTGCACCCCGCATCTCTGGCTTCTTTGCATTCATGACAGAAAACGTTGATAAGCAGACGTCCCACTCTGGCCATTCAGCCCGCACCACGCTAATTGCCATGACAACCCAAGCATTCACGCGACTGTAAACCAAATCCAGAGCTCCCCAGGCACCGCGCGAGTCCCCGATACAATGGTTTTGCCCTTTCAGCACCGCTGTCATTGGCCTTCTCAGCCGACTGAACATCATGAACGTGTAACTTTCAGGAATCTGATCAGCGTGCTTATCCACGAAGAGATGCTTGACTTCCGCGGCCCACGTGTTGATCCTGTCACTTACCTGAGCTATGTCGAACGCCTCCCTGACAAAGAAGCGCAGGAGGCCCACAGCGCACGTGCCAGCATCTGCCATCATCGCGAGGAGCAGGCACACTTCCATCCCTTCATCACCAGCGATAAACTCGATGAAGGACAATGCGTCTTTCCCTTGGTCATCTGCTCTTGATCTTGCGATCCATATCGCTGTGTGCACCAGTGCTGAAAAGAAAACGACAAACCTCTGAAGTGGCCGCACATTGCTGTTGAATCGATTCAATGCGTGAGACAAATTCTTTATCTGATGCCTACTGTGGTTCCCGGCGTAGTCATGCATGCGGACTTCTTTCATGAATCGTTCTTTCATCACTGTACTGTTGCGGATTCGCTGCATGATCGAAGTGCGCTGCCGCACAACCTTGCCGATGACACCCTTGATGCGTAGGTCCCCGCACATCCAAGGTCGCCTCAATATTCGAGAGGCAGCGTGAGTAGGATCTTTCCCCAAGTAGACCGTGTTATAGAACAATGTCGGATAATATTTTCGAAAGTTCAACCCTTGCCAGCTGCTCAACCTGCTCACAATCAGCATCGAAGCCCAGACTTATGCTGCGGATGCGGTCGTAGAGATGTTCAATGAATTGCGGCCGTTTATATTTGTTTGCGAGAACGCCTGGTGGCCCAGAAAACTGCATGCATAATTCTTGAAGAATCTTTTTCACGGCGACCACGTGTGCATCAACGGCGTCGGTGCTGCCAGTTTTTATCAAAGATAAGTCAGCGTGCCCAAGATACCCCCTGAAGCTCTGACATTCATGGTTCGTGCACTGGTATCGCAACGTGAGTCTATGTGCCCTCGCATCGGAGTGCAGGACGAGAGCTTTCGCCTCTGTGAGTACCTCTTGCTGGTGATGTTTGCACGCCTCTCCGATGCAATTCTCCATCTGTGTGCGCTTGTTGCGAGCAGCCACTCCGTCGATCGTCATGGCCAGCGGCTGGTTGTTCCGTCGAGCTTCAAGAACTGCGCGGAAGGCCTGGAGTGGAGGCGCCGATACATCGTCCAGGCAAACAATGGCGCATTTCAGGCATTGACGACATTCACACGGTTCGGCAGCGTTCACCTTATGCGACGTCAGTGCTTCGTGCCTGCGCAAGTGTGCCCTCAGATAACCAAGTGAGCCACTCACAGGCCAGCGTGGCCCTTGCTCTGGCTGTTGGGAGCATGCCTTGCAGCTGAGACGGTTCCCTCTCACCATCAACCATGTGCCTAATGCTCCGTCGTGCGAGCAAATGGGTCACGCGAGTAACCTTGGCCAGCTCTCGTCGTACTGAGCTGGCTGACATAGTGAACCCAAATGGCTACGAGGTTTGTCATGCTGGTTTTGTTGGCAATGTTGCAAGCTGTTGTTACCCGTGCTGTTATATGATTGCATACGTCGGAGAAAAACAAGCTGACGTGTGGCACCATGTTGTGCCACGCCTTCAACACAAGGCACAGCAATGCTCAGCAATGCATGCACTGACATGCATCGCGTGCTAATGCGCAACAGCACTGCATGGCATCGAAGGATGCCTGCGCATGGACCCCAAACACATCATGTCAGCGCGCGTGGAACACTTGGGAAACCAAGTACCTAAACCGCGTTCCAGCCCAAAGTTGGCTCATCATTAAAGAACGCATGGATCCTGGCATCGGGCCCAACCACTGTGACCCAACCAGGGCACGCGGAGGAGGAGGAGGAGAAGGGGAAGGGGGAGGAGGAAGAGGAGGAAGAGGAGGAAGAAGAAGGGCGAGGAGGAAGAGGCAGACGGCACCCCTCACACAGATCGCGGGGTCTGGCGGAGGGCGCGAATGCCCTGAGGCCACAGCGTCGCGACGTCGCCGCGGCTGGCGCGGCCTCGCGTGACCAAAGGCACCGGGCCCTGCCATGGACACGTTGGGCCTCCCTCCTGGGTCACGCGAGGCCCTGGACCTCTGATCCCACCCATGCCTGGACAGATCGCGGGGCCTGGCGGGGGGGGCGAAATCCCTAACGTATTTTCGAGGTGTCACGGCGGGGCCGCGGCCGCCTGGGGCCCCTTGGACCCTGAAGACCCCGAAATTATGGGAGGCCCTAGGCCCGTTTGATCTCGCACATGTCCGCGCAACCCTCACACAGATCGCGGGGTCTCGCGGAGGGGGCGGAAGCCCTAACGTCGCGGCTGGCACGTGCCCCGCACCGGGCGCCGCCCCGCGGAATTCCAGTGCGCTCCATTCCCCCTATTCCTCCCCGTGGAAGGTCTTGCGGAATCCCACCAGCCCTCTGGGCGTAGGTGGTTTAGGGAATTTCCTCGTTCACCCATCCTTCTCCCCCATCGGGGAATGGTTGACCCCTCCCCTACCCCCCCTCCCCTGGACCTGGACGGGGCCCGGGGGGCGCCGGTTGGCAGAGCGCCCAAGATGGCCTCGGCGAGGAAGCCAAACTTATTGATGTTACCAAGGTGTTGGCCCCAGTTTGACATCCTGGGGGGGGGCGGCGATAATTCCCCCCCTTCTCTGATAGATCTCATCCACGATGGCCCCACAAAGCGCCCAGGAGGCCCCAAGAGGTCCCAAGATGGCCCCAAGATGGCCCAAAGAGGCCCCCAGGAGGCCCCCAAGAGACCCCCAAGTGGCCCCCAAGAGGCCCCCAAGAGACCCCCAAGAGGCCCCAAGAGGCTCCCCGAGATACGCAAGAGGCCCCAAGGACCGCCAAAGGGCCCCACAGATGGCCCAAGAGGTTCCCAAGCTCGACAGTGTCATGCTCATCGACCTCATCCTCATCCGCATTTTATTCCTCCTCCCTCCTCCCCATCCCTATCATCTTCCTTATCCTCCTCCTCCGCCTCCTCCTCCTCCTCCTCCTCCTCCTCATTGTCCTTCTCCTCCGTCTCGTCCTCCACGTCCTCGCCATCATCCATATATTCTTCCTCATCTTCCTCCTCCTCCTCATCCCCCTCCTCCTCCTGCCCCCCCCTGCTCCTCATAGTCCTCCTCCTACTCCGACGACGACGACTCCTCCTACATCCTCCCCCTTTTGGGGTATATGGCGGCTTACCCCGCCATTTGTTAGTCTGCATGCTCCCCCGCGTCTCTCATCACCTCCGCTCCACTGGGGTTCATGTCTGGACGGGCTGGTGGGGATGCGCGAAGCGTTTAGAATTCCTGTCGTTCCAAAGTCTTGCGGAGCATAGACAGGGCGTAGCAGGATGAGATTGCCAACATTAGCATACCTGACATGTTGGGATCGAGATGCGATGACTGTGCGAATGACTGTGATGATGGTGGTTGGTGGTGATGATGGCAACGATGATGGTGGGTGGCGATGACGACCAGACATCATGTGTGCACCATTGCGTGTACACCGGCCCTGTCGCACCAGCATTGGCGCAGCTCTCGTTCCGCACGTACAAGCAAATTGTATTGGACGCGGGCGGAATCAATTAGACGAGAGCCACCGCGGACAAGCTCGACCGAACCCCACTTAAAAACACATGTCAAAAATGCATCGACCTCCCCACTGACCCCCCCCCCCTGGGTGGGAGGTCAGGGGCGACCCCGACCTCCCTACGGTATGATTTTCATCATATTTGAAAAGTGGGCGCCTTCCCTAATTTTGACCTCCCCCCTGGTGTGGAGGTCAGGGGCGACCCCGACCTCCCTACCAGGGGGGGGGGGGGGTCCAGTGGGGAGGTCACTGCATTTTTTGGGGCCGCACCCCCCCTTCTTTCGAGATGGGGCGCGGGCCTCCTAGGAGTCGGACCTGCTTGAGGTCCCGCAGACCCTGGGAATCCTGGGCCCCAGGATTGCAATGGAGGCCGCCCGGGAAGCCCGGGTAGCCCCCCGCAATTCGGTCGTCCGAAGCCTTGTGCGGTTAGCACCTCATCTCATTGCTTAGTCATGAGCGTGCGATCATCCGTGAATGCCAGCTGCAGCCAATGCGGACCGCAGAATCATCGTATACATGCGGAGGTTGAAGGCATTCCCCACTGCCGCTGCCATCGCTGAATCGCTCACGCCCTTACGTAGAACGGTGACGTCGCCGAAACCCTGCAACCGGAGCATCGCGTTGAGAGACAGTGCCTTGTTATGTTGCAGAGAGTGCAAGGAGAAAGATCGGCACCGCGACTTCGTGAGGCAAGGACTCCTACGGAATCCAATGTTGTCCTTGGCACCCTCCACGTCGACTATGCATGGGATTGACTTTGGTGGAACTCCATCTGCAGCGCCTTTCTCCTTGACTTTCTTGAGCGCAGACTTGATGCGGGCGCTGTTGGTTTTCTGCTTGGGCACCGGGTATCGCTTGTAGCTCTCGAGCTTCGGGTGTGGGTCCAAGAAGGCATCGAGGTCAGCACAGGGCATTCTCGCTGGCCACTTGACTGGCGTTCGTTGCGTTGAACCCCGCTTGATCATCACAATCCAGATCCGGGCTCTCGCAGCTGGTATACCTGTTAACTTCGTCTGGTCGAGAAGTTTCCAATGCAGGAAGTACGCTGGTTCCCCATCAGCGCCTTTGATCCCCGTCAGCATCTCCAGTATGGCCACAAAGTCTTCTCCATGATACAGAAGGAGACCGCGAACATTCTCCAAAATCACAACCGTCGGTCGGTGCTTGGATATGTACATGGTGATGCACTTGATGACAGAGGCCCGTGGGTCATTCATGCCGCCATGCGCTCCAATTGCACTGAAAGGCTCACATGGGAAACCACCTGAGAGCACATGGCATGATGGAGCAAGGGCGAGGAAATCACTGTGTCGTACGTCTCCAAAGCTGTACTGGGGTCGGCAGTTCTGCTCTGATAGGCTGCGCACGACCTTGTCAATCTCGCAGGTGAACACGTGCTGATGGCGAGAAGGGCCAATGACTTTGTCCGCGCCGAACTTGTCCGTGCCAAAGCCAGAGCAAATACTGCCGAACAGCACCGCCCTCGAGTCGACGTCCATGTAAGTGTCCTGGTGAATCAGGCCTGGCCCGATGTCGATGAAGCGTCGAGCTCGCAAGCATAGTTTTCGTCGTTTTGCCTTTGGAGTTGAGTCATGAGATGCTGTCGGGCCCCTGTCGTCTGCGGCGTGCCTTGTGCCACTCGCTGAGGATGTCGCCACTGGTGTAGCTGGCCGCTGTCGAGCCCCCCGACGTGTCTGTTTACTCGAAGTAGCTCCCCCTGACTTCGCATCGCGGCTGGCGAGTATTGCCAGGCCCCAGTCCTCCATGCCGGGAGGTGTTCTGTGATTGACTGGGGCTGTAGGCGAACAGGGCCAGCAACGGCAGCAGACAATTGAGAATACGATCGATGGCGTTGCACGCAACAGCACATAGCGGCCCCCAAGTCGCCAATGGGCATCATCCATAGGGCACCAACGCAAGAGACGCGAGGTATAGGACAGAGGCCAAGAGAGGTTGAGCGCGGCCTTGCGGAGCTATCGGGAAGCAACCATGGGGCACCAGCAGGATTCACGAAGACGACCACGTCACGATGGTGACAGTAGTACGCGTGCCTTTCATGGCGATGACGGGCGATGCGTATGCGTCGGAGGTGAGGGGGTGAGATCGAAGTGGAACGGAGAGCCCCCCACCGGGAAATCGGTTTCGGTTTCGCGTTCGCGTCGCGCGCGCGGGCGAGGCGAAGCTGCGCGGGCGGGCGAGAGGAATTCACTCTGCTGTCGCTAGGGGTCCGCCAACAAATGTTTCCCCCCCGGCCTTGTCAAGCGGGGGCCCGCATTGTCCCGTCGGTGGCTCGCCGTTGTCCCGTCGGTGTCCCGTCGGTGTCCTGTCGTGAGATCGATAGTGAGATCGACTGTGAGACCGATCGTGAGATCGATCGTGAGATCGATAGTGAGATCGATAGTGAGACCGAATGTGAGATCGATTGTGAGATCGATTGTGATATCGATTGAGATCGACAGTGAGACCGACTGTGAGATCAATAGTGAGATTGATAGTGAGATATATTGTGAGATCCATAGTCTGATAGTGGGATCGATAGTGAGATCGACGGTGATATCGATAGTGAGATCGATGATTGTGAGACCGAATGTGAGACCGAAAGTTGGATCGATCGTGAGATCGATAGTGAGATCGATAGTGAGATCGCTCGTGAAATTGATAGTGACACCGAAAGCGCGATCGATTGTGAGATCGAATGCGAGATCGATAGTGGGATCGATAGTGAGATCGATTGTGAGATCGATTGTGAGATCGGTAGTTAGATCGATTGTGGGATCGATAGTGAGACCGATTATGAGATCGATTGAAAGATCGATAGTGGGACCGATTGTGAGATCGATTGTGAGATTGATTGTGATATCGATCGTCAGTTCCATAGTGAGACCGAATGTGAGATCGATCGTGATATCGATAGTGAAATCGATAGTGAGATCGATTGTGGGGTCGATGGTAAGATCGATTGTGAGATCGATAGTGAGATAGATAGTGCGGTCGATATGAGATCGATTATGAGACCGAATGTGGGACCGATGGTGAGATCGATCGTGAGATCGATAGTGCGACCGAATGCGAGACCGAGTGTGCGATCGATTGTGAGATCGATAGTGAAACGGAATGTGACATCGATAGTGATATCGATTGTGAGATCGATTGAATCAGATCGATAATGATATCGGTTTTGAGACCGATTGTGACATCGATAGTGGGATCGATAGTGAGACCGATCGAGTGATATCGATAGTGAGATCGATAGTGGGATCGATCGCGAGATGTTTTGAGTGGCGCGTTGGTTCCTCCTCCCCCTCACCTCCTTATCACCCGATGGGTGGTCGTATAGGTATCACATGATGGGCGACCGTGCGGTTGAAGTAGCGATCGTGCAAGTGATGAAATTGAAAGTGTAGCGAGGGTGGTGATGACGGTGATGATGACGTGTTGTTTTTGTTTGATATCAGTGTGGGGTTCCACCGGGGTCGTTATTGCTGTTGTTCTGTTTGATATAGTTGTTCGGTGGTTTAGGGAGTTTCCTCTTCCACCCCTCCTTCCCCTTCGGGGAAGGGTTGACCCCTCCCCCTACCCCCTCCCCTGGATCTGGACGGGGGGGGGGGCGCTGGTCGGCAGAGCGTCCAATATGGCCTCGGCGAGGATACCAAAATCATTGACGTCACCAAAGTTTTGGCACCATTTTGACCTCCTGGGGGGGCGACGCTAATTCTCACCCCCCCCTTCTTCGATAGATCTCCTCCAAAATGGCCTCCAAAAGCGCCTGGGCGGCCCCCATAGGTTCCAAGATGGCCCCAAGGTGGACCCAAGGGCCCTCCAGGAGGCTCCCAAAAGACCCCCGAGTGGCCCCGAGAGACCCCCAAGAGGCCCCAAGAGGCTCCCCGAGATACGCAAGACGCCACCAGGACCGCCAATGGGGTCCCAAAGACGGCCCAAGAGGCCCCCAAGCAAGCTCGCCGTTGTCCTCCTCCTCCTCCTCCTCCTCCTCCTCCTCCTCCTCCTCCTCCTCCTCCTCCTCCTCCTCCTCTTGTTCTTCCTCCTCCCTCCTCCCCTTCCCTTCTCCTCCTCATCCTCCTCCTCCTCCTTCTCCTTCTCCTCCTTCTCGTCCTCCGCGTCCTCGACCTCCGCCATCCCCTCCTCCGCCTCATCTTCCCCCTCCCCCTGTTCCCCCTCAATCCTCCTGGTCCTCCTCCTGCTGCCCCTCTTCCTCCTCCTACTCCGACGACGACGACTCCCCCTACATCCTCCCCCCCTTGGGGTGCATGGCGGTTTACCCCGCCCTTTGTTATGCTGCATGCTCCCCCGCTTCCCTCATCACCCCCACTCCCCTGGGGCTCATTTCTGGACGGGCTGGTGGGGACATGCGAAGCGTTTAGAATGTGTTTGCTGATGCGCCTCAAGCGGCAAAATCACCGCAGCTCCTTGTCGCAATCGAGTGCGTCCCAACACCGCACTTCCGCAACGCATGTGAAATCTGCCTGGCTGGCGTAACTCTACTCCTCCCCTCCATCTTCTAATTTTCACACCTCCCATCCCTGCCCGTCCCTTCTGGATCGCTTGCTTACCCATGTCGGCAGCAGCGATCAGGCCACGCGACCTACCAGAGCTCAGGCTTGGTCATCGTCCTCGATCTCATCATCCTCCTGGTCATCCCCAGCGCCATCGTCCATGGCTGCGAGCTTCTCGAGCAGCTTCTTCCGCTTCGAGCTCTTCTCAGCAGTATCATCTCCACCGTCCTGGGGGGTACGCTTCGAGGAAGGCCGCTTCTTCCCCGGTGGCAGCAGCGGGAGATCGGGCGGGTTGCCGCCGACCTTGCTGTTGTCCTTGACCACCGAGGGCTCGAAGAGGACGTCGCCCTCCTTGGAGAACGCCTTGAAGATGCTCTCGGCCAGGTGGTCCTCCATGCGCTGTTTGTGCTCCTCGCTGTAACAGAAGCACAGAGCTGGATGCTTGGCGCGCACCGCCGCAAGCGGGATGACTGTGTCCATGCACGTCAGCGAGATCCACCCTATGCCATTGTACGAGTGCGCAAGCTCATGATAGAACTTCGCCTCGACACCGTGCCAACTCATCGGCACCATCTCGTTCTGTCCTGGGCCTGCCGTACCTGCGTCTCCAGCGACGGTTCCACCAGCAGCAACTAGTGCGTCTGCCAGCAGCTTGCGCTTCTCAGAGTGCTTCACCCGCATGGTCTCTGGTCCGTCCCTGTCTTGGCGATTGAATGGCCCAAGGAAGTCGGCCAGGTTCGTCGAGTCCGCGGTGCCATGCAGCCGTTTCTTTCCTGGTACGCTGAAGGTGCTCTGCGTGATGACATGCATGAACTCGATGGTCTCCAGACTGCCGATGCCAGACAGCCTCTCCTTCTCTGTAGACGTCTTGGAGGCCGCCGCTTGCACGAACAACAACTTCTTCTCCTTCGGCAGTGTCTTGCCCTTAGTGTCCGTGAAACACCGAACGAACTTGCATTCGTTGCCGTGCGTATGGCCGTCCAGGTAGATGAAGGCCACCCCTGGGGGGATGGCGTCGCCAGGCGTGCAATCAGGGCTGCTCAAGCCCAAGATGCAGCCCTTGATCATCCGAAGGCAGTGCTCCTCCCTGAAGGGGCAGGTCTTGATGTGAGGGCGCGCTGAGCTCTCACCGCATTTCTTCGCCTCGTAGATCACGAAGATGTACCTCTCGCCGTCCGAGCCGCGCATGCTGCTGAAGGGGCAGTCGCTATTCGCGATCGCGTCTGCAATGCGCCGGGGATCCTTCGGGTCAACGACAAAGGTCACGCACCGCTTGGCGAGGTTCTTAGCGTAGTCGATCCACTTCTGCAAGGTGCCATCCTCGTCCTTGGTGTGCTTCACCCACTCGGACTTGATCGGGGATGCGCCAGACACCGTCATGGCTTGAAGTGATGTCGCCGCCTTCGTATTTGGAGTCATCATGGGATCTTTCTCGGTCAACTCCTCCACGCTCGCGAGCCGGTCTTTCAGGGGCACCTTTGATAGTAGCTCGTGCGTGGCTGCCCCGCTGATCTTGTGGGTCTTGATGAGGGCGTCGTGCTCAGCGTTGCCGATCCAGTCCTCCCAGATTCGCACGAAAGACTGGTCGGCCACCAGTAGACCTCCGAACCAAGCGACGCTCACCTCGTTCATGTCCTTGCGGAACTCCTGCATCCCCTGAGACCACCCCTGAAGCCTGAGCGACAGCTCCTCGGATAGCTGGATGGCCAGGGCCTTCCGCCAAGACAGCAAAGCGAGCGCGAGCTCATTCTTGCACATGGCCACGTCCAAGAAGCCCTTACCTCCAGGCATCCCCTTCCCGCTGAGATGGGTCAGCGACAGTCTCTCCCCATAGTCGAGGCAGTACGACACGCACCATTGGATGCCTGCTGGAGACGAGGCTCGCTTGACGATCGCTTCGAGCTTGTAGATGGAGTTGAGGTTGTTCGTGTCCTTCGCATCCGCATCCAGGAGCAAATTTTTCGTCTCGGGGTGATGGAGCAGTCGGTTGAGGACCGTGTAGACCGCGTCGACGTACCCATCAGTCATCTTCTCCGCCATCGTGTTGACACTGACCTTCTGCTCCCAAACCTTGCACAGGGCAATGGGGGACATCCGAGGACTGGTGGATAGCGCAACCTGCATCACGTCAAACGCGCGCTGCAAGGCAGTCCTCTCCAGTGTGATGCCAGACTGGATGATCTTCTCGCGGATGTCGTGGGCCTTCCACAAGCGGTCTCTGGCCGAGTCCTCGACTTTGATCTCCGGGTCGATGGACAGGCACGCTTTCCTCATCATCAGCACCTCCGCGTGGCTGGGGCTGCAGTCCATGATGATCCTCCCCGCGCCGATGATGGGGGCCCAGAGCTCCTGTAGAAGCAGACATGCATACGCCGCAGCACCCTCGGCGAGATTAGCCAGCATGCGCGCGGAGGAGAGCGGCGCATACATTGCTGCCCTCTCCCAGAGGAGGCGAATCTGTACGCCGCTCCCTTCCCGGCAAATACTGGCCAGGCTCATTGAGGATGCATCGGCGTATCTGTTCGGCCAAGGTCCTCTTGAGGAGACAGCAGCACGAGGGGCCCCTTCTTGTCGTCGACTTTTTCGGAGGAGCTCATGCAGGCGGTGATCGTGCAGTCGATGCTCTCGAAGGGGCTCTTGTAGGCGAAGTCGACCAGCTTCTCGACCCTGGCCAGGGAAACCGCAGCGTAGCTCGCAGGATTCGAGAACGGGTCGACGAAGAATAAATTGTTCGCAGACTTGTAGCTCTTGTGGATCTGGAGCGAGATTTCGCACTCAGCAGCGTTGTAGGGGGCCCTGGTCGATGAGTTCAGCCTCATCTCATCTGTGATCTCCGCTCCTCGGGCTAGGGTCGTCATTGGCTTCAAACAAAATGTCGCTCATCACATCGTGGGCCAGGATGATAGACTTCGCTTCGGAGACCATCGCGGTGAGCTGCCTGTTGCGGCTGACCACGTCTGGATCGATTGGTGCGTCTTGCTGCGCGGTCGAGCTGTCGTCATGGGCGTTTGGTTTGGCTGGTTTGGGCGGTTTGTCAGGTTTGGCGGCGGGGGCTTTGGCGGCGGGGTTGGCCTTCCCTCTCTTGGCCATGGTGGAAGCCCTGCGTCGAGAAGAAGCTAGCAACTCTGAACAGGCCAAAACGGCTTACCCCGGGTACGACGTTGACGGTACTGACAGTGATGATGACAATGTCTTTGGTGATGGGAGCGATGTTACTCTTTTATGATTTTGTATGGCCCATCTGTTGGAGATGGGATAGTGCCATAAGTTGCGCCATATGGCTATATGGATATAGGGCTAGTGGGCTGTTAGGCTATGGGGCTATAGGGTTATAGGGCTATAGGGCCATAGGGCTCTAGGGTTCTAGGGCTGTAGGGCTACAGGGCTATAAAAGGCTCCAGGGCTATAATAGGGCCACGGGGTTCTAGGGCTATAAGGCTCCAGGGCTATAAGGCTGCCCGGGCGGGCCGCGGAAATCGGTGGTGAACTCACCTAACCATACGAATCCGCTAAGAGCCCTACAGAGGCAAGCTCTGGTTGAGGACATACTCTATCCGTCATGTAGCAACGGCCGTGTGGATGCGGCATGAAAACATGTGCTGGTAATATGATGTTCAGGGAAGAAACAACGCTACACGTAGTCTTGGCTATACTCTTGAATAGTAGAAGCTGCACTGGTAGACGTAAACGTCGGAAAATGAATATCACCAGTAGCAGTTACGGTACCAGCACCAATAGCAGGACCAGTAGTCGTAGTAGTAGTAGTAGTAGTAGTAGTAGTAGTAGTAGTAGTAGTAGTAGTAGTAGTAGTAGTAGTAGTAGTAGTAGTAGTAGTAGTAGTAGTAGTAGTAGTAGTAGTAGTAGTAGCAGTAGCAGTAGCAGTAGCAGTAGCAGTAGCAGTAGCAGTAGCAGTAGTACTAATAATAATAGTCGCAGTAGTAGTGGTAGTGGTAGCAGTGGACTACTGCGACCACTGCTACTACTGTGACTACTACTGGTAGTACCCGCAGGAGTAGTCACATGACAGGAAGGTTGCCATGTGTCTCAGATTCAGAGAGGCTCGGTTTCAATCTCACCACTCCTTACTGGTCACAGCCATTTTTGTCTCAGATTCAGAGAGGCTCGGTTTCAATCTCACCGTCCTGTGCTCCCGTCAATTCAATGACTCCCGAGCGCAAGATTCAGAAACTCAAGATCGCCCTCAAGCTAGAGAAGCACAAGACGAAGGTCCTCCGGAACAGAGTTCGAACCTTTCGCACATTCGTCGCCAACCTCCAACACGTTTCGCAGAACATGCTCGACACAGACGAGGGCAGACTGGAGGGCGGCATCATGGTAGAGCAGCAGATCCACCAGGACGCAGAGGCGGAGCGTTGAGAGACCCGCACGTGCCCAAGAGGAGGAAGAGGAGATGGGGAGGGTGAAAGGAGCCGAAGAAAGAGGAGAGGAGGGTGGGGAACAACGGAAAAATGATGGGGACGGGGGAGGCAAAGAGAAGGAGGAGGAGGAGGACAATAGGCCAGACGAGCACAGTGGACGAGTTTAGCACCGCTGCGCAGCGGTTCCGCTGGTGACAGAGGGAAAAACGATACCTTGACCCTTGTCGGGGATCCCGCCCGCCCCTTATTCCAGACCCCTTCGGGCCGTCTTGGGGTCCAGGCCGTTTCGGGGCGTCTTGGAGGCCTTGGGCCGTCTTGGGGATATCTTTGGGGCCTCTTGGGCCCCTCTCGGGGTTCTCGTGGGGCGCTCTCGGGGCCGTGATGATGATGATGATGGTGATCATCATCATGATTATGATAATGATGATGATGATGATGCTGATGATGATGATGATGGCGGTGATGATGATGACGATGACGACGGGATGATGTAACTGATGCTGGTGATGATTATGACGATGATGATGATGATGATTATGGTGATATGATGATGATGACGATGATGATGATGAGGATGATGATGATGACGAGGGCCTCTTGAGGGCCTCTGAGGACCTCGGGGCCTCTGCACCAATTTTCAAGCGCGCCGAGTCGGCGAAAGCCAGGCCTGCAGGCCGGGCGTCGAGTCTCGTATCGGGTTCAGGCTGTCCTGTAGGGAGTCTGGTAAGCCGTCGGGTAGGCCGTCGGGTAGGTTGAGTCTCTGGTCGTCGGGTAGGCCGTCGGGTGGGCCGTCGGGTAAGTCGAAAGCCTACGCCGAGCTGCTGGCGGCCTCCAGCTGCTTCTGCACGCCCGCTGCGACTCCCAGTCTGTAGACCTCCTCGATGGTGAACTGCTGCTGCGTGTCCTTGGCGCCCTTCGCGTGCACCCACCCCTTGATGCTGCTGGCGTCGCTCCCGGGGGTCGTCGCGTCCTTCGCCGCGTCCTTGGCGCCCTTCTTCTCGCCCTCGCGATTATGCACCATGTCGCACTCCAGCGGGTAGCCAGCCTCCGGCAACGGGATGTTGATGTAGAGCGCCGTGCGGTCGTTCACGACCCAATTGTCATTGAGCGGGTAGTCGCTTTCTGGAACTGGCACCCGTCGGCATCGGCTCGCCTGGCGGCGGGATCTTGATGTAGCACAGCTCCGGTTCGAACATGAGTTCGCTGATCCACGAGAGGCTCCGCTTCAACTCAGCCTTGCGCTCGGCGATCGTCCGGAACATGGCGCCATATGTACCGTAAGGCTGCGCATTCACGCACAGCGGCATCCACGACCCATTAGGGCCAATCTCTGGCGACCAAAACGGGATCTTCATCTTCTTCTGCGTCTCGTCCAATACGTAGATGTTAGCGGCCATGCTGCTCGCTGGGGCAGTCGGGCAGGCCGTCGGGCTGCCAGCGTAGGCCTGGCGTTGGCGCCTGTAGGCGCTGGCAGAAAACTTGAGCCAGTGCGGCGAGGGGTCCTTGGGGGCCGTCTTGGGGTCCAGGCCTTCTCGGGTCGTCTTGGAGGCCTTGGACCGTCTTGATGATATTTTGGGGTCCTCTTGGGCCCCTCTTGGGGCGCTCTTGGGGCCGTGTTGACGATGATTATGGGGGTGATGATGATGACGACGGAATGGTGAAAATGATATTGATGATGATGATGATGATGATGATAATGGTGAAAGCGGGAAGATTAAAATGATGTTGTTTATTTTGTTGCTGATGATGCTGATGATGCTGATGATGATGATACGATAAAGATGACGATGATGATGATGACGACGACGACGATCATCGGCTTGCCCTGGCAGACCAAACCCCTGTTAAAGGCAGGCAAGGGTCTCCCACGTGTTCGTAAGGGTTTCGGCCAGGAGTGCAGACAGGTGCTCGGGAACCTCCAAAGCTTCCATAATGGTTTTGGACCCCAGGGCCGCAATCAAATCATGCATGGCCTCAGGGGGGAGCCCCGAAGCCTGAACCAGTTGAGCGATTATTTCGTCCGAAACGTCGCCTTCGGAGTTGAAGCGAACCACGAGCTCCCGAACAACTCGGTGGAACGCCGCCTCGAGGCCGATAAACAACAGCCCCAAACTGGTTGATCTCTTAACTGCAAGTTTCTGCAAGGAGCGGGTGAAGTGAGACGCAAAATCCGCACCGCGGTGTCCAATGCCGCCGTGCTGAGAATCAGCAGCGTACTTCTCCAGAAAGGTTGCAGCCTAGAGATTAAAGTGGCGCGCGGTATTTTGGCGATCTGTGGTCCATCAGCAATGGCTCGACAAAACTTGCATTCCTGGCGGGGACCCTTGCCCTTGTAGATCTCGTGGAGCATAGAGCTTCTCCATTGAAGAGGTTCCCGAAGGCCCAATGAATACTCAAGTAACAGCGGGCAATACACCTTAGCACAAACTTGAGAACCATATTCCAGGAGGGCCCCCGCGACCCCGTCGAACCCATTCGCGCGCAGGGGGGGGGGGTCTTCAGCAACTCTTGCTCGAACTCGACCCTGATGGGGATCAGGTGAACAGCCTGGTCCTGGATGTTGAAGATGGGGATCTCGGATTCCTGAACAAGGGAGAGGATGTCCTGGGCGGGAACTTGGGTACCCAGCTCCTGGTCCGAGAAGTGCTCGAGCCACCTGCGTCGAGCGCCGCTAGCCGTTTGTGCCATGGTGCCGTCCTTCGGTAGGGCAATCGCCAGTTGAGACGTCTTCCTTCTTTTGGCGGAACCTCTCCCAATGCGGCGAAGGGCAGTGCAAACATCTCTGGACTGCTTAACTGAAAATGCACACGTAACCGCAGCAGTCACATGCGAGATGTGGGCAGCCTTGTCCTTGGCACATTCCCACGCGACAAGCCTGGCCGCGCACTGCACCATAGTTTGGGACATAAGTTGGATCGCACGATCCAGTCGAGCCCGTCGAGCCAGACCGACCAAGCAATCGGAGAGGCTCAGGTTGGAGGCCCCTTGCCCCAGCGCGCCACCCTTCAGAAGAAGTAGGTGCATACTGGAAACAATCAGATTGTCGAACGCAAGCCCCTGGAACCTCAAGTCGACCTGAGCCCCTGGGATGGTCCTGAAAGCACAAACAACAGAGTCAATGTCTTCAGCCAGGCCCTGGATATCCCAAACCAGACCGTGGAGCTTCTTGGCCAGGGAGGTGCAACCCGCATGGGAACGGATCCGCAGGCGGCCCCAGATCCCCTGGTGAGCGACAGGGGGGGCGGTCCTGGGCCTGGTCCTGGAGACCGCAAGGGGGTTGGTTCTCTCTGTCAGAACGATTGGGGTCTTGAGTACCTCCTCCATCCGGGCATCCCTGGGGAGAGGGGGCAACAGGATGCGAAGGCCTGACATCGGCCCAAGCGGAGAAGACCAAGGCGCGGAGGACCCATTGGGCCCGTCGGTTCAGAGACCTGATGCGGCCTAGGAGGGCAATTCGGAGATCAAGCTGGCACAGGGTGCCTTGGCGAAGCCACTCTTCCCCACCTTTTTTTGTCTGGCTGGAGGTGGCTGACCGCAAACTGCGCGGGCTGGCTGTCGAGGGCGGCGCGCTGGATCGTTGGAGACGCGTGCCGCGGCGTGCTCGAGAGAGTCCTTGAAAATTCTTGGAAGGTCTTACGAACGGTGGGGTCCTGAAGGCGCTTGGGGTCGATGATCGGTTTCTTCCCGTCGAAAATGGGGGGTGTTCGTGTCCGCGGGAAGAAGATAGTCGAGCGACGCACGCGCGTGGTCGTGTACGGCGTTCGCGAGGTCAACTCCACGGTCAACCTTCGCCTCAGAGGCCCCCCATCAAAAGCTCCCTAGGAACCAAGATAAAGTCGATGCGTTTAGAGACCTTGCCGTCAGAACTGGCCCAGGTTTTCCCAGAGTCCCCCACAGGGGGGGGGGGGGGCTAAAGAAGGCGGCGGGGATGCAGAAATCGAGCTCGAAACAAAACCTATGTAGGTATTCACCCGGGAGGTCCTCGTTATCAGCCTGAACTCTCCCAACATGAGGATTGGTATTCGAGCCAATTTCAGCATTGGCGTCGATGCATGAAGCCACAACGTGCCCACCGTCGACGAGGGGCTGTAGGATAGCCTGGGATTGGGTCCACCAATTCTCCAGGGCATTGGGCTCCTTCATTGCCTCGTCGGGCCCGTGGCCCGCAAAGATGAAGCATCTGGCGTCTGGAAGCTGCACGGACTAGAGAAGACGTGTCGGCGCTGAGTGTGTGATAACCACTTGTTGTTTGGAGAGTGGTGGTTTACCCTCCCCCAGAAGCTGGTCCACGTTGACCCAAATAGCGACACCGTCCTTACCATCTTCAGTGCAAGCAGCATAATAGACAGCGAAATCACCAACCCGGCTAGGCATGCGGGAAGGGAGACGGGTCTCGACGGTCGCGACAATGTGATAACTAGTTTTCGAAACTTGTTAAGCCAACATGTTGAGTCTGCCTGGCGCATTGAGTTCAATAAGCTCTTGCGTCCTGGCCGACATTCGTTTCCTATTGGTCCTGGTCCACCTGTCGGTATTCCTCCTAAGGGTAAGCGCACTAGCCAGGCCCACTTTGATAGTAAGACTGGAGGGCCCTTCAAGGACACCAGATCTGGGACCTCGAGGCCCTGGAAGCTGACGAAACCTCCAAGAATGTCTTTCGTAGCGCATCGTCCAGCGAACATATCAGGAACCTCCAGGAAATTGTCCTCGGAAATTCGGGGGAGCGGAGCCTCAGGGGATTGTGCGGCTAGGCCTTGCTCATGCATCCAAATCCACGAAATTAGGGTAGCATCAAATAGATACTTCGCGAAAGGCATGTAGGGATGAGAAAATGAAGAGAATGAGGAGGAAAACGACGACAATGACGCGACGACCGTGGTTGCTTTTTCTTAACTTATCTTAGAACATGCAGTCGTGCATTTCCTTACAATTCAACCTGCCATCTGTAACCTGTCAGCTGCGACATGATGATGACGACGATGATGATGCTGATGACGATGCTGATGACGAGGACGAACAGGAAGTGCTTACTACCAGAGTCCTGAACAGTGTGGGTTCTGGTGAACACGTCTTATACATCCGCCACCGTGCCTTGATGCACGAATTGGAGTGTCCTTAGTTCCATGGGCTAGTCCCTCAGTCCCAGTCCTCGATCCCGATGATTGCTGAAGGGGGCACGATCCCGAATTGACGAATCTTCTTGGGTTCCCGACTTTTTCTCGCGTGATTTCGGGCCCAAGAGGGCCCCACGACGGGCCAAGAGTACCACAAGAGGCCCCCAAGACGGCCCAAGAGGGCCCGAATCGCGACACAATCGGTCCAAGACGGCCAAGAGGCGCCCAAAGACAGCCCCAAGAGCCTTCTCGAGAGGGCCCTGAGAGGCCCAAACCACTCATGTCCTTTGAATGTTTCAAATCTGCGTGCGTGGGGGATCCTCGAATTTCCGAGCTTCCAACGCTTCAAGACGGCCTAGGAGGCCCCGAAGACCGCCCCAAGACGGCCCAAGAGACCCCGAAGACCGCCCCAAGACGGCCCAAGAGGGCTCCAAGACGGCCCCAAGGGCGCCCAAAACGGTTCAAGAGAGCCCATGACAGCTCCAAGAAGGGCCCAAGAGGGGAAACACGAACTGAAAGTCCAAGTCCTCCGGCCTGGAAGGCCCCCAAGCGGCTCAAAGGAGGCCCCAAGAGGTCCCCCGGGCAAGAGGCTCCAAGAGGCCCCCAACAGGCCCCGAAGACGCCCCAAGATGCGCCAAAACGGCCCTCAAGAAGCCTCAAGACGGCCCCTAAGAGGCCCCGGAGAGGCCTCCCACGACATCACAGCGAACATTCTAGAGCCCTATGACCCAGAACCACCCACAACCCAGGCATGGTGGCGGGATGGGCCGAAGGCCATTGTACGTATCTGCCACCGTCCCTTTGGCACGAAGTGGAGTGCCCCAAGGCTCACGCAGCACTGAGAGGTAGAGGTTGTGCTGCTGCTGCAGCCAGAATTGTGAGTCTTGCGAAACGCTCTCCCGCAAAGCCAGGCCGAAAACTGTCGCATAAGAGCCTACGGGGGGGAAGGGGGTCCCGCCCGGTGACTCCCTGATCGTCAGTGCTCAAGATGAACAACTTTCGCAACGGGTAAGTTTGCTGTGGCGAAACGAAGAGAACCAACAATACCTTGTGTATATTGTATACGTATGTGTATGTATGTCTGTCTGTATGTATGTATGTGTGTATGTATCTATGTATGTATATATGTATACACAGGCGTAACAGACTTTCGAGTATGGTGAACACGTCTTGTATTTGCGTACATTAAACAGCGTGTTTTGCGCTACGTTTGGAACAACTTAAACAACAGCTAAGGCTGGGCGGCGGCGTCGCCGCGCTGCCGCAGGCGCAAGGCCCGCCGTCGCCGCGGGCCGCCGCGGGCCCCGCGCCTCCGTCACCGGAGGTCGGTGTGCGCGCCTCGCGGCTGCGCGCCGCGGCGGCGCGGCCCCCTTCCAAGGAGCACGTGGCGCGTGAGGTTTGCTGGGCCTCGCAGACGGGGTCCGAGCCTCGCAAGGTTTCGATCGTTTTCGGAAGCGTCAGCGTTTTCGACCACTTTCGGATGTCCTCGGGAGTTTTCGGGCCCTGGCGTGGTTTCCAGCGGCTGCGCCTCATCGGGGACGTTTAGGGTGTGCCCGGATTGTCCGAACAGCCGCCGAGACCCGAGCTACGACCCAGAAACCAGACGACGAGCCAGTCAGAATACATGGGGTCGGAGGATCGCGCCGCATCGCCGATGCGGCGGCGATGCGGCGGCGATGCGGCCCGATGTGGGGCCTGATTCTCTCTACGCCGACCGCGCCGACACATCGCCGATGCATCAGCGATGCGGCGCGATCCTCCGGCCCCATTGCTTGGACCCCACCTGGGGAGCCTCCAGGACCGCCCCACCGCCCCCGAGGACGCAGAGAGCGGAGGGTGCCGCACCGCGTTCGGCGACGGCTCTCAGCCATTGGCGCAGCGGCCCCGCTCGTGGAGCCCCATGCGGTCGGAGAGCCAGCTCCAGCTGGGCGTCCCGAAGCCGCCCGTTGCGATGAAGTCTCTCTTCGACATGAGCGGCAAGGACATACTCGAGAGCGGCAGGTTTGAGACCTTCATGGGGATCGTCATCGCCCTGAACGCGGCCTTGATCGGATTCGAGGTCGATTGGCAGGCTCGGCGCGTCACTCAGGACATGCCACAGATGTTCGGCTCGACAGCGTTGTACCGGTTCATGGACCTCACTTTCTTCGTCATATTCCTGGCGGAGCTGATGCTGAAGCTCTACGTGCACCGGGTGCAGTTCCTGACGAAAAGGGAGATTTCGGTGTTGTGGAATTGGTTCGACTTCCTGATCGTCTTGATGCAGGTCCTCGAGGAGGCGTTCACCCTGCTGACGGGCTTTTTTAGGTCTCAGCGGCGAGCCCAGGGGAAAAGTGAGAGGGGCAGGCCTTCTCAGAAGGCGGCGGGGCTTCTCAGAAGCCCTCGCGCCTTCTGAGAAGCTGTCTGCGGCGTCAGAGAAAGCTTACAGGGCTTGTCAGAAGACACGAGGGCTTCTGAGAAGCCCCATCTCACTTCCCCCTGGACTCGCCGCCGAAGGTCAGACGTCGACCTGAGCAGCGTGAGGCTCCTCAGGGTGGTCCGGGTGCTCAAGGTGCTGCGCATCATACGCTTCATAGACATGTTCGCCGAGCTGCGCAGGATCGTCACCTCGATCATTGGCTCCCTCAAGTCGCTCGGGTGGACCATTGGAAGAACAAACAACGGCATTAACATACGGTAGGGGCGTTCTTTCAGGAATGTGCCCAGGAGGCTTCAGACCCTGGAGGATTCCTCCTCTAATGACGGCGGCGGTGACATCCATGGCCAAGCCTCAATTGGTACTCCACTGGCTTACAGACCTTGTATTCTTTATCCACTGGTTCCTTATCAAATGCCCTCACCGTAAACTATCGGA
The DNA here is from genome assembly GCA_963575745.1 of Prorocentrum cordatum. Lineage (NCBI taxonomy): Eukaryota > Dinophyceae > Prorocentrales > Prorocentraceae > Prorocentrum > Prorocentrum cordatum. The sequence goes on from CAUYUJ010014164.1 coordinate 194,559, forward strand.
GCTCCTCCCGGAGATCTTGGATTTGTGCTGGGCCCCCCTGACGGCATCTCCGGCGCCTCCCCTCACGCGCTCCGCGCGCCAGAGGGAGGCTCAGCACAGATCCAGGAAATCCGCGCGGAGCTCTGAAAGCTCATGCTTACGCTCTGCGTTTGAAATATGGCGTGCGACGTGGTGCCGCCAGCCCGCTTAATACACCCTTAGGGTGGATTAAGCGGTCGGATAGTATAGCATCCCCTCACACAGCCTTAACACACCTTAAATGCAGCCCTAATGCAGCCTTCTACATAATACTACGGCCTTAAAGATGGTACACCCTCATACAGCCAGCCTTATTACACCTTCATGCACCCTTAGGATAAGATCCCCCACCTTCGGGGTAGCGTGCACAGAGGGGGGCCCTCGCAGAGGGGTCACCTCACAGGCATAGCCTAGCGTGCTTTTCGGAGATCGATGTTGCACGCTGTCTTTCCAACGACCTCCGTGTCCCGTTCTTTCTTCTTCTAACCATGGCCCTGCTGTTCCTCTTGATGTACATCGTGGGCATCTTCTTCGTCCAGCAGATCACGACCCACATGGCGGACCTCACCGACTCCACCGAGGAGGCGCTCACTGAGAGGGAGCTGCGGATGAGGAATTACTTCGGGTCCTTGCCAGACGCCTGGCTCTCCCTGTGGAAGGCGATATCGGGCGGCATCGACTGGGACGTCCTGGCCGAGCCGCTGGAGAAGGATCTGGGGCTCCTGCTGGGCTGGGCCTTCGCGGCCTACATTGCCTTCTCGCTGCTGGCGGTCATGAATGTCGTTACTGGCGTAGCAAGTTGGGCTGCCGCGCAAATCCTCCGCCGCGCTCGCCAGGGACGGCTGGATGAGACGAGGGATGGAGGCGGAGGAGGCGGGGGGACAGGGGGGAGCTATTGAAGGTGCTACTCCGTTGTTCGATGGTTCGATGGTGGCATGCTTATATGCCCTGATGGAAAAGGCGCAGGTGCATTGCACACACACACACACCATGAGGGAGTATGGAGTAGAGAAGTTATTCCATACATAACCTCTTCTGTCGGGGCTTTCTATAATTCAATCGCTTCGCTCACTCCGCCGGCGTATGTAGTAGCATCGTTGGCACCTGCCTGCGTGCTCGCAGGGATACTTTAGGGGACATCGTGGAGCCTCTTGGGAGTCCCTTGAAACCTTTTTTGGAGGGTTGTGGAGCTTCTGGAGGCCCTTTGGGTGCCTTCTGGTAGTCTCGTAGGCCACCTTTGGGGGAAGGGATCGAATCTCAATTCGTGTCCCCCCTCTTGGGCCTCTCCTGGGGGCCTCTGGAGCCCTCTCGGGGGCCCCTTGGGCCATCATGGGGCCCTCTTGGACCGCCTTGGGGCCCTTTTGGAAGCCTCTTAGGCTGTTGGGGTTCTTGGGTGGCTATTTGGCCATCTTGTCGCATCAGAAGGCCGAAGAACGAGAACATCGAAATACTTGAGAAGCCGAAGATTTCATGATTTGGGCCTCTCGGGGCCTCCTTGGGAACGCTCTGGAGGCGGTTGAGAGTCTTCTTGGACCGTAGAGAAGCCATAGTGACGTATTGGAGCGCTCTTGGATAGTGTCGGACCCGTGGGCTCTCTTGCAGGCCCCGTGGAGCGCTCCTGGAGCGCTGTGACGGGTGTGAAGGCAGCGACCGTACCGAAAACCATCTCTGATCCAGGCGCGGCGCAGGAAGTCCGGGGTAATTACCTGTCATCCGGGGACTTCCACGGGGCTCCCCGCGCGCGCGATTTGGCCATCTACGGGCACCCGGCCCAGAACCTCTCGATGGCGATCTTAGCAGGGTTTTGGCCCGTGGGACCGTGATTCAGAATCCGTGGGGTGCCCTGATATATCCCGTGGCCTCCCCTTTTGCCCCCCCATGATTTGGAATCGCTCGGGCGCCTCGGTCTCCCGGCGTCTCCTGTTGCTTCCCGTCGTTCCCCAGTCCCACGTGGTCTCCCGGTAGCTCCCGTTGTCTCCCTTTGCGTGCCCTTGCCCCGCGGTCTTTCGTTGTCTCCCGATGTCTTTCGTGGTCTTACCGTTGTTTCTCTGGGTCCCGTGATCTTCCGTGGTCCCAATTTGTATTCCGTTTTCCACCCTTTCTTTCCAAGTGTCTCCCGTGGTCTCTCATTGTTTCCCGTTGTCTCGTGTTGTCTCCCCTTGTCTTCCGTGGTTTCCCGTTGTCTCCCGTCGCTTTTTGTTGTTTCCCAGTGTTGCCCGTTGTTTCCCATTGTGTCCCAATGCCTCTGGCTGTCTCCCGTTGTGTCCCGTTCTCTCCCGTGGTCCCTCGTTGTCTCCAATTTTCTCCTGGTCTTTCCCTCGTTTCCCTTTTTCTCCTGTTGTCTCCCGTTGTCTTCTGTTGGATCCCGATGCCCCCCGTAGTTGATTCCCGTTGTTTTCTGTTGTTTCACGCTGTCTCCCGTTGTTTCTCGTTGACTCCCGTAGTCTCTTGTTGTCTCCCGTTGTCTCCCGTGGTCCGCGGTTGTCTTCCGTCGTTTCCCATTGTCTCCCGTTGTGTCCCCTTGCCCCCCGCTGTGTCTCACGGTGTCTTCCATCGTCTCCCGTAGTCTCCCGTGGTATCCCATTGTTTTCCGTCCTGTTGGTTCCCGTGGTCTCCCGTCGTGTCCCGTTGTCTCCCGTTGTTCTCTCCTGTTGTCGTCTGTTTTTTCCCATTGTCCCCTGTTGTTTCCTTGTCTCCTGTTGTCTCCCGTGGGTCCCCGTTGTCTCCCGTTGTCTCCCGTTGTCTTCCGTTGTTTTCCGATGTCTCTCGTTGTCTCCCGTTGTCTCTCGTTGTTTGCTGTCGTCTCCCGTTGTCTCCCGTTACTTTCGGTTGTTTCCCAATGATTCCCGTTGTCTCCTACTGTGTCCTAGTGTCTCCCGTTGTCTCCAGTGGTGTCCTGTTCTCTCCCGTGGTCCCCCGTTGTC
>CAUYUJ010014164.1:202500-222500 GCA_963575745.1 Prorocentrum cordatum
GGGGGGGGGGCCCGCATGCGCACCCATCAACACAGTACAGCGTTTAGCGGCCCCACAGGGACAGCGTTTGGTGGCCCCGTAGGGAGCTCCACCGACGGCCCCAGTGAAGGTGCCCGCACGCGTCTCCCCCACCCAGTACAGCGTTCCGTGGCCCCATGGGGAGCTCCACCGAAGTCCCCAGTGGGAGTTGTACCCGCATGCGTCCCCCCCACCCAGTGCAGCGCTTCGTGGCCCCATAGGGAGCTTCACCGACGGCCCCAGTGGGGGTGCCCGCATGCGTCCGCCACACCCAGTGCAGCGCTTCGTGGCCCCATGGGGAGCTCCACCGAAGGTCCCAGCGTGGATGCGCGCATGCGTCCGCCACACCCAGTCTGTACAGCGTTTCGTGACCCCATCGGGAGCTCCACCGAAGGCTCCAGTGGCAACGGCCGCATGCGTCTCCCCCACCCAGTACAGCGCTTCGTGACCCCATAGGAAGCTCCACCGAGGGTCTCAATGGCACTGCCCTCACACGTCTCCCCCACCGAGTACAGCGTTTCGTGCATGCGTGTCCCCCACCTAGTACAGCGCTTCATGGCCCTACAAGGGGGCTCCACCGAAGCGGATACCTACAACTGCGGTATTCACAGTTGCATGTGGTTGGGTCCTTCGCCAGGCTAATTTTACAGGGCCGGGGACGCCTGGAAAAACGCCCCTCCCCCCCGTAACGAATTTGGCCCTCCCCGGGCCTCCGGGCAACCCGGGAGAACTTCACGAGAGCCCGAAGACGGCCCCAGACGGGTTCCAGGCGTTCCGGCGAGCTTCCGAAACAACCCCAGAGAGCCCCAATACGGTCCACGACGACCCCTGAGAAGCCATCATACGCGCAAAGATCGCTCCGAAATGTCCCAGGAGGCCTCCAAGGGCACTCCCAAGAAGGCCCCAAGAGGCACAAATAATTGATTTTCTTTGGGTTTTCAGTGAATTTGGGGGATCTCCTCTTCTCGGATTCCCGACGCTCCAAGACGGCGGTCTTCTGGGCGTCCGAAGCCGCCTGGGAGGCTTCAAAATCGCCACACAACCATCCGACAGGGCTTCCAGGCAGTCCAAGAGAGCGCCAAAACGGCACAACAGTGGTCAAGATGGCTCTGAGAGAGCCCCGTTGCGGCCCAAGATGGCCCCAAGACACCCTCCGAAGCATTCCAAATCGTGACCCGCTCGTTCAGGGAGACCGCGTTTGGAGGTGGCCCGAGGAAACCCCCAGAGACCCCCAGAACACGCCCAGGAGGCCTCCAGAAGGTTTTAAGATCGAGGAATTTAAACCTCGAGCCTCAAGCGTGGTTTACGCAAGGAGTCTTAAGGATTCGTACGGGAGCCCCAGGAATTCGCAGGGATTCGTGGGGATTCCTAAAGATTCCTGGGGATCCCCAGAGGTTCCTAGGGATCCCGAGGGATCCGTAGGGATTCTGTGAAATTCCGAAAGGGATTCTTAGGCATTCCGAGTGGTTTCCTAATGGTTCCTATGCTTTCCTACAGGTTTGCTAGGGGGTCCTAGGCTTTCCTATGTATTCCTGAGGATTCCTAGGCATTCCTAGGGATTCCTCGGGATTCCTAGTCTTGAACGCTGCGAAGAGCCAAAAAGCGGACATGCTAAAAATATACATCCCTTCCAGGGAATGTGACGATGTTTGGTTTTTCAGGGCCCTCTTAACAGCCTCTTGGGTCGTCTTGGGGGCCTCTTGGGCCATCTTCAGACCATCGGGGTTCCTCTTGGGGCGCTCTTGTGCTGTCTTGAGTCTCTCATAGTCTCTCTTGCGCCTCTCCGATGACCCCTCTGATCGCCTTGAGTCTGCTCGCAAGGCCTGGCAAGGCGCCCTGGGAGGCCGGGAAGGGCGTCCAGGGCGTCCAGGCCGCCGAGACGTCCGAAAGGGCGTCCAGGGCGTCCATTGGGGGGGTGTCCGGTTTAGGGGTGTGCGGGTGGGGGTGGGGCCCGGGTAATAAAATATAAGAATAGGAATATACACAGGGAAGTTGGAAAAAGTGTCCTGGGCCAGCCCATTCATTGCATTTCCAACATCCACTGCTTCAGGCTTCCATGTAAAAGCTCGGAGGTCCGCGTGGATTCCTCGGATCCGCGCCGGGGGCCCCTGGCGCTCTCCGCGCGCCAGGCAGGGAAGCCCAGCGCCGATCCGAGGAATCCGCGCGGACCTCCGAGTCGTCATGTTCGTGCCAGTGCTTGCTCCTCCAGGCAGACAGCGTGGGCCTCTTGCACGAGGGACAGCGACAGCTCGCCAGCGCCCTGGAGGAGCAGCGGCGGGGCCCACAGCCGGCAGGGTGGGCGGGCGATGCGGAGGCCTGCCGCACCCTCGACAGGCTGGAGGAGCAGCTGCGCTCGGTGGAGGACGCGGTGCAGTCGGTGCTGCAGAGGAGCAGCGACGTCCGCCTTCTCGAGGCGCTGGTGGAGACCTTCGTGGCCGGCGGGTGCCAGCAGGCCGGCACTGGAGGTTCCGAGGCCCCCAGCAAGGGCGCCCAGCTTGGCCTTCGGGGTTGCGACGAGGAGATCCGGGGAGCCTGAGCAGCGGGAACGGAACGCAGGAACGCCAGCACGCAACACCGACCACCAGCTCGCAACACCGACCCTGAGCAAAGTCCTGAACCTCGTCTTTCTATTTGCGCCGCCTCGTGTACTAGTTCGCACACGCTTTCTGATTATGCCAAGTCGTGTGCTAGTGTCTAATTCACCATTGCATTTCTTCTGTTGGCGCCTGTTCGTCCCCTATTCCACCCCTACCTCCCACGCCCACGCGATGGGAGCGACTGTCTCCTGCGCCTTGCCCAATGGGCACGGCGTACTTCGGTGCCCGGTACCGGCGCCACTCCGCTCCGTTTCGCTGAGCAGTGGACGGGCGGAGGAGGAGGAGGAGGAGGAGGAGGAGGAGGAGGAGGGTACACCAAGGATGCATCAACGATGCTGCAACAGGCCCTCTCGTCCCAAGTCCCCCCCCCTTGAGCCCCTGCAGGTGCTCCTTCCCACTGCGGGGAGCGCCCCACTTGAGTGACAGGCGCCCTGTGGGCCTGCAACTCGGGCGAGACCCCGTTGTGCAGAGGATCGACACTTCATCCCCCTAGAGGTCTCAGGACCATGCTTCCTTCTCCTCCTCCTCCTCCTCCTCCTCCTCCTCCTCCTCCTCCTCTTTCTCATCATCTTCTTCCTCCTCCTCCTCTTCCAGGAGAAAGTTCAAGGAGGTATCCAGCAGCGGTAGCCCCGTTCTGAAAAGTGCCAGCCGCCTTTGCATGCAAGGGGTGCACACGTTCAAAGTCCTGGCCATGCATTCTGCGGAAGTCTCAAGCTAACACCCCATGTTGAAAAGGAGCCACCTCTCGTCTCTGTCACTGTTGCGTCATTCGGAACTTATTCGGTTTATAGAGTGTGACGAAATCTCAAGCGAGAGCCACCTTTGGAAACGAACCGGCCTCCATCCTTGTAAGTGTTGGGAATTGTCCTAACGAATGTGCGGCGCTAGGGCGCGGCCGAATTTTGATCCCCTCAGAGGTGGGCCGAGCGCTCCGCGCTTGGCCAGCTCCAGTGTTCTGTGCCAGGAAAGGGCGTAAAGATTCCCCTCCTTTCTCGTGTAACTGGTGGATTGTTTTAAGACGAATGCGGCCGCCGCTAAGGCGGGAGCTGCATTTTGAGAACGCTCCGGCATCCATCCTTGTACTACGAATGTGCGCGGCACTGAGGCGGCAGCCGAATTATGAAAACCAACTGCCCACCACCCTTGTGGTTCAAAACGAGTATTCGTTGCGCTACGGCGAGAGCTGCATTGTGAAACATACGGGCCCTCCATCCACTTAACAATTTGAGCTTGTTTAGCTTCAGGATTGCAGCTTGTCCTGCCCTCTCGAGCGAAACGCCGGCCCGGGCCCACGGACACGTCTGGTTGTGCGACAGGTGGGAACATGAATTTCAAGGAAAAGTGATTGTGGAGGAGGAGGAGGAGGAAGAAAGCTTTCCGAGAGCCTCGAAGGGGTGGCAGCAAGCCCCCCGATGTGGTCTCGGCGGCCCAGGAATAAGTATAACCCTCGGCCGATCAGTCCAGAACGTTCAACGACAGTTTAGTATTATGGGTTACTTGACATTGTCCATTGATCCAAGAAAACATTTGGCCGTGTTCGTTATCGAAGACGCCTACGGCGAATCACCGCCGCCCCCTGCCCCTTTGGAAGCGCCTCTGTGGCCGACAGCTGGGCCAGAGCCTTGCCAAGCTATCGGGCCAGTTGTTCCCCGAGTCGGTTTGGAAAGACTTCGGGGAATGTATGGGGGAGCAAGAAGAGGAGAAGGGGAGGATGAGGAAAAAAGAGGAGGAGGAGGAGGAGGAGGAGGAGGAGGAGGAGGAGGCCTCTTGGGCGCCTCTTGGGGCCTCCCGGGAGCTTCCTGGGGGCCTCTTGGAAGGTTTTGGGGGACTTTGGGGACTTCGTGGGGGCCTCTTTGGCCGTCTTAGGGCGTTCCTGGCTTGTCTGACGCCGTCGGGAGCCGTCTTAGGGGCTTGGGGCCCTCTTGGGGCATATCAGGGGTTCTTAGAGGCCATCTTGGGCGTTTTGGAGGCATTTTGGGCCGTTTGGGGGCCCTCTTGGGGCAGTCTTGTGAGCCGTCATGGGGCCGTCATGGGGCCATCTTGGAGGCCTCTTGGGCGATCTTTGGAGCCTCTTGCGCCGTCTTGAGCCGTCGGAATCCCGAGAAGAAGCAAATGCCAAAACATTTCAAACAACCTTAGGACAATCAATGATTTTGGCCTCGTCGTGCCCTCCTGGAAGACCTCCTGGACGCCTTTTGGGCCGTCCTCGAGGCCTCTCGGGGGCGTCTTGGGCCGTCTTGAGCCATCTTGAGGCCATCTTAGGACGTCTTGGGTGCATCTTGGGCCGTGTTGGTGGCATCTTGAGGCCATCTTAGCCGTCTTGGAGGCCATTGTGGCAGTCTTGGAGGCCTCTTAGGCCCTCATGGGGCCGTCTTGGGGGCCTCTTGGGCCGTCATGGGGCCATCTTGGAGGCCTCGTGGGCGATCTTGGGGGCCTCTTGGGCCGTCTTGAGCCGTCGGAAGGCCGAAAAGAAGCACATGCCAACACCATTGAAAAACCAAAGGATTTTGGCCTCTTCGGGCCCTCCTGGAGGATCTCTTGGAGGCCTCTTGGGCCTTCTTGGAGGCCTCTTGGGGGCCTCTTAGGCTGTCTTAGACCATCTGGAGGCCATCTCAGCACGTTTTCGGTGCATCTGGAGCCGTGTTGGAGGCATCTTGGGGCCATCTTAGCCGTCTTGGAGGCCATCTTGGGCGTCTTGGAGGCCTCTTAGGCCGTCTTGGGGCCCTCTTGGGGCCGTCTTGGGGGCCTCTTGGCCGTCATGGGGCCATCTTGAAGGCCTCGTGGGCGATCCTGGGGCGATCGTGGGGGCCTCTGGGGCCGTCTTAAGCCGTCGGAAGGCCGAAAAGAAGCAAATGCCCAAATCCTTGAACAACCACAGGGAAATCAATTATTTGGGCCTCTTCGGCCCCTTCTGGAGGACCTCCTGGCGGCCTCTTAGGCTGGCCTGGAGGCCTTTTGGGAACCTCTTGGGACGTCTTGGGTCATCTTGAGGCCATCTGAGGCCGTTTTGGGTGCATCTTGGGCCGTGTTGGAGGCATCTTGGGGCCATCTTAGCCGTCTTGGAGGCCATCTTGGGCGTCTTGGAGGCCTCTTGGGCCGTCTTGGGGCCCTCTTGGGGCCGTCTTGGGGGCCTCTTGGGCCGTCATGGGGCCATCTTGGAGGCCTCGTGGGCGATCTTGGGGCGATCGTGGGGGCCTCTGGGGCCGTCTTGAGCTGTCGGAAGGCCGAACGAAAAGAAACAAAGGCCCAAATCCCTGAAAAAACGCAGGGAAATCAATTATTTGGGCCTCTCGGCCCCTTCTGGAGGACCTCCTGGAGGCCTCTTATGCTGTCTTGGAGGCCTCTTGGGGACCTCTTGGGCCGTCTTGGGCCATCTTGAGGCCAACTGAGGCCGTCTTGGGTGCATCTTGGGCCGTGTTGGAGGCATCTTGGGGCCATCTTAGCCGTCGTGGAGCCATCCGGGGCAGGACAGACCTTTTGCAACCACCTCTGGAAGACTCTGGGCAAATCTTTCCGGTTGTTCGGCGGGACGGGCCGAAGCCCCCGGGGGAGTTCTTTTGGAAAAAGGTCCAACACCAAAACCGAGAGGATTCAGCACGCCAGGCACCCTTGCGATGAATCGACAGGGGACGGCGGATCGAAGACGCCTACGGCGAATCACCGCCGCCCCTTGCTCCTTTGGAAGCGCCTTTGTGGCCGACAGCTGGGCCAGAGCTTGGCCAAGCTATCGGGCCAGTTGTTCCCCGAGTCGGTTTGGAAAGACTTCGGGGAATGCATTGGGGAGCAAGAAGAGGAGGAGGGGGAGGATGAGGAAAAAAGAGGAGGAGGAGGAGGAGGAGGAGGAGGAGGAGGAGGAGGAGGAGGCCTCTTGAGCGCCTCATGGGGTGCTCTTGGGGCCTCCTGGAAGCTTCCTAGGGGCCTCTTGGAGGGTTTGGGTGGCCTCTGGGGGCTTATTGGGGGCCTCTTTGGCTGTCTTAGAGCGCTCCTGGCTTGTCTGACGCCGTCGGAAGCCGTCTTTGGGGCCTGTCTGGGTCGTCTTGGGGCCCTCTTGGAGCATATCAGGGGTTCTTGGAGGCCGTCTTGGGCGCCTTGGAGGCCCCTTGGGCCGTCTTGGGGGCCGTCTTGGGGGCCTCTTGGGCCGTCATGGGGCCATCTTCGAGGCCTCGTGGGCGATCTTGGGGGCCTCTTGGCAAAAAGCAAATGCCCCAAATCCGTCAGAAAAAACCTAAGGAAAGTCAATGATTTTGGCCTCTTCGGGCCCTCCTGGAGGACCTCTTGGAGGCCTCTTGGGCCGTCTTTGAGGCCTCTTGGAAGCCTCTTGGGCCGTCTTAGGCCATCTGGAGGCCATCTTAGCCGTCTTGGAGGCCATCTTGGGCGTCTTGGAGGCCTCTTGGGCCGTCTTGGGGCCGTCTTGGAGGCCTCTTGGGCCGTCATGGGGCCATCTTGGAGGCATCGTGGGCCATCTTGGGCCGATCGTGGGGTTCTCTTGGGCCGTCTTGAGCCGTCGGGAGGCCGAAAAGAAGCAAATGCCAAAATCCTTGAAAGAACTAAGGAAATCAATTATTTGGGCTTCTTCGGCCCCTTCTGGAGGACCTCTTGGGCCGTCTTGGAGGCCTCTTGGGGGCCTCTTCGGCCGTCTTGAGCCATCTTGAGGCCATCTGAGGCCGTCTTGGGTGCATCTTGGGCCGTCTTGGATGTATCTTGGGGCCATCTTAGCCGTCTTGGAGGCCTCTTGTGCCGTCGTGGAGCCATCTGGGGCAGGAAAACCCTCGGCAACCACCTCCAGAAGGGTCTGGGCAATCCTTTCGGGTGGCCAGCGGGACGCGCCGAAGCCCCAGGGAGAGTTCTTTTGAAGAAAGAACCAGAACCAAAACACAGAGGATTCAGCACGCCAGGCACTCCTCTTGCAACAGGGGGCGGCGGATCGAATGGCCTCCGGCCCATCCCGCCACCGTTTTTGCGTTGTGGGTATGAAGCCTACAATGGGGGCCCATGCCAAGAAACACCCTGCTTACCTCCAGGGTGCCCTCGGTTTCTTGGGTTTCGATGGTTTTTGCCGTGGACAGCGTGACGTTCCCTCAACAAAAAACGATGGACGTCCTGGGGTCTCAGGGTTGGGTTGCTTGTGGAAGGTTTCCTGTGGTCGGGCCTCCACTGTATTCGATGTTTGTTGGGATCAGTTTGGAGGCCTCTTAGGGGCCTGTTTTGGGCCTCTTGAGGGCCTCTTGGGGGGCATCTTGTTGGCGGAAGGCTCGAATTTGCGGTTCGTGTTCCCTCTCTTGGGCCCCTTTCAGGGCCGTCTTGGGGCCTCCTTGGGCCGTCTTAGGCGCCTCTTGGGCCGTCTTGGGGCGCTCTTAGGCCGTCTTGGTGCCCTCTTGGAGGTCTCTTGGGCCGTTTTGGGGTGGTTTTGGCGGCCTCTTGGGCCGTCTTGGAGCGTCAGAAAGCCGAAAGGGCGAGAACGCCAACAGCTCGTTTTCAATTGAAAAACGCAAGCGTCAGGAACGTCAATGATTTTGGGCGGCTTCTTGGAGACCTCTTGGGGCGCCTTGGCGGCCTCTTGGGCCGTCTGAAGGGGCCATCTTGAACGTCTTTGGCCGATCTTTGGGCGTCTCGGGTCCATCCTGGACCGTCTTGGGGGCCTCTTGGGGCCTCCTTGGCCCGCCTGGATGCCCTCTTGGGGCCCGAAGAAGTCATGCGACAGGATGCCGGGAGCTCCAGGAGGCACGCGCCAAGCCCCAGGGGATTTCGGACATGCGGGCCCGGGCTCCTTGCGAGGACTCCTCAGGAGGGAGGCTTGACGCTTCGTGGATGCTTCACAGGGCCTGAGGGCACGCACACTCCGTGCCCAGAGGCACGATGGCGGGCTCCCACAGAATAGTGGACCCGCGCTCGTTATCTCCAGTGAATGGTGGATCCCACTCCGTTGCCCCCAGGGAGCATGGTCCCTGTACATACTCCGTCGGAATGATGGACCCCTGTCCGCTACTCCCCTGGAGTAAGGGACCCTTCTTCATGATTCCCAGGGAATCACGGACCCCTTTCGAGCGTTCCCAGGAAACTGATGGACCCGTGTCCATTGTTCCCAGCAGTTGATGGCCCCCTGTCCGATATTCCCAGGAAGTAGCGTACCCCTGTCCACTATTCCCAGGGATACAGCCCAAGTCTGCCATTGCGGCGCCCAGAAGAATGACGAATGATGCAGAGGAGCACAAGACCACCCGAGCTCGAGCCTGGTTCGTACTTGCTTATTGAGGAAATCCCGCGCGAGACGCTAACTTCTCTATTGTTTGGAACCGAGTTCGAGCCTGGCTCGACACTGCTTATCGAGGAAGTCCCGCACGCGATGCTCACTTTTCCATCGCTTGGAACCGATTTGGGAACCTGGTTCGAACATGCTTTCGAGGAAGTCTCTCACGGGACGCCCGCTGTTCCATTGTTTGAAAGCGGCTTTGGAACTTGGTTCGGATGTACTTTTCGAGGAGGTCTCGCACGGGACGCCCACTTTTCCAGTATTTTATTTGAAAGCGACTTTGGAACATGGTTCGGACTTGCTTGTCGAGAAAGTCCCGCACGCGACGCCAGCTGTTCCATTCATTGTTCGGGACAGACTTTGGAACCTGGTTCGGACTTGCTTGCCGAGGAAGTCCCGCACGAGATGCCAACTGTTCCGGTGTTTGGAACCGATTTCTATTGTTTGGAACCGGCCGGGATTTGGCTCGAGTTCTTCGTTGGGGAAGCTCCAAGGGGTTCGCCGTTTTGGAACCGTTATCCCATTTCGTTTGGGGGGGGGCCAAAAAACATATGGAGGTACATGCCTGAGTTTGCCCGCCCTCCGTTGACGTAGCTCCACTCTCGTCTCATTGTGCCAGGCCCCGCGCGCCTAGCGGAACACTTCTGGTCCGCGCTGCGCCATTTTGTCAAATTTTGATAAAATCAGATCAACAATATGGAGAATTGCTTCATTATTCCCCGGGAATAATTGTGGCGTGTCCATGGTTCCAGCGAACAACGGACTCTTATTACCTATTCCCCATGAACCCGTGCCCATTATTCGCACGGAGCGAAAGACCCTTGTCCATTGCTGCCTGGGAATAACGGACCCATGTTATTCCCCGGGGGTTGCGAACCCCTGTTCATGGTTTCCAGGAAGTAACGGACAATTGTTCAATGCTCCCATGGAATGTCGGACCCGCCCCCAATCTTCCCAGGGAGTAATGGACCCGCGTCCAGTATTCTCAGTGCCCCTATCCGTTACCAAGAAATAACGAATCCCTGATCATTATTCATATGGAATGAATGGGCCCTTGCCCACTGTTCCAAGGGAGTCGCGGACCTTTGTTTATTCTGCCAAGGACGTACTGGGTCCTGATCCAGTATCTCCACGGATAAGTCGACCCCTGCTCACTGTTCCCAGGGAAGAACGGGCCCCTACATCCGCTATTCCCAGTGAGTCACGTACCGCTGTCCATGTGTCCAAGGGGATCGCGGTCCCCTGGTCATTCTTCCCAGGGGATAGTGAACCTTTGTCTTTATGTCCAGGGGTTGATAGAATGTTGTCCATTATGAATTACTCCCATCGAAGAATTATCTCCTGTTTGTTACTCCCAGGGAAAAGCGGAACCCTGTTCCTTTTTTGGGTTAGTAATGATGTTCCCCCCTTCTCTGGCGAGCCCCAGCTTAATAATTAAAACCGACCCACGATTCAACGAGAACGAAACCCAATTGATCATTCCGGAATGATAGTGGCGTCTTCCTTCAAGGAATCCGCCGGATTGGGAATCTCCTCCAATTCATTATTCTACAATTTCGACCTTTCTTCGTTATTCCCACGGAGTGCGGGGACAGGGGCAAATTCGGTTTTTGGTCCGTTTCGGCTTTGGATTCGTTTCGGCCTCAGCCAGTTTCGGCTTTGGCGCATTTCGTCTCGGTTTTTTTCGGCTCAGCGCGTTTCGGTTTTGGCTCGTTTCTGTTCTGGCCGGGTTCGGTTCCGCCCGTCTCGACTTCAGCCGGCTTCGGACAAAAAGCAGTGAGGCCGAAGCGAGCGGATGCGGCCGTGACGGGCCGGAGCCGAAACGGGCCCATTTCGGCTCCGGCTCTCGGAGAAGGCCGAACGGGTTCGGGAGCCCAAGCGAGGTTCGGGAGCTTGTGGCGGAGGAGGAGGAGGTGCCCCTAGCCATGCAAGGTTCCCACGAGTGCATTACAACATGTTATGAGAAGAAATGCGAGTGAAAGGATTCTTCACGATTCGCGTATCTCCACGCTCTGAGTGTTGCAACCGTGTACAGCCCGTGTCTACCGCATCGCACTCACTGGGCCTATTCGACGCAGGCGCCTGAGCGGTGGAGTTCGAGGGCTGCGCGCTGAGTGGTTCAGCCTTCCGCGTCTTTTGCCTCTTGTTTTCCACCGCCGGCAGCCCGGTTTCCCGGGCTGGTGTCTCTTAGCTCGCCGGGCTGGCTGCTTGGAGTTTGGCGCCGCTCTGGCGACTGGCGACTCACTCCGTTGCACTCGCACTCGCGGCCGCTTGTACACTTTGGTTTACTGGGCGGCGCCTAGGTGCGTCTGCTGGGAATGCAGGGCATTTTGTCCAGTGCGTGTGCAACTGCGCGCTTGTTGTGCAGGTGCGATCCGGCCTGCCAACGTCGCGGTTGGGGTCGCCGATTCGCTTTGTGCCGCCCGTCCTGGACATCGCCTCTCGCCGCCAGACCGTTGTCGCGCGGCCGCAGACCCCCCAAAAAAATATCTCCACGCTCGTCCACGCGGCGGGCTCACGCCGTTCGGCTCACGGTAACTGATCGACGCCGACTCGCAGGCCGTATGCGGTTACACGTTGCTTTGCACGTACTCCGAGGACGACGGGTTCCTGGTGCACCTGGCCGTGGTCGTAGGCTTCTGAGCTGTGCCGCGTTAGTCGCCTGTTCTACTTGCCCGTCCGCCGCCCGCGCTTTTCCCCCTGCTCTGCCTCTTTTCCACGCTTGCCAGCTGTTGTTTAGGCTTTCGCCCTGCACGTTGGCCTGGCTTCATTCGACAGTTGACGCCGCGCTGCTGCCCGCTAGCGGTTGCGAGCAAAAAAGTATCCCCACCAGTTCGGCTTTGTCTCTTTTCGCCTTCCTCTTCCCGTGCGTTAATTTAGGGCGTCGCCTCTGTGCTTCGCCCTTGACGCCGCCCGACCATTTCGCCGCGGTCGCGATCAAAAAGTACCCCCGCCAGTCCGTTGAGAAACCCTGCCCGTGAGAGTTGACGGGAAAAGCGACGACGAAGAGTCACGCATAGCGAAACAAAGCGGGCAACCCGGATGAACAGAGAGATCCGTGGGATCAAGGGGGTCGCTTTGGAAGGCCTTTTCGAGCCATCCCTGGGGCCCGCGTGGGGGCGAGGGGAGGAGGAGGAGGAGAAGGAGGAGAAGGAGAAGGAGGACGATGATGAGGAGGATGCATACCGCCTCTTGGGGCCCTCGTGGGATGCTTGTGGGGCGCTCTTGGAGCCGTCTTGGGGTCCTCTCGGGGCCCTGGAGGGCCTCTTGCGGCCAGTTTGGAGGCTATCGTTCAAACGAGGGGGGGCGTCCCCGATGTGCCTCCCCACCGGGGCCATCAAAATTGCCTCTCAGGGCGCTCTTGGGCCGATCTTGAGTACTCTTGGGACCATTTTGGTTTTTTTTTGGGCCCTTCTGAGGGCTCTCGTGCCATTGCTGGGGTTTCAAAGCGCATCGGAAGCGAAAAGGCGAGAAGGCCCTAATCATTCATTTCGTTTGAGTTTTTGAAGGATTTGGACCTCGTGGGGGGGCCAGAAGGGGGCTTTGAGAGCACTTGGAACCGTCTTTTAGCCCTCGTCGGGCCTCTTGGAGATGTCGGAAGCTACTGTTTCGAAACATGTTCGGCTGTCTTGAGCCGCCTGGGAGGTCATTGTTGAGCATCGGAGGCTGTCTTGGAGCCATCTTGGGCGGGAAAGAACCCTCTGACACATCGCGGCTTCCGCCGAGCAACTTCAGGGAGGGGAGGAGGAGGGTACCCCTCGCCGAAGGGAACGGGTTTTAGAAGAGGAAAGCAAGATATCGTTAGACCACCTACGCCCAAATGGCTGGTGGGATTACGCTCGCCCACTAGCCAACTCCGGCCAACTTTTCAGGCGAGGAAATGCGCGCCAGAAGCCAGCCACAGCGCGCTCGCACTCAAATTGCTAAAAGCAATACAGGCAGCGGGATGATCGCCGCACGCGAGCCGACACGCTTGGAACGAGCTTCTTGGTAACATCCTTGGCAGTGCGACGAGCTCTACCATGTGAGCAGGCACGCTCGGAGTGAGCTTACTGCCAGCAGCGCTGGTAATTCGATGCGCGATTCTTGCGAGCTGGCACGCTTGGCGTGCGCTTCCTGGCCGCAACGCTGGCAGCGCGAAGCGCAGTGGAAACAAGAACAAGCCGACACTTTCACAAAGCTCACGGGGGAGGCTCTGGACTGACACGGGAGGGAAGAGGGACGGGCCTTGCAGCGGGACGCTTATGAAAAAAAGAGATGTTCGTGCTGGAATTGAGCTCGCACGTTCGGACTGAGCTTCCTCACATCCTGGCAGAACCGTTCGCAATAGAAGGATCGTCGGACGCAGTCCAGCACACTTGGAAAGATCCCCTTGGTAACATCCTCGCAAGCATCGCCCGCGCAGCGAAGTGCGCCAGGCGCGAGCCGGCACGTTCGAACAACCCCACATCCTGCTGACCTCCCTCCTCCCGAGGTCCCCGGACTCCCCTGGATCTCTACTGGGTAGCTGTTCTCAAGGGTTCCAGGATCGGCAGGAAGCGGCGCTCCTGGCGCCGCTCGAGGAACTTGGGGCTCCCCCATCACTTTTAACTTGAGTTTGAAGTTTCGCTGGACGCGAGTCGCGAGGCAGCTTCGCTCCTTTTTCTCATGTCAGCCAGTTCCGGCCTTCTCATCGTCTTCTTCCTCCTCGTCCTCTTCGTCTTCCATCTCCCCTTCCTCCTCCTTCTCCTCCTCCTCCTCTTTCTCCTCTTCTCCTTCTCTCTTCTCCTACTCGTCCTCCCCCGCCATCAGGGCGGGGCGGCATCCCAAGTCTTGCGAGGTAATGGTCCTATCTAGGAAAGAGCGCGCACGCAGAGCCAGCAATACAAAACGAGGGGACCCAGTTTCCCCCCCCTCTTCCTTGGAAAGAGGGGGGGGGTTCCAAAGCTCCCCCCCTCTCCCCTCCCCCCCTTTTGTCTGCATCTGTTAGCTACGGGGGGGGCCGGTTAAAGAGGGGGGGGGGCTTGGAAGCTACCCCCCTTTCCCCTCATGTTCGGGGCCTGGGGTGAGCCCGGGCTGACCCCTCCAAAAGGAGGCGAGGCTTCCGAAGCTCCCCCCCCTCCCCCCTTTTGTTGGCATTCTGAAGCTGGGGCCCCCCTGGCTAAAGGGGGGGGGCTTCGAAGCTACCCCCCCTTTTGTCGGCATTTCCAGCTGGGGGGGCTTCGAAGCTACCTCCCCTTGTCTCTCGTTCCCAACCCTTCTGCATTCGGTTCTCGTTTTGAATATATAGCTGTGCGTGCACGTCTCCTTCCTCCCGCCTCCCTCCTGTCTTCCCTCCTGCCTCTCACCTCCTCCTCTCTGGTCCAGCCTTTCGGCCTGCCTCTCCTGTCTTGCCTGCCAGCCTGCCTCCTAGCTCGCCGTCCTACGTGACCTCACCGTCGCTGCGGAGCTGCGGACTGCTAAACTGTCGCCACTTTCGAGGACTGCTGGGGGGTCCAGCGGAGTGACGCTCTACGCGGACTCAGATTAGGCCTCACCATCCCTGGGGGACTGAGATCTGCGAAACTGTCGCCACTTTGAAGGGCTGCGGGGGGTCCAGCGGAGCGGTGTCCCTCACGAGCTTAACCGCACCTCGCCAATCCCTGGGGGGCTGCGAATTGCGAAACTGCCACCACTTTCGAGGGCTGTTGGGGGTCCAGCGCAGTGGTGTCCCACGCGGACGGAAATTAGACCTCGCCATCCCTGGGGGGCTGCGATCTACGAAATTGTCGCCACTTTCGAGGGCTGCTGCGGGGTCAAGCGGAGCGGTCCTCACGCGGACTTAACTTATACCTCGCCATCCCTGGGGGGTTGCGAACTGCGAAACTGTCGCTGCTTTCGGCGGCTGCTGGGGGGTCCAGCGGAGTGGCGTTCCACGCGGACGGAAATTTGACCTCGCCAACTCATGGGGGGAGGAAATCTGCGAAATTGTCGCCACTTTCGAGGGCTGCTAAGGGGTCCACGCGGAGTTGTGTCCCACGCGGAGTTTGTTCCCCGCCGAGAAACAGAGGGTGGGACCCAAAACTAAAGACCTCCTGAGGTGAATAAGCGCCAATCTATGATGATGTTCGACCCACCCCTCATGCGGCCTGTCGCCATTCGCTAATTACACTGTTTTTGTCGGTCTCCGCAGGCTCGGGCGGCCGATCGCGCCGGTACTTGTAGATAGTGCGTGTCACAGAGACGATGCGTCGAATGATGCATGCGACATCCACATTTGACACCAGCCCATCAATTCGGAGTGACACCGGGGACCTTCAGTCCCCAGTCGAAGTGACAGGGGGGGCATGATTTGTCACAAATTTGTCCTCCCCAGCGTGTCATCAAAAGCAGAGGGTCAATTAGGACCGAAACTGGCCACAGCAAAGTGTGGTTTTTGTCTACGTTGTCTTGTGCCCAGAGGCTGTTCGCTTCTTGTGGCCCTTGCGCCGTCTGGGCGCCATCCTTGACTCGACATGCCTTCCACCCAAACTGGGTGGCAACGGTTTGTACTGTTACTGCGCTTCTGCGCCGCAGTGCGCGGGCTGAGCCGTCTTGGCTGAAGGCGCACCCTCGTTTGCCGAGAGTCGCAAAAGATTCCTCACAGGCGCACGCTGGAGCGTCACACGCGGAGAGCGGCTGAAGCGGCAGAGGGACGGGCAGGGCCGAGCGCAGAGCAGAAGGTCGGAGGACCAGGCGTCCCTTGCCCTGGCATCCTCCTCCTCCTCCTCCTTCTCCTTCTCCTCCTCCTCCTGCTCCTCCTCCTCCTCCTCCTCCTCCTCATCGGCATCCTCATCCTAATCGCTGCGTTCCCTCCTCCTCCGCCGCCTCCTCTTTCTTATTCTCTTCCTCCTCCTCCTGCTCCTCCTCCTCCTAAAGATATTGCGCAGCATAGCGCAGCATCCCGCGGCGGACTTAGCACGACAAGCGCCAGGCAGACGAGATGCTAGACGCTAGGTTGATCAGGTTTGGCCTGCATCAAAATAGGGACAAACAGGAGAGTCTGGTCAGGATGCAGGGGGCAGGATCGGTTGCGCAGTATCGGCAGCTTAGGAGCAAGCAGCATGTACTCCCCGGGCGCACGGTACAGTCGGCACGATATCTGGGACCACATCTAAACACGGCCAACACATTCGGAGCGGAACCGAAGCAACGTGCGCATGCGATGATTAAGGCTTTCAAGGAGATGGGGGATTTTGGTACAAAGCGGGGATCCCATATAAATGGAAACGCTCGATTCTCATATGCAAAGTTGTGAGCACAGGTCTTAGTTGCATAGAGAGCTACTGTCCGACGAAGTCGGAGTACAGAACATTTACTATGACGGTGGCAGGCTTGGCCAGAAAAGCTATTAGGGGACAGGCTACAAGGCACTTGGAGGACGGATCGGCTCGAAGTCTTACCAGTTACGAGGTTCTCAGGCACTGGCGTATTCTCCCACTCCAGATGGAGGCCACTGTCAGACGTCTCTCATGGATTCGTAAAGTACTGTTGGAACCTATGCGGCATCAGCAGCTGCTGACGGCTATTTTCGGACAACTGGAGCTAGAGACAGAACCGACGGTTTGTGATGATGGTACGCTTCACCCACTGTGTAACGAATGGGCTAAGCGAATCGTTAAAGACCTAGAGGAGGCTTGCCGCGCTGACAGCTTTGCGAGTCATATTGGAGACCTCGATATAGAACCAGGTAATTTTTTTGAGTCTGATTTCCAGGAGGCCCTTCGTGTTCTGGACCCCAAGGAGATCCGCCAGGCCTACCGAGCCCGCGCCATCCCACCCCCGGGCCTTAGCTCTAGTATAGCAGCAGCAGACGTAGCGGAGGAGGAGACGGTCCTGTCAGAGATTGCGCCGTGGAGATGTGAGCTCATGGACGATGTTACTGCGCCGACGCTGCCGAACGTGCTTGTGCCTGTGCCGGTTCTCCCAGGATCACAGTGTGAGGGTATGGTGTGCGGGATGTGTTTTGGATCGCGTAAACCATTAATATCACATATGCGAAGCAAGCACAAGCTCATCAACCTCGCCCCCCTCCTGACCCTAAACGATGAATGTGTCAATTGCGGTACGATCTTCGGGGAATGGAGCACGGCGGGCAGGCATCTTATGAAGGCCTTTCTGCGTGGACAATGCCCCTCGGACAGACGCAGAGCGATGAAACCAGCAGAGGACTTTGACCAGAGATGCAGAACATGTGGGTATGCGGACAGCGACAATCAACAGTTTTTTGCCCACATCCGCAGCCGTTTTCCCCGAACAATTTTGCAGACTCCGACTCCAGCGCGCCGACCGACCTCGGCCCCGACCGCGGCCGCCTCGCGCCCAGCCGACGCCCCACGACAAGATGCCAGGCAAAGCGGCGGCGGCGGCGGCACCAGGCACAGCAGGGGACGCAGCCATGGTGGACGCTTTCGCCACTGGACCAGCGTGGGCGGGCAAGAGGGCGCTCGCGGCGGCGACGGACCAGAGCGACCCCAACAAACAGTTCAAGAGCAAGGGCGCGGGCAAGGACTGGGACAGGGTGGAACAGATCGCGGTCACCTCGGCCAAGCTGGCGCTCATAGTCGCCAAAGACGTACAGGACCTGCAGGCCACAGTGTGCGAGGCCTGGGAGATGGACGCAGCCAAGCCGATCCCCACGTTCGCCCTTCAAGCAGGCCAGCAATACGACGCCGACGCCAAGGAGCTGAAGGAGCAACGCATGGTGGACTGCCAGACCGACACGGCGGCCCTCGGCCCGCCGCATCTGGTGATCGCGGCGGCGACGATCAAAGGGCTGGCGACCCTGGTGGACGCGGAAGCCAAGACGGTGCTCGAGGAGTTCTGGCGCACGGTGATCTGCGCGGAGGGGTCGGAGCCGCTGGGCAGCTGCATCACCCATTCCCACGCGAAGAAGAAGAACAAGTCCCCCAACAAGAAGGAGAAAGTGCGGCTGATCTTTTCCTTCGACTTGCACGAGCGCAACACGAAGCTGGTTCGGAACATCATCATCGCCGAGATCAAGAAAGAGGGAGGCCAGCGGAAGCTGGGCGCAGCACCGCGGGGGCCACTCCAGCGCGAGCTGAACCGCCTCGTCCACACGACGAAGTAATACTGGAGCTCGTGGGAGAACCAGTTCCACAGGTTCAGACGCGAGCCCGACTCGTGACGCCAGACTTGAGCCAGAGCAGCCGGAGCCGAGGGGCCCCGCGCTCGGCGCCGCCCGCGTTTCGCGACAGTCAGCGCGACCGAGCTCTGGAGACCGCGGGCTTCCTGAGTGCCGCTCCTACTCCTAGTCAGCCAGCGCCAGCTTTGCAATCCTCAGTTGACCCCACTCTCCTCACTCCTCGCCCCCAGCCTGTTCGGCAGGACAAAGGTAAGAGTCGAGGCCGAGGCAGGCGCGGCAAAGGCAATGCAGCGGCATAGATATTCGTCCTCGTTTATGTATGCTGTCCGACACTTCGCTCACACCCATCTTTTCTACTAGCATGGAATTCTGCGTGACTCTAAAACTTTTCAGAGTCACGCAATTTTGGACGCCCGCTGGCGGAAGAGAGGTTTCGTGCCCGTCGCAGGCGCGGCAAAGGCAAGGCAGAGAATTGTAGATCCGAGTGCACGCATGCCCCTAGCCTGCCAGCGCGGGAGTAGGGCGCGTGCAGCAGTGCCAGAGTGCTGAATGGCACCCGCGCACTTGTGCGTAGCGAGGGGGCTTGCCCCGACAGGTCCAGATTGACGCTGCAAGTTTTCATTCCACGCTGCAAGTGGTAGAGTCAGAGGCAGTTGACGACACGTTGGATCCAAGTCACAGTCAGTCAGTCAGTCCTCCTCCTCCTGCTCCTCCTCCTCCTCCTCCTCGGTTGCAATGGCACAGCGAGCCCCAGAAGCTGAACACCAACAGAAGCAAGCACGTATTCTTCAACGTCGCGCCCGAGCATGGGCCCCGTTCGCACGTATTCTCACATTGGTGGGCATTCGTATTCCTGACTCCGATACCATTGTCAAATCACCGCAGGACATGCTGACCGAGCTGCAGAAGCACTGGCTCCCGATCTTCGCCGACAAGCCCGTTGACGAGAGAGGTATGAAGGAGTTTGTCGCGCAGCACGCTCCCCCTCCTCTGCAATCATCCGGCTTGGTTCTTCCCTCAGTCGCTGCGCTCCGTCGTGCCGCTCAGCGAGCTCGGGCTTCAGCTCCAGGCCCCGATCGACTTCCGTACCGTGCGTGGACAGCAACGCCTGGGGCTTTGGACACGCTTGATGACATCGCGTGGCAGGCGATGGAGACTGGTGTGGCCCCTTTCTCGTTCAACGACTCCCTGTTCTCATTCATTCCCAAGGGCACGGAGGAGATGGACAACACCACCTGCACTCGGCCTGCGGCAGCCCTGCGGCCGATCTCCAGGAAGAACACTGACTCCAAGATCTTCGCGGCGGCCATCAACGAGCAGATGAAGACCTCCGTGGAGCAACGGGCGCACTCTATCCAACAAGGCTTCATTAGAGGCCGCAACTTCTGCAATAATATAATGATCATGGACTCTCTGGGGAGGATCGCTGGATGGAGGCCATCTGCTGGCTCAGAGCATCCTGTCCAGATTCTGTTTGACATTGCTGCGGCCTTCCCATCGTTGGGAAGGCAATGGTTGTTTGCGGCACTCGACAACTTTCAGTACGCAGAGGGCTTCATCAATGCTGTGCATTCCCTCTACGACGGTGGCCAGGCCATGATCACGCTTGATGGTACCTACCGCTTCGTGTGCTACATGCGCTCGGGTGTCGCGCAGGGCTGCCCTCTCTCGGGCACCATTTGGGCCATCGCCATGGACGCCATCCTCAGAGCGATTGCCGAGATCCTTCCGTCCGACGAAGAAGGCTCAGCATCTGCATGCGCTGACGACCTCGGCGTTCACCTGAACCACTTGCGACTCCTTCCCAAGATCCACCAGGTCTTTGTTTGTGCAGAGAAGTATGGTCACCTTGCTATCAATGTCTCCAAGTGTGTGATTATCCCTCTGTGGGCTCCCCTTGACGACCAAGCACGTTCTGTGATTCGCTCCTTCCTGTCAGAAAATATTCCAGCTTGGAGCAACTTCTTGATTGATGATGTTGGTGTTTACCTTGGCGCTCATATTGGACCTGGAGCGACCAATGAATTGCAGT
>CAUYUJ010014164.1:227500-287500 GCA_963575745.1 Prorocentrum cordatum
GGCCGCGCCCCGCTCGGAAAGCTCCGAAATGGCCTTCCAAGGCCCTTGCATTCTTATCGCGCATCCTTATGATACGAGCCGACTGTAGGCCACATGGGTATGCCGGGCCTACCACCGCTCCAATGAAGGCGTGCAGCATCAGGCCGAGGGAGACGAGGAAATGCCCATTCCAGGGGCTGACAATGGAGCGGTGGTAGACCCAATCACTAACCCCAGCGGTCACCGAGCCACACGGCACACGGCATCAACATCCGCAGGCTTAACGCTCCGCTTGATCATCTGAATTTTCGCTACAACGCTACTCCTCATCAAGCCTCTCATCGCAGGCCACGAGGTTGACACCAACACCAATATCGGCTGCGTGCCTCCACCGAAGGAAAAAGATCCCGGTCTCGGTGATGGTGGTAATGTTTTGGCTTCCAAGGTGGCCGAAATATTACCACCCACACCGAAATCCAGGATCCTTTTTCCCCTGTGGAGACAACCCTCTTGTGTTGGTGTTGGTGCCAATTTCCAGGCCTGCAATCTCATAAAATCTCCTGGAGCACGCCGAGCTGCACGACGCTCGGCAGTGAACAGGACACGGTGGTGCCTGAGATGATGGGGATGGGCGAGCGGAGTGGAGAGGGTGGTTCAGGAGGGAAACGAAAACACACAGACACCATTAATCGTCGATTCCCAAGAAAATATGGGAAAACATATGGGAAGTGGGGGGGAAGACAAAAACCCAGAAGATACATGAACATCTAGGGAATCTTGTTATTTGCGTCTATTTATTGTGTGTCCCAGGGCCCCTTCAGTGGCGACTGCGGCGTCGGTCAATCAGCAGGCCAAGAGTTGGCAGGACGGCGCCATCACAGTTGCGAGTGCAAAACGAAATGCGCCTCGACTCAAGCAGGCCTCATCTATGTAGTAGTCCACCTGAATTTGCGCGGCCTTGCCGTTCTGGACGTCCTCGCCCATCTTCGCAGTGAGCACGTCGAAGACGTAGTCGACGGCCATGACATGATGGTGAAAAAATGGTAGCTTTATTTGCGAGAAGCCTTGCGGAATCTACCCCGCGACGGGCAGGGACCCTTGGGAATGGCGGGGAGCATGCCGCATTCAACGCCAGAGGTACCCCATACCTTCCAGGACTGCCAGCAGGTCGGGGACGTTGAGCTAGGTGTGAATACAGAAGAGGAGTTCGTTGTGGACATCCTGCACACTTGCCAAACCTCTGTGAACGATACGCGTTTCCAGCCATCGTGGGACACTCCATATGTAAGTTTATGTCTTGTCCACGCTCACACATCACATGTAATGATACAGGATCGCAGTATGATATCATCTCGAAGAGCACTGCATGCGAGCCCTGTAGCATGCCGACTCTGTCTTCATGCATTGTGCAAAGATACGCTCCAAGCTCAGGGTACCTCTTTGGAAGAATAGCGCGCGAGACATACATGCTATGCTAGACGCTTCCCGTAACCCCACCGCCTCAAAACGATGACCGCGCAGCGCGAAGCCCGAAGTTGGGCAAACCTGACTGAAGGGGGCGGGAGCCAGGGCTTCTCGGCACGCCGTTGTAACCCACTGCTCGTGCCCTAGAATCTGGCATGTCAGGCTGGCAGCTTCTGGCCGCCCGCTGCCGTTGCCAGCCCGGACCGCAGCCCTGGCATCGCACAGAGACGCGGCAAGTGGTCCGTTGATCGTCGGCTTTGGAGAAAGACCCCTGGGAGGGCGGGGTCGCCCCCCAGTTCGGCATCCAGCGCCCACTGGGCCAATGCCCTGGAGGCCACGCGTCGTCTCTGGCCGTTGTGCTGTTGCAGACGAAGGCCTCGAACATTTTTAGGCATCGTCTGAATTAGCATCGTCCGAAAGACCGCCTGGACCGCCTCTTCACTCACCCCTCCTCCTCCTCCAAATCCTCCCTCCCCAGTCCCCCTCCTAGTCCTAGCCGTGTCGGGGCCCCGCTTCTCTGCGTCCTTACTAATGCTCACTTCGACACGGCGCGGCGTTAGCGAGCCATTTGGTTTCTTCCCGTCGCGCTCGTTTCCAGACTCCCCGTATGTCGCAGCGCAATGGCGGAGGCAGACGTCCTGTCCCCACCTGGTGCTCTCCCTGCGGCTGCAATAAAAACCTCATGTCGTGATAATGGTGCAAGCACTGCGGCAAGACGTGGCAGCGACCCTCTCAGGATCCAGCTCCTGGGTTTCGAGGCCCTTGGCAGGAAGGTGATGGTCTTCGTTTCTTTGGCAATGATCTTCGCCCTCGTCTACTCTGTGCCCCTCAATAGTTCTGGGTCCTCGGACTGCAAATACCCCCTGGACTACAGATGACTACAGGTACCCCGTCCCCGAACTACAGGAACCCCTCCCCCGGACTACAGGTACTCCCCCCCCCGGACTACAGGTACCCCCCCCCAGACTGCAGGTACCCCCCCAGACTACAGGTATCCCCACAGGACTACATCCACGCGTGCGTTGACGCGTGGACACGCGTTTCCCACCAGACTGCAAGTACCCCCCTGGACTACAGGTACCCTTTCCACTGATTACAGGTACCCCACCCCGGACTACTGGTACCCCCCCCCAGACTAAATGTACCCCTCCCCCGGACTGCAGGTACCCTCCCCGGACTACAGGTACCCCCAGAACTATTGAGGGACACAGAGTACGCCCTGGTTGTTTTCACCGCTGGAGCTCCACCGACCGCTGGTGCGGCTGTCGCTGGTGGTCCTGAAGGGGCCAGGACCGCAGGTCTGTCCTCCACCGACCTGGCCCTCCCTGGGGACCTCACAGGCAGGGCAGGCGACACGGACACGTCCAACCAGTACAAGATGCAGCTTGGGAGGCTCACGACCAAGTCACCCCCTCCAGTGCCGCTGGAGCAGCGCGTGCGCAGCGTCAACGTGAGCGGCGTTGTTTGGCCCACAAGTTGCAGCACGAACTTGCTCGACCAATGGGAGTTGGAAGTGGAGAGGCAGCGGACGTTCATCACATCGATTTCAGAGCAGCTCAGCACTCAGGAGCAGACATACCAGGAGCTCGTGGCAAGCTGGCTTCAGTGATCCGTCCAGGGAACACTTCGCCCTCCACCAAGGAGGCACCCGATATCAACATTGAGCACGTGGTCTCCGGTAAGATCTACGCGCTCCAGATCGACCTCGGCACGAGCCTGTCGTTTGGAGATGATGGCGACGACGACGAGTTCGACATTTCTCCTCAAGACCAGCAAGCGTTCGAGCTGCGTCAGCGAGCCCTGGTGGACGGCACCACCGCCATGTCCAAGGATTTTTTCGTTGAGGCATTCGAGCACGCGAAGCAGGTTCGTGGCCAGCATGCTCAGCATCGGGCCCGCCTTTCCAAGAAGAAACGCAATGCCAGGGCGGGGGCGCGGTCGCTGCAGATGGTGCTCCTGAGGCAGGCTCTGGGGATGGAGTTGGCAAGGCTCCTGGCGCAGCCGCTGCCGGCAGCGATGCCAGCGCCGCGGCGTCCTCAGCGGCTGCGGCATGTTCTTCCTCCTGTCCTGACCCTTCCTCCGAGGCGGCCCTTCTCTCTTCTGTCAAAGAGCGGGCTGCAAATGTGCGGTCCAAGGGGCCCCCCCGCCTGAGGGAGGAGAAACTTCCACGCAGCGTGCCGTCAGCCATCCACGGGGCCCGACACCGTTCAGGATTCGCTTCAGTTCAGCATCGTCAAATTTAGCTGGAATGCTTGGACCAGCGCCCGCGACTGGCTTCCCACTTGCACCGCCCACGTAGTTTTGGCTCAGAAGCAGAAGCTACAGTTTGGAGACTTTCTCCTCCTCTTGCTCCTGCTCCTCCTCCTTATCCTTTTTCCCTCTTCGCATCCTCTGCTCATCCTCCCCCTTCTCATCTCATCCTCATACCGCAGAGAGAGATGCCACGGATGATCGTCCGTGCGAGCAGGCGGGGACATCGCGCTGGAGAGCGACCCGCGTCATCATCATCCACGTCATCTTCTACTTATTCCTCGTCTTCCCCCTCTTCTTCAAGCGAGAGTCTATTTCTGGAGCCATGAGCAGATTTCATCCAACGGACAACAAAGGATGCGGAGCACCGTGCGTCAAAATTGGGACTTCGTGATTGGATCGAGGAGCGCCGCAAATCTGCCCGCAAATGGTTGCGGCGAATGTATTCGGAGGAACGTGCTTGGGCGAAACCAATATTTCAATGGGAGCCAGTCGGCTGCACGCGAGGCCCAGAGTGGCCGCGGAAACGCTGGTACGACGCCACAGTCAACTTCAAGGACTAAGGCGCTGAGGCGCCCCCGCCGCGCCCCTCGTGGGCCGTCCCCCCTGTGGGGCGACTGTCGGTGCTCTGCTCTCTATCCTCATCTTCATTATGCTGTATCGTTCGTTGCGGGGCTTGCCTGGCGAACTGCGGTTTCACACCCCTCTTCCTCTAACCTCCTCCTCCTCCTTTTCCTCCTCGTCCTCCTCCTCGTCCTCCTCGTCCTCCTCTTCCTCCTCATCGCTTCGTCTCGCTCCGCCTCCTTCCTTTTACGCAGAAAGTAGACGACCCGCGGGGACACCCGACCAGGGACTGGGGGCTTGGGTCTGCTGGTATCTGCTGGTTCGAAGGGGGAGGAGGAGAAGGAGGAGAAGGAGGAGGAGGAGGAAGAGGAGGGGGAACAGGAGGAGGGGGAGGCAGAGGGCGAGTAGGACATGAACTGTTATGGCTGTGGGGCACATTAACCCCGACGGCGGGACCAGCGACCTGGAGTATCACCCTGGTGTACCACTCAAAGTCAGGGTGGCGACTGGGCAAACGAAGGAAAAAATTGTGGTTCCGCAGAAACACCGATTGCTTCGTTCAAATATCATGTCCTGCCTCGAATTAACAAGTCAGTTTGGAACTAGTGCCCGGCGGGGCGGTGCTGCTGTGGGAGGTAAAAAGTGCAGGCCCTTGTTCGGGTTAAGCCGGGTTGCCTGAAAGATCAAGGGCGTTCCCGTGATTGGGAAGAGGAGGAGGAAGGTGGGACATACGGGGACTTGGGCGGGATGAGCATGCGGAGGTACCGTCAGAGCGGACCAGTCCTTCCTGCCTCTTGCCTCTTTCCTCCCCACCATTCCTTCTTCTGTAATTCATCCTTCCTTTTCCCTCATCCCTCGTCCCGCATCTCTCCGTTGCCTTCAGCCAGTGAGTGGGTGATGGGTGATGGAGGATGCAGAGTGAGGAGGAAGACGATGGGGAGAATGACAAGGAGGATGGTGGAGGATGGTGGAGGATGTGGGGGAGGGAGAGGAGGAGGAGGAGGAGGAGGAGGAGGAGGAGGAGGAGGAGGAGGAGGAGGAGGAGGAGGAGGAGGAGGAGGAGGAGGAGGAGAGAGAGGAGGAGGAGGAGGGAGGAGGAGGAGGAGGAGGAGGAGGAGGAGGAGGAGGAGGAGGAAGGAGGAGGAGGAGGAGGAGGAGGAGGAAGAGGAGGAGAGGAGGAGGAGGAGGAGGAGAGGAGGACGGAGGAGGAGGACGACGAGGAGGAGGACGAGGAGGAGGAGGGGGACGAGGACGAGGACGAGGAGGAGGAGGAAGAAAAAGAAGACGAGGACGAGGATGAAGAGGAGGAGGTGGAGGGGGAGAAGGAGGAGGAGGAGGAGGAGGAGGAGGAGGAGGAGGGGGTGGAAGAGGAGGAGGAGGAGGAAGAGGAGGAAGAGGAGAAGAAGGAGGACAGGTGTAGACCCAGTACGCATCAAAGATGCAAGAATACATCCCTCGTCTCGAGGCCCCTCCTCATAAGCCCCTGCAGGCACTGTCCTCCACCACGGGAAGCATACCATTGAAAGGCGACTGTTCCACATGCCCGCCATTGAGGCGAGATTCCTGTTTTGAGAAAGAACTGGCCTGAGGAGCGCCATAGGACCATGCAGTTAAAGGAAGTGGCTAGAGAGATCACTGTTTTGAACGGGGGCGTCCTCCATCCTGGTAGTTGCTGCAGAATGTCACACGACGTCGAGTCGACCATGTTGAAGGAGTCCCAAGCGAGAGCTCCATTTTGAAAATAAGCCGCCCTCCACCCTGGTGACTCTTGATAATTTGCAAGACGAGTCCTCGAGGCGCTACGAAGAGAGCCTCATCTTGAACACGGCCCGACGCGGGCCCCACTCGAACCATGAAACCAAGTCAGCGGCCTGGCAGGATCTCTGCGAGGCTCATATCAGCCATCCAAGGGAGTGCCATTTTAGAAAGGTGCAGTTCCACCTCCCACAAGGGGATGTTTGGTCCAAGTTATCCGAGAGGGCTTTGCCGCAAATGAGGCGGCAGATGAGTGCGCAGGGAATGGAGCCCGTCGTGCCAGGCTCCCCCAGCATATCATCCAGCAAGTGCGTGAAGTCGGAAAGAAGGCAGCTCGTGCGCAACCCTACAAGTGGCAATTCAGACCCCATCCCTTTACTCGGCCACCTCCCATGCTGATCGCGTGGCCCGCAGTCGTGCTTTCAGGGCCCAGCGTGCAGCGAGCCTTAAGAAAACGCTGCAGGAAAGACCACGCAGCGTGGTCGAGAAGGGGGAGTCTAAGTTTTGCACCGCCTATCGAGGGTGCCCAATCAAGGAGTTGGGAACGCTGAGTTGGTTTGTCCCGCAGTGCCTGGGTAAACCCCACCGAATCCACCAGGTGTCGTAAGTGTGGGGGGCTTACGGCAGTGCGAAGATAAACAAAGGTCTACAGAGCCTCTGCCACCCCCCTCCACTGATTTGGGTGAGGAGGTGGTGTCTAAAATCATAAACGGCCGCCCATTCCCAGGTCAGAAGGCCTGGCCAGACGTGCTGGGCCAGGAGCATCGAGCAGAGGAATAGTTTTGCAACGCGCGCGTCGGCCCTCAGTTTCATGTGTGGATCTTGGGACTTGGAGTGTGCGCCAGGTGGTGGTGGAGGAGGAGGAGGGGGAGGAGGACAAGAGGAGGAGGGGAGAGAAGGAAAAGGTGAGGAGGAGGAGGAGGAGGAGGAGGACGACGAGGAGGAGGAGGACGGCTTGTCCCTCTTGCTGCCAGGCGCTGGGCGCCCGGAGGCGTTGGCCGTGTGCGGCAGCCGCCGCGCAGCCCCGCGCGCGCGGGCCGCTCTGCTGGGCGCCGGCGCTGATGCTGCGCCGCTCTGCTGCAGCGGCGCAAAGCCGCAGCGCGCCGCTGGCTGCGCCGCGCGCGAGCGCGCGCCCGCCGCGTCCAGCGGAATCTGCCGGGCCTTGGCGCAGAAACAGCAGGGCGGGCGCGGCCGCCTCGCCCGCTGTTGCCCCCCTTTCCCCTCCCCCCCCTGCCCCCCCCCTCTTTCTGCAGAGGAGGCCATCTGAGATGTCGGCGGCCCTTCTCCTCCTCCTCCTCCTCCTCCTCGTCCTCTTCCTCCTCCTCCTCCTCGTCCTCCTCCTCCTTCTCCTTCTCCGTTGCCATTTTGGCTCAAGGGGTTTTCCAGGAGCGGGCAGCCTCATTCAGCGGGCGATCATGACTGTCGTGATCATGCGGGCACTTACGTATTGTTTTTCCTCCAACCTTTCGTTCCAGTGCTCTCCTGAGCTCACCATGCGTGGGGCCACAGACGCTCCAGTCACCACGGCCGCAATGAGAGCGCTGGTGGGCGAGTTCATGACGACGGTCGACACGAAGATCAAAGAAGCCGTCGCCCCCATCACCGCGAATATGAACACCAACAGTGCGGAGCTTGTCAGGCGGATCAATCTCGCCCGAGCCGAGTTGAAGGAGCATGATGCCAGGACCAAGGTACTAGAGTCCAGCGACAACAGTTCCGCCCTTCCGTCGAGTACATCATTCTCATCAGACCGCTCGAAGTCAAGGAGAGGGCAGCCGGTCATCCACAACTTCCACCACCTCTCCGACTGATGCGGGGAAGGTTTGGATCGGCACGTGGCCTCGCCCTGTTCTCGATAAAGTTGGACGTGCCCATTTCGAGCAGGTGAAAGCGACCTCCCCGATCGCCGCCAATGCGGAGGGTGAGTTCCATCGAGTTCCCCAGTCGTACGTCATCATTTTGCAGACTCCAGATCAGGCCAAAGAGTTCCGCATCCAGGCGGGTGTCACTACGATGCAGTGGATCGACCCGAGGAACCAGAGGCAGTACACGCTCCGTGCCAGGGGCGACTTGCCCGAAGACGTGAGGGACAAGCAGCGAGCCTTGTCGAAGCTATTCATCCCGATCCGCGACCTGTGTCAGAAGAGCGCGAACTGGCCCCCTAACTGTCGTGTTGAAGTCGATGGTTTCAAGGGCAGACTCTTCGTGACCAACGGCGACGACATCTGGACGCTCATCGCGACCAACCAGATCTCCATGGACAAGTTCAACTTCGTCCCCGTCGGCGACGAGCTTTCCGACCGGGGGGTAAACATGCCGCAGGTCGAGGCGATCATCGCGGCAGCGCGCTAGGAGGCTCCGCTACGGCACTCTCGTCATGCTGCAGGCGGGGGCGAGCCTGCTCAAGATGACGCTCGAGCGCAATATGGAGCCATCGAAATGTTTTTTCCAAGCAAGGTTTTCAGCATCTGCACCTGGAACTGTCAGACTCTCTTCTACTCCATCCACTCCCCCATCTCGCGCAGCAAGCCAACGTTCGACGTCGCGAGGCGCCTCATGGGCAAGCGCTCCATCGCGCGCGTGCAGGGGGTCCACGGGTGTCCTGGGGATCTGCGCACTCTTCGCAGTGAACTACCCGATGTGGAGGTGTTCGGGTCGTTCGACTCTTCCGAGTGCGCCGGCGGCATTGTCGCGCTCGTCCAGTCCAAGCTGTTCTCTGAGTTCAGCGCCTCCTCCTTTTCTGAAGTTGTCCAAGGTAGAGTGTCTGCGATGTCCCCATGGGGCCGCGGGGGCGACGTCAGGTCGCCAACGTTCATCTCGTGCCCGACTGGAGCGAGTCGCGCACCAAGGCTGTCCTCTTCGCGCTTCGCGCGTTCCTGGCCACGGCTTGGTTCGCCTCTATCTCCCTCGCGGGGGACTTCAACTTCTCGGTGTCTGGGGAGAGCAGATTCGTTGTTCTGGGCTGGCGAAACTCTCGCGTCGTTCTCTCGTATCGCCAAGCACTTCGATACCATCTTCACGACCTATCTCGAGATCGACCAACCGCATTACACTCACTGTTCGAACGTCAGATCTGCTCCGAGCTTCGCCCGACTCGATCGCATCATCGCCAGCCTCTCGGCCCCGATCGCCTTGGACTTCAACCCGATCTCAACCGCCGATATCGATATCACCGGTCGATGCCTCCCTTCGGATCATGCCCCTGTTCATCTCGTTCTTCGCCACTTTCATCGGCCCAGCGGTTTTCACAGTGATAATGATGATGAATGTGTCGATCCTCTTCCTCCCATTCCGCGCTGGATTTTCATGCATCAGCAGTTTCGCGTCTTTTTCGACTCGTTGGTGGAGGCCAACAAGATCAGCCACCACCCGCCGACTGCATTCCGCGAGGTGAAGGGCCCCATGCATGCAGCGGCCCGAGAGGTTCGCTATTTCGTTGAAGAACACGGGGCCCGATGCAACCCATCCAAGGCCGCTCTTTGTCTGAAGCTCTTGAGGGCCCACCGTGGGGGCCGCGGGCGAGGCGCTCTCAAGGCCGCTGCTGGGTTCGAGGAGTTCAAATAAGCTTACAACACGAATGATATGGTTTGGTCAGACTTCCCAGGGTTTCTGGCACATTCTCGGCAAATGATAATCCAGGAATTCACCCGTGAGGAAAACGCCATCCGACAGGGCCCTGACCTCACGAGTGCCCAGAAGGACTCCCGCTTGGCTCAGGTCAGGCGGATGTCTGCTGCGCGGGCGAGGACTCGCCCCAAGATTGTCTTAGCCTCGGTCGTGGATCCAGGCGGCCAGCGCACCGCCGAGCCAGATAAGGTGGCCCAGGCACTCGTTGAGTGCTGGGGGGCGGTCTTCGCGACCAAGCCGCACGCTGCTGCCCGCCTTTCTCCTCTGCTTGAAGGGCTCTCGCCAGTAACCAGCACCGAGGGCCAATTTGCCACTTCGACCCGCACCCGCCGCGATTTGATTTTGTGTCAGGAAGCGTTATGTTCCCTCACTTCCCGCAAGAAGGATTCGGCTCCTGGGCCCGACGGCATCAGTTACTCTGGCTGGAGGGCGGTTGGCGATCTGGGCCACGACGTCCTCTACTCCCTCTATACCCACCTCCTCGAGTTTAACCGGCCCGACCGCACCTTCAACTTTTGCAGAGTGATATTCCCCCCGAAGGGCGCTCTCTCTGGAAGTGGGGGCGAAGCGAGACCCCCCGTGCATTGCGCTAGACCGCTGCCCTTAAGTAGCACTGACAACGCCATCGCCTCAGCTGCCGTCTCTTGCCCGCTCAACGCCGTTGCCGCCGGCATCGTCGATAGCTCGCAAAGGGGTTTCGTCGCTGGTCGCTCGCTCATCGATAACCTCGTCGAAGTTGACGATCACTATCATTTGCGGGGACAACTCTTTGACCTTGAGGACAGCGGGGCCACGCTGTTCGATTTTAAGCAGGCCGCCCCATCGGTCTTCCACGACTGGATCCAGGTTGTGCCCGCCAAGATTGGCATTCCTGCGTGCATCCGTTTCGCCGCTGCCGCATTGTGCGCCCAGATCTGGACGATGGTGCCGATCTCTGGAGCTCAAGGTTTCGGTTTTTCCCCCGCGCGTTTCGCGGGGCTCTGGTTTTCTTCCCTGCCGCGCCCCGCCCGCGACGCTCACTCACTCGCCCACCTCCCTCTCCCCCTCTTCCCTCTTCGCCTCTCCTCACCCGCGCGTGTCGCACCCGCGGCTCTCACCTCGCCTGCCCCCCTGCCCCTTTTCCTTTTCAAGCTGCACAGCATCACGCAGCGCAGCACAGCACAGCACAGCACAGCGCAGCAAAGCCCAGCACAGCACGCAGCTGCACATCACTGCACGGCGCAGCACAGCGCAGCGCAGCGCAGCGCAGCATAGCACAACACAGCTGCACATCACAGCACAGCGCAGCACAGCACGGCGCAGCGCAGCATAGCACAACATCTATGCGGGCCATGGCGCAGGGCGTGGCAGATGCGGCACTTGCTCGACATCGTAGGGGGTGCGCAGGGGGTGGTCCCCGAGCGCGGCGTCTATGCGGGCCATGGCGCAGGGCGTGGCAGGTGTGGCACTTTCTTCACCCCGTGGGGGGTGCACAGGGGGTGGTCTCCGAGCGCGGCGTCTATGCGGGCCATTGCGCAGGGCGTGGCAGGTGTTGCACTTTCCTCACCCCGTAGGGGGTGCGCAGGGGGTGGTCTCCGAGCGCGGCGTCTATGCGGGCCATGGCGCAGGGCGTGGCAGGTGTGGCACTTTCTCGACCTCGTAGGGGGTGCGCAGGGGGTGGTCTCCAAGCGCGGCGTCTATGCGGGCCATGTCGCAGGGCGTGGCAGGTGTGGTGCTTTCTCTGCCTCGTAGGGGGTGCGCTGGGGGTGGTCCCCGAGCGCGCGTCTATGCCCGCCATGGCGCAGGGCGTGGCAGTGTGGCACTTTCTCGAACTCGTAGGGGTGCGCAGGGGTGGTCTCCGAGCGCGCGTCTATGCGGGCCACGGCGCAGGGGTGGCAGGAGTGGCACGTTCTAAACCTCGTGGGGGTTGCGTAGGGGTGGTCCCCCGAGAGCTGCGGTCTATGCGGGCCATGGCGCAGGGCGTGGCAGGTGTGGCACTTTCCTCGACCCCGTAGGGGGTGCGCAGGGGGTGGTCTCCGAGCGCGGCGTCTATGCGGGCCATGGCGCATGGCGTGGCAGGTGTGGCACTTTCCTCACCCCGTAGGGGGTGCGCAGGGGGTGGTCTCCGGGCGCGGCGTCTATGCGGGCCATGGCGCAGGGCGTGGCAGGTGTGGCACTTTCTCGACCTCGTAGGGGGGTGCGCAGGGGGTGGTCTCCGAGCGCGGCGTCTATGCGGGCCATGGCGCAGGGCGTGGCCGGTGTGGCACTCGCTCGACCTCGTAGGGGGTGCGCAGGGGGTGGTATCCGAGCGCGGTGTCTGTGTGGGCCATGGCGCAGGGCTTGGCAGGTGTGGCACTTTCTCGACCTCGTAGGGGGGGCGCAGGGGGTGGTCCCCGAGCGCGGCGTCTATGCGGGCCATGGCGCAGGGCATAGCAGGCGCGGCACTTTCTCAACACCGTAGGGGATGCGCAGGGGGTGGTCCCCGAGCGCAGCGTCTACGCGGGCCGTGGCGCAGGGCATAGCAGGCGTGGCACCTTCTCGACACCATAGGGGGTGCGCTCTCCGAGCGCAGCGTCTATGCGGGCCATGGCGCAGGGCATTGCAGGCGTGGCGCTTTCTCGACACCGTAAGGGGGTGCGTAGGGGGGTGTCCCCGAGCGCGGCGTCTATGCGGGTCATGGCGCAGGGCATGGCAGGCGTGGCACTTTCTCGACACCATAGGGGGCGCGCAGGGGGTGGTCCCCGAGCGCGGCGCCTATGCTGGCCATGGTGCAGGGCATTGCAGGCGTGGCGCTTTCTTGACACCATAAGGGGTTGCGCAGGGGGTGGTCCCCGAGCGCGGCGCCTATGCGGGCCATGGCGCAGGGCATCGCAGGCGCGGCACTTTCTCAACACCATAGGGGATGCGCAGGGGGTGGTCCCCGAGCGCGGCGTCTATGCGGGCCATGGCGCAGGGCATGGCTGGCGTGGCACTTTCTCGACACCATAGGGGGTGCGCAGGGGGTGGTCCCCGAGCGCGGCGTCTATGCGGGCCATGGCGCAGGGCATAGCAGGCGTGGCACTTTCTCGACACCATAGGGGGTGCGCAGGGGGTGGTCCCCGAGCGCGGCGTCTACGCGGGCCATGGCGCAGGGCGCGGCTGGCGCTGCACTTTCTTGGCACCAAAAGGGGTTCGCAGGGAACGGTCACCAGCATCAATCTCACATGCTTCGCTTCAGCTATCATCACTCCAGCCATCATAGAAGTATGTGGGGTTGGTCGGGTAATTTGTTTTCCCGTGGCATGAAACAAGGCTGCCCGATTTGTGGACGTTTATTCGCGATTATCCTGAACCCAGTTCTTGCTTGTACCAGTCGCCCTACCCGTTCATTATCCCAGCCTTCGCAGATGACCTTGCGTCGGTTGCGAAGAACCTGCCGCAGGTGCTCCCCATTGCCGTCAAAGAACTGGCGTTCGCCAGCCAGTGGACGGGGCTCATCCCCAACCTCGACAAATGCCACATTGTGATGCTACGCGTCCCCGATAAAGACACTGCGACCCGCCTCTTCCAGAACGCCCCCCAAGAAAATGCATATAAAGAAATTATCGTTCGGTTCCTCGGGCCTCTACCTCGGCATCATCGTCGGCCCTGACGGATATCGCAGAAGTGGGCGCGCACCTGCGGCGAAGTTATGTGAGAGATGCACGTGCGTCAAGACTATGAAGTCGGCTGAACCCCCCCCTCTCCGCCTACAACACCTTCGCCCTTCCTGTCGCGCCCCGCGTCGCCCAGTGCTACTGCCCTAGCCCTCTTGTTTTGAATGGGGCTCGAGAAGGACCCCAAAAGGCTCACCAACGCCCCGGGGCTCGCGTTTGCGCGCCCCCCCCCCCCCCCCCCCCTCCACCGCTTCAAGAAGCTCGGCCTCGAGTGCGAGGCGCGCGATTTGGAGACCATGGCTCCTGCGGCGATGTTGAGAGCTGCGATCCGCTCCGAGGCTTTCGACCGCACGTGCCAGTGGCTGTCAGAAGTACTAGAAGACGATGACCACTGCGTTGCCCCTCTTGTCAGACTTCCTGGTGGTAAGTCCATCGTTGTCTGCGTGAAACGTGTCCGCGATGCATATCATGCGTCTCCTGAGTTCCCGCGCGACGTGAGGCCGAAGCTTCTGCATAATAAGATTGCACAGTTTTTTGTTGGACAACATCAAGGTTTTTCCCTCTCCTGATGCCCGAGATTTGATTCTGCCCCGTCTGAAGTACTGGCTCCCAGGGGCCGCTGGTCCCGGAGTGGACCTCGCGTTCAAGCGTCTACACATGATTAGCAAAGGGTGCCCGCCCAGTATTAGCAGTGCAGTCATTCGCACCCTCTTTAATGCCTGGCCCACCTCTCGTCGTTTCCGAGGTGGCACCCATGTGTGCCGTCTCGGATGCAGCAACGTTGGAGGCGGCTGTATTGAACGCTATTTCCGTTGCCCCCATGTCTCTGAATGTATCAGGTCTCTTCT
The DNA here is from genome assembly GCA_963575745.1 of Prorocentrum cordatum. NCBI lineage: Eukaryota > Dinophyceae > Prorocentrales > Prorocentraceae > Prorocentrum > Prorocentrum cordatum. Next base: position 241,602 of record CAUYUJ010014164.1, read on the forward strand.
TCCCTCGCCCCCCACCGGGTCGGGGCCCCTCTCCTCTTCCATTGCCATTCGCTGCTTTTCTTCCCTGCTTTTGGGTTTCGGCGGGTGCTTCCTCCTGCTGCTTCCACGCCCTGGTCATCGACTGAGTACGCAATGCGTGCAATTTGAGCAGGACTCGGGAGAATCGCCCCCCCTCGTTCACAAGGAACGTTTCCGCCGCCCGTCTCCGTCAGCAGGTAAGGCATAGCCATTCGCTGCGGGAGATCACCAAGTAGTTCAAGGACTCCGTGGGGCCTCTCTCCCCCCCCCCCCCCCGCTGCAGCCGCGTGCCGCTCGCCCTCCTCCTCCTCCTCCTCCTTCCCCCCCCCTCCTCCTCCTTCTCCCCCTCCTCCTCCTCCTCCTCCTCCTCCTCTTCTCCTTCTCTCTCCTCCTCCTCTCTTATCCTCCTCCTCATCCTCTCATCCTCTCCTCCTCCTCCTCCTCCTCCCCATCTGCCCCGCACTCTCTCCTCCCCTCTCCTCCTCCTCCTCCTCCTCCTCCTCCTCCCCCTCCCTCCTCCGCCTCCTCCTCCCCCCTCCTCCTCCTCCTTCTCCTCCTCCTCCTCCTCCTCCTCCTCCTCCTCCTCCTCCTCCTCCTCCTCTTCCAGGCTGCCATTTGGGCCCACGCGCGCGGGGGCGCGCGGCGGGCGCATCCATCTGGCCCCAGCCTGCAGCCCGACGGCGGGCGCAGGCGCAGCTGTAGCGGCGAGCGGCCCCAGCGGGCGGGCCCCGTTCGCCAGCCTGGCATCGCCGCCTGCGCAGGCGTCGCGCCAGTGTGCGCCAGACGCTGCGCGAGGCCGCCGCCAGGCGGCTCCTGCAGACGCACCACGGCAGAGCGCCGCCCGAGGAGCCGCAGCAGGTGCAGATGCATGGCGAGGTATGGCCATGCAAAGCGTCCAAGGCCTGCGGGTTCCGCAACAACTACTCGAGCAGGACGTCGTGCTGGGCGTGCGGCAGGGACAGGGACGGCAGGCCCTCGACCGCCCCCCAGCGAACGCCCAGCCGCAGCAGGAGGCCTCCTTCGCGCGGCGCCGAGGCGCCCTGGCGCGACCGCGCTGATCCTGCTCCTGCCGCTCCTCAGGATGCTGGTGATGCAGCGCCACAGCAGTCAGCAGCAGCGAAGTCCAAGCGTGCATGGTTGGCCTTACGACGGATCTACGGTGACGAGCATGACTTGGTCATCACCGCCAAGGCCGCCCACGACAAGGAGGAGTCCCTACTACGAGCTCAGATGGACCCCTCAGACCTGCTCAAGAGCGCCAAGGACAGGTGGACCGCCAAGGACACTGAGCGCGCCGCCAAGGCCACACAGGTCGAGCAGTTATCCAAGGAGCTCGCCGCGCCCAGCAGCAGCTCAACCGGCTTGAGGCAGGGTCGACCAGCCTCAGCACGGAGGTCGCCCACGCCCAGTCAGCAGTGGCGGCCGTGGCCGCTGAGCGGGCCCCAGCGATGGCTAACGTCTCTGTTGCCATCCAGCCGCTCCAGGCTGTCCTCTTGTCGGCGCGCGCAGGCACGTCGAACATGGACGGCGCCCAGCTCCTCACCACCATCGAGCAGCAGGTCTCCAACATCGGTTCCTTGGCGACAGGAGCTTCACCACCGCGGGCATCAGCGGCGCCGCCTCTGCAGTCAGCCGCTTTTCGCCCCAAAGCTCAGCCAGCAGGACTTGACGATCAGATGCCCGTCGAGCGGGCAGCATGGGAAAACGCGGGCGACGACAGGAGGGCCCCACGAGGCTCCCAGCGCAAAGATATTGCAGCTGCTACCTTCAATGGTTCTTGTTGGGATTATTGCAGGACCTTTTTGGCGGAGGGTACGACAGGGGTCAATATTGCGTGCGCCCAGGAGTTACGACTTGACGGGGAGCGTCTGGCGCAGGCGCAGTCTTGGGCTCGACGCAATGGCTGGCAGGCCTTCATCACGCCCTGCCGCAGATTACCTACAGGCCTGCCCAGCGCAGGCACAGGGGTCTTTGTGCGTTCCCCCTTACCAGCCACCGTCGCCGAGGGACCCGATGGCAAAGTTACACATGACATCACACCAGCATGGTCAGCGGTCATACACGTTGATGTGGGACTCACTGGAGGGCTGCTGGTGGGATCGGTTTACATGGAGTGCGCGCGCACGACCAACTACCTCCCAGCCAACTACGACCGCTACTTGAATTTGTCTCGGCTTCTCAGATACATGAACAAGCCCTTCATCATCGCAGGCGACTGGAACATCAGCCCACAGGATTACCTGCAGATGGTGCTGCCAGAAATGCTACCTGCCGCTCTCCTATATACCAAGGAGGAGGGCACCTGTCGCACACCGAAGGGCGGATACAATAACATCGACTACTTCATCACGCCCCCTGGCCTGGAGACGGCATGCCGATCGCCGACCACGATGCTGTCGTGGCCAGCTCGACCTCACAAGCCCGTCATCACCTACATCAAGGCCAGACCGAAGATTATGCAGATCCTCAGCATCAGAGCTCCCAGGGCGCTGCCCAAGGGGCCTCCTGCCACGGAGGGCTGCCACCCCCTTTATGGACCGATCCCCACACCAGACTACCTGGACATTGTGGACAGGGACGCGCAGAGAGGCCCACCAGCTTCCAAGGAGGAAGCGATCGGCCGAATGGATGCCCTGCGCGGTCAGTTCATCTCTCACGTTGAGAGCGAGCTCATCGGCATCTACCAAGTCGACGATCCTGATTCTTACCGTGGACGTGCAGATGGGGCCAAGTATGCCTGGCGCCCGATTGGAGGTCCCAAGACTGGCCCTCATCCTGCTGGAGGCAGTGAAGCTCGGTATCTTCGGGCAGTGGGTCAAGCGGTGCTAGACCGTTGCTGATTTTCTCTTCGACTTCGGCGTCACGTCGCTGCAGCAGCTGGAGAGTGCACACTCCAGCCCAAACGCTACGAGGCACACGAGCCCAGATGACGTTCTACGCCCAGACCCTCAGCCATCACCTGCGACCCTGACGAAGGCAGCGCCGAGCTCGGTTCCACGGGTGGATCTGGGAAGTTGGAGGCGCCTCGCCGCCCCTGGAGATACGGGACGACCTCCTCCCCCTGACGACGTGGACCAGGATGGCCCCGAGGAGGAGTTCAGGGAGGCGGTCGCAGCTGGCGCTACCCGATGGATGCCTGATCTGTCCGACGCGGAATCGGGAGGACGCTCATGGCGAGGATGGTGCGTCCCCTACGTGATGGAGTGCTTGAGACTACCTCAACACGCTGCATGGGTAGCAGCAGTCATCGCGGATGGCATTTTCAACTCACTGCGTGAGCTCGCAGACGACATCTGCAACGACGCCTGGGGTCGCTCCGCTGAGAACCGGGCTGCCATCATTTCCTACCTGGACTGGCTGGCCATACATGACATACCTCTTGGGAGACGTGCCATCAGTCAGCATTGGGAGGAGCTTGAGGCGATCAGGAACGACATGAGGAGGATCCTGGGTGACAGGCCGACGCCTGACCTCCTCCCCTACTACGACAACCAGCAGAGCACCAACGAGGGGGAGTCTCTCTCTCCTCATAGGACACCTCAGGCATCGTCCATCCGTCAGATCCTGTCGCCGCTGCCCTTTGTCTCTCTCTCATAGGATGCAGGTATCGCCATCCTCCGAGACCCCCCGCCCTTTGCCAAGAGAGTGCGCCAGAAGGTCTCCCAGGATCCCAGGCCGTCTCAAACATCTGGTCCTGGCCTGGCCTCGACGCCACCAAGAGGTCTAACAGGTGGTGTTGAACTCTTGGGGCCCAGAAGCTCTCGGGGGCAGTTCGGAGGACAGGAAGATCCGGCGAAGAACGCGTGCAATATATCGGCCCGTCCTGTGCCATCACCTCGGCGCCGAGCACGCTGGGCCCATCTCGCCAGACTGCTTCGCCCAGGACATAGGCAGGACGTCCACACTGCCGAGGGCAAGCAATACTTCGACGGCGCCTGGGACATCATCCACCTTGCCTGCAAGCAGCCTCCCTTGCAGTGCCTCTTGTGCCTCCAGGCCTTCGCCGACATTATCATGGCGCGCGTCGACCAGCTCGACAGGCAAGAAGGTTGGCATAGAGCTCGCAAGTTCAAGGCTTGGGCACGAGACGCGATGGTCACGGGCCCCGCGCAAGTTCACTCGATCACCAGAGTGCAGCCCTGGGCTCATGCGCAGATCAAGCAGAGGAAGACCACGACGTCGCACCCGCAGGCGATCGCAGACAGCCAGATGGACAGTTGGAGGAAGATCTGGGAGGGCGAGCGTCGTGATGATGCAGACCTCCCGCGACCGCTTGCTGATCGCGAAGATCTTGACCTCGTGGCGGCGATTCGCCACCTTCCTCCTGCGGCCTTGCCCGTGCCGACGGTCGCATAGACGAGAAGGGCAGCAACAACGTTCAGGTGGCGCACTGGACTTGGAGCTGATGCACTTCCACCTCGGGCCCTCTCTCTGGTTTCGGACGCAGCCTTAGCCATGCTGGTCTACATATACTGGGCTGCCGAAGCATGGATGCGCTGGCCGACGGTTATGCTCAACGTGCACATCATGCTCCTTGCCAAGCCGCAAGGAGGGTTTCGGCCAATAGCTCTCCTACCTGCGACGTATCGCATCTACGCGAAGCTCAGGCTTGCGCAAGCTCGGGTTTGGATCTCTCAGAATACTCGGCCTTATTTCGCGCTGGGCACCCACAAATGTACACTAGATACGGGCGCGCGCACCATGATATTCGCCGAGGCCTACGCCCATGACGAGCGGAGGGCCACCACCACCACACTCGTGGACATCAGCAAGTTCTTCGACCGAGTTTGTTGGCGTCGAGTCCTGCAGGCTGCCGAACACTGCGGATTTCCAGCGCAGATCCTGCAGCTGTGCCTGGCGATGTACTACGCCCCGAGGCGAATCAAGTGGACCACCTCTTTCTCCTACTCGTGCCAAGTAAGTAGGGGGGTGCTCCCAGGTTGTTCGATTGGTATGTTCCTGCTGCAGCTGGTCATGATGCTGCCTTTCGACATCTTCGAGAAATCATTCGCCAACACCGACGAGGTGCACCACTCATTGGGCATCTATGCAGACGATATCACGGTCCAGGTGGTTGCCACGTTGCAGGGCATCGTCTACCAGACGGTGCGTATCTTGCAGCGACCCGCTGCAGTTCTCAAGGCCCTTGACCTTCCAATTGCTCAGGACAGGGCGAAAGTGTTGGCCTCAGATTTCGATGTTGCGCAGCAGGTCACGCAGCAGGTCCATCGTCACGGATTTCGACCTTACAGAACTCTGGAGGTGCTCGGCATGGAAGCTAAAGGAGGACACAGGCTGAGCTTCGAAACGATTCGCAAGAGGGCGCGCAAGATGAAGAAGAGGCTTCCACGTTTCAGGAGGCTCAGTGGTCTGGCCAAAATAGGGTGAGCGGTGGCGCAGCCATGCATTGCCCCCGCCATGCAGTACGGCATCCAGATCGTGGGCGCCACCAAGACGCTGATCAAGTCGATGGTCAGCATGGTTCGCGTGGGCTGGCGGCGCACTCCTCCTGGCACTTCAGTCTGGCTGGCGGCTCAGCTCGAGCCGCGTTTCTTCGAGCACCCTGAGATGATGGCGATTGTGGGCCCCCTTTACACGTGGGCCATGCTCGTCCAAGACACCAAGGTGCCCAACTACGTGCTGGAGAAGGCTTTCATGCAGCAGCGCCAGATACTAGGTTCTACCCCGAAGCATGCTGACGTAGCCAGCCCAGCAGGAGCCGTCTTGGTGGCATTTCATGCTCTCAACTGGCGTGCGACGGCGGCGACGGCATGGACTACGTGCTCAGGTACAGCCCTGGACCTCACTACTGACAGCCCTGAGTGGCTCAGAGTTCTAGCAAGACGGGACTTTGTCAACGTGAAGTTTGAGGATTGGAGTCGCCGGAAGGATCATGCGCCAGAGGACGACCCACCAATCAGGAGACCTTGCGGCTACTGGATGGGCCCTCTCAAGATGCTGCTGGCGCCGAAGGAGCTGGCCAAGAAGTGGCACTTGTCGGAGCAGGCTCGAGCAGCACTACGCACCTCGATCATAGGTGGTCAGTGGTCCCAGGCTCGATTACATAAACATGGATACGCTACCGATAACTTGTGCCAATATTGTATGGACTGCCCTGGAACAGTACATCATCGTCTCTGGTCCTGCCCTTTGCTCCAGCAAGAAAGAGAAGTTGCAGCTGACGCTGACATTATCCAGGCAGCTCGAGCCTCACCTCATAACGACCTCTTGTTCACCAGGGGCCTGATGCCGAGGGGCGCCCTGCCTGCTATTCCGTCACCATCCATGGTGGGCTCCTGGAGGTTTGCCCACGGAGGTGGCATGACCATGCTGACGGGAGATATCTACAAGGATGGATCAGGGCTCTCCCCCATAGCCTGGCCCGAGGCCAACAGAGCAGGCTGGGGGATTGCGATGATGACAGGTCAGGCTCTACGAGGGGTTGCGTATGGACCACTCCCAGGACACCAACAATCAGTGCCGCGTGCAGAACTACACGCGGTCATTCAAGCTCTACGACATGGGATGCTGCCGATGCATATTCGCACGGACTGCCTGGGCACCGTGGAGGGCCTCATGTGCGGGCCTGCGTGGTGCACACACCCGCGCAGGCCGAATTGTGATCTGTGGAGATTGCTATGGCAGGCCATCCAAGATCATGGAGGATTGTCCTCGCCGCTGGAGATCTCCTATGTTCGATCGCACCAGACTCAAGGCGAGGTAACGGTAGACAAGAAGGGCAATGACTATGCAGATGTTTCAGCGAAGCGGGGGATGGCTATGCACGCGTTGCCGTCGGAAGCCATTCAATTCCACTCGAGCATGCTCAACGTTGTCAGGCAGGTTGCGTGCTGGATTGGGTCCTCCATGACGCTGATTGGGAACCAGGACCGCCAGCCACCGCCTGCGCGCAAGCCACGTCGACGACACCAGCACCGACGTCGGCCTGGACGCCAGCAGCCAGTTCTGACCCTGAGCCAGCGCCTGCACGACATCAGGCCCGCGCTGGCTGGAGGATGGAAATGTACAGCGCTTCGCGCGGACCGCATCTGGACGGAGGCGCTTGGCCCTCGAGGCGTGCACAGTGCACCGCCCCTCGGAACCTCAGGTCCCTGAGCCCCAGTCCTGCCCTGAGGTGACCCCGCGGAGCCCGCCCCTCGGCCCCCGACAGGCCCCCAAGAGGCCCTTGGGCAGCCTAGTCGGCCTGGGAGGCGGACTGGACGAGGACGGCCCTGGGAGGAAGGTGCTGCGCGGGGACCCTCCCTCCTCCCCTGCTTCGTCCTCTGACCTTCCTCCTCCTCCTCCTCCTCCTCCTCCTCCTCCTCCTCCTCCTCCTCCCCACCCGAGCCCGAGGGTTAGGATTGTGGGCAAATCTAGGAGGCCTGAGGACGAGGAGGCTGAGGCGTTCATTCGAGCCCCCCCGTAGGGTCAAGCCGAGAGTGCAATTTGAGCCGCCTGTCCAGACTCGTGTTAGGGAAGCCACGGTCGCCCTTGATCCCCCGACTGGCTCGGAGAAGCGCCCTCGGCTTGCGGCGGCCACCACGAGGGCCAACGCCGCCCCTCCCAGCACGGTGCTCCCCGCGGAGGGGACGGTCCCCCCTCAGGCCTCGCGAGGCCATGTGCTCTACCGTGCGGGCGACGATGCATGCGGTGCGGATCCTTTTTCGGAGCGTGCTCACCGATCCCAGCTTTATATTGAATGTGAGGGCCCCAAAGCCTTTGAGGGGAACCCTCAGAGGAAATGGAGGCGGAATAATTTCGCCGAGGGTCGTCACCCCAGCGAGGGCCGCAGGCACCCCATCCCCCTCCCTCGGCGCATGTTGGTCTCTGACCCCGCTGTGGAGTGGCTTGGCCTAGCTCCTTGAATTCGGTTCAAGTCGTTTTGTTCTTGATGTCTCTGTGCGGGGTCTGGTGATTCGATCGGCCCCGAGCCCAGGCCAGCCTCCTGGCCTGTCTCTGCTGCATGGGCCCGTCGTCGGGTGCGTGCGAGGGGATATGATTGGGCTTGCCCTCCCACCTTGTCTGTGAGTGATTGTGCGTTCTCACCTTTCCCAATCGTTGCTCTCTGTCCCGAATCCCGACTCGGCGCGTCCCCTCATGCGCTCGCTACTCCGTCCTCTCAGACCTGCCTCTGCCCTCCGCACGCTATCACTACCATCATCGTCAGCAGCACCGTCGTCATCACACCCATGTTGGCACACCCTCACACGCTTCGTGGTCCCATGGGGAGTTCCACCCATGGCCCCAGTGGATGTGGCCACACGTGCCCGCCACACTCATGTCGGCACACCCCTGACACGCTTCGTGGCCCCATGGTGAGCGAGCTTCACCCAAGGCCCGAGTGGGTGTGGCCACATGCGTCCGCCACACTCATTTCGGCACACCCCTCACACGTGGCCCCAAATTGCGCTCCACCGAAGGCCCCAGGTGGAGGGGCCACATTCGTCCGCCCGACCCATTTCGGCACAGCCCTCACACGTTTCGTGGCCCCATGGGGAGCTCCGCCGAAGTCGGCTCTCACGACTGCGCTATTCAAACATACGTGTGGTTGGGTCCCTCGCCACGACGATTTGTTGGTAGGGTTGGTGGTCCTGCACGCAACAGGCAACATGCCGGCCCCTGCCAGAAAACCACAATGCAAAGTGATCGCGGGGTGCCGGCGCACGGTCCAGGTGTTCGTGCAACATGTACTCGGTATTTTGACTGCAGGGGATGTGGTGGCAAGTGCCCACAGCAGGCAATATGTGGACACCCCCACCATTCCCGTAAAAAAAACAGTGTAAAGTGATCGCGGGGCATCCGCGCAGGATCCAGATTTTGGTCCAACATATACTTTGCATCGTTTTTCACCAACGATGGTGTGTGGGGAGGGGGGGTCAGTGCCCCTGGTTTTTCGCGGGTCGGGTGGGGGAGGGGGTGTTTATGAAGAAGGAGCAGTGCGAAAACCAACCGAAAAGGGGAAGAAGGGGGATTGGAAAGGAAGCGCGCTAAACCACTCACGCTCTAAAGGTCTGGTGGGATTAGCATCGCCCCTGTGAGGTCGCCTCTTGGGGCCCTCTTGGAGCGCTCCTGGGTCGCTCTTGGGCGGTCTTGGGGCCTTCTTGGGCCCCTCTTGGGTCTCTCTTGGGCTCTCTTGGTGCCATCTTGAGGCATTGGAAGGTTATAGGAAGCGAAAGCGCGAGAAGGTAAAAACATAGAGTTTCGCGCGTGTTTGAAGGATGTTGGCCTCCTGGTGACTTCCTCGGGAGGCCCCATGGCTACCCGGGGCCGTCTTTCGGGCAGTCTTGGGCCTTCTGGGAGCACGTTGGAAGCTGTCCTGCTTGAGCCATCGTGGAGGTAGTCGTCGGCTCTCTGAAGCGAGCCATCCTGTGCCATCTTGGACCCTCCACGATTACTTTAGAAACCCTCGTCCTCGTCATCCTTCTGCTGCAGCGCCTGCCCCTGCCGGCGACGGCCGCAGCGCGGCGCTACCCCTCCGCAGGCGGCCGCGTCGGGGCCCACGAAGATCAGGGCCAACATGTTCGAGGACCCGACCGCCAGCGCAGCAAGCAGAAGGGAGTTGGGGGCAGCACCGAGCACCTGCAGCAGAGGGCGTCCGAGCTGGACCCAGGAATCTGAGCTTGAGGCCCCCGTTCGGATCCGAGCCGAGCCGCGTCGGCGGAGAAAAGCACGGCGACGCCGACCCCCCCCACCCCCTCCGCTCCTGGTGCAGGGGGATCGGGGGGAGGTGGCAGGCGGGACGGGACGCGGAGGTCGCCAGAGGCCATGCAAGGAAGTGACAGAGATCGGATCGTACGGGCTCCCCGGCCTGTTTGTTGCTTGGCCTTTTGACCAGGGAGGCTTCTGAAGCTGGCCTGAGCCACAAGTCCCCCTCCACCTCCTTCCTCCTTCGAGTGAGGCTGTGCGATCGAGGCGCCTCCAGAGGAGTGACGCCTGTCTTCACGCACCGTCCCACACCCTCTCCCTCCTCCCGTGCACGATCCCCTCCACGGACGGGGCACCCTCCGGGCCGCTACGGAACGGAACGGGGGCATGTCTTTGCCTCGCCAGCATCGGCCCCACTCCCGCCACGGCGCTCTTCTCGCCGTGGTTGCTCGGGCTTTATTCAGGAGGGGAAAAACACACAGACACAGTTCCACTCCCAGGACAGTATGGGAAGTGGGCGGGAAGAAAAAAACCTAGAAAATATGTGAAAGCATGGGGAATCCTTCTATTTGTGTGTATTTATTTCTTTGTGTGTCCCAGGGCCCCTTCACTTATATCCGCGCGGAGGGCCGGGCCCCCTGGCCAGGCTCGCACGACGTGTCGGCCGTCCTTCTTGCTTCTCGTGGGGCCCCGAACGGTGTGGTAACCTCACCGCCGTGTGGTGAGTCTCGGGCCAGACGAAAGGGGGGATTGGGAAAGGGGGGTTACGAAATCTGCTGCAGGCAGCTGGTTTCGGCCCCGCCGCCGGGCCCATTCCTCGATACATGGGCGCCTCCGGCGCCAGGAAGCCCGTCACCACCTACATCAAGGCCAAGCCGAAGACCATGCAGATCCTCAGCATCAGCGCCCCCAGGGCTCTGCCCAAAGGGCCTCCTGCCACGGAGGGCTGCCATCCTCTACATGGTCCGATCCCCGCGCCAGACTACCTGGACATTGTGGACAGGGACGCGCAGCGAGGCCCACCCGCTTCCAAGGAGGAGGCGATCGGCCGCATGGATGCCCAGTCAGGCCAGTTCATTTCTCACGTCGAGAGCGAGCTCATCGGCATCTACCAGGTTGACGATCCTGATTCTTATCGTGGCCGTGCAGATGGGGCCAAGTATACCTGGCGCCCGATTGGAGGTCCCAAGACTGGTCCTCACCCTGCTGGAGGCAGCGAGCCTCGATATCTTCGCGCAGTGGGTCAGGCGGCGCTGGGCCTGGTTGCCGACTTTCTCATTGACTTCGGCGCCGCCTCGCTGCAGCAGCTGGCGGGTGCTCGCCCCTGCTCTACCACTACGAGGCGCACGCGTGCAGAAGACGGTCTACGTCCAGACCCTCAGCCTTCACCTTCGGTCCCGACGGCGGCCGCGGCGAGCTCGGTCCCGCCGGTGGATCTGGGACGCTGGAGGCGCCTCGCCGCCCCTGGAGCTATGGGGCGACCTCCTCCTCCTGACGACGTGGATCAGGATGGCCCCGAGGAGGAGTTCAGGGAGGCGGTCGCAGCTGGTGCTACCCGATGGGTGCCTGACCTGTCGGACGCTGAATCGGGAGGACGCTCGTGGGGAGGATGGTGCGCCCCCTTCGTGATGGAGTGCTTGCGGCTACCTCGACGCGCTGCATGGGTAGCAGCCGTCCTCGCGGATGGCAACTTCAACTCTTTGCGCGAGCTCGCAGATGACATCTGCAACGACGCTTGGGGCCGTTCCTCTGAGAACCGCGCTGCCATCATATCCTACTCGGACTGGCTGGTCATACATGACATGCCACTTGGGCGACGCGTGATCAGCCAGCATTGGGGCGAGCTCGAGGCGATCAGGAACGATCTGAGGAGGCTCCTGGGCGACTGGCCGATGCCAGACCTCCTGCTCTACTACGACGACCAGCAGAGCGCCTACGAGGGGGGGTCTCTCTCTCTCTCTCTCTCTCTCTCTCTCTCTCTCTCTCTCTCTCTCTCTCTCTCTCCCTCTCTCTCTCTCTCTCTCTCTCTCTCTCTCTGTCTCTTTTTTTCTTTTTTTTTTCCTCTCTCTCTCTCTCTCTCTCTCTCTCTCTCTCTCTCTCTCTCTCTCTCTCTCTCTCATAGGACACAGGCATCGCCATCCTCAGATGTCGCCGCGCCCTTTGCCAGGAGAGCGCGCCAGAAGGTCTCCCAGGATCCCAGGCCGTCTCAAACATCTGGTCCTGGCCTGGCCTCGACGCCACCAAGAGGTCTAACAGGTGGTGTTGCTCTGGGGCCCAAGCTCTCGGGGGCAGTTCGGAGGAGGAAGATCCGGCGAAGAACGCGCGCAATATATCGGCCCGTCCTGCGCCATCACCTCGGCGCCGAGCACGCTGGACCCATCTCGCCAGACTGCTTCGCCCAGGACATAGGCAGGACGTCCACACTGCCGAGGGCAAGCAATACTTCGACGGCGCCTGGGACATCATCCACCTTGCCTGCAAGCAGCCTCCCTTGCAGTGCCTCTTGTGCCTCCAGGCCTTCGCCGACATTATCATGGCGCACGTCGACCAGCTCGACAGGCAAGAAGGTTGGCATAGAGTTCGCAAGTTCAAATCTTGGGCACGAGACGCGATGGTCACGGGCCCTGCGCATGTTTACTCGATCACCAGAGTGCAGCCTCGGGCTCATGCGCAGATCAAGCAGGGGAAGACCACGACGTCGCACCCGCAGGCGATCGCAGACAGCCAGATGGACAGTTGGAGGAAGATCTGGGAGGGTGAGCGTCGTGATGATGCAGACCTCCCGCGACCGCTTGCTGATCGCGAAGGTCTTGACCTCGTGGCGGCGATTCGTCACCTTCCTCCTGCGGCCTCGCCCGTGCCGACGGTCGCACAGACGAGACGGGCAGCAACAACATTCAGGTGGCGCACTGGGCTTGGAGCTGATGCACTTCCACCTCGGGCCCTCTCTCTGGTTTCGGACGCAGCCTTAGCCATACTGATCTACAGATATTGGGCTGCCGAAGCATGGATGCGCTGGCCGACGGTTATGCTCAACGTGCACATCATGCTCCTTGCCAAGCCGCAAGGAGGGTTTCGGCCAGAAGCTCTCCTACCTGCGACGTATCGCATCTACACGAAGCCCAGGCTTGCGCAAGTTCGGATTTGGATCTCCCAGAATACTCGGCCTTATTTCGCGCTGGGCACCCACAAATGTACACTAGATGTGGGCGCGCGCACCATGATATTCGCCGAGGCCTACGCCCATGACGAGCGGAGGGCCACCACCACCACACTCGTGGACATCAGCAAGTTCTTCGACCGAGTTTGTTGGCGTCGAGTCCTGCAGGCTGCCGAACACTGCGGATTTCCAGCGCAGATCCTGCAGCTGTGCCTGGCGATGTACTACGCCCCGAGGCGAATCAAGTGGACCACCTCTTTCTCCTACTCGTGCCAAGTAAGTAGGGGGGTGCTCCCAGGTTGTTCGATTGGTATGTTCCTGCTGCAGCTGGTCATGATGCTGCCTTTCGACATCTTCGAGAAATCATTCGCCAACACCGACGAGGTGCACCACTCATTGGGCATCTATGCAGACGATATCACGGTCCAGGTGGTTGCCACGTTGCAGGGCATCGTCTACCAGACGGTGCGTATCTTGCAGCGACCCGCTGCAGTTCTCAAGGCCCTTGACCTTCCAATTGCTCAGGACAAGGCGAAAGTGTTGGCCTCAGATTTTGATGTTGCGCAGCAGGCCACGCAGCAGGTCCATCGTCACGGATTTCGACCTTACAGAACTCTGGAGGTGCTGGGCATGGAGGCTAAAGGAGGACACAGGCTGAGCTTCGAAACGATTCGCACGAGGGCGCGCAAGATGAAGAAGAGGCTCCCACGTTTCAAGAGGCTCAGTGGTCTGGCCAAAATCGGGCGAGCGGTGGCGCAGCCATGCAGAGCCCCCGCCATCCAGTGCGGCATCCAGATCGTGGGCGCCACCAAGGCGCTGATCAAGTCGATGGTCAGCATGGTTCGCGTGGGCTGGCGGCGCACTCCTCCTGGCACTTCAGTCTGGCTGGCGGCTCAGCTCGAGCCGCGTTTCTTCGAGCACCCTGAGATGATGGCGATTGTGGGCCCCCTTTACACGTGGGCCATGCTCGTCCAAGACACCAAGGTGCCCAACTACGTGCTGGAGAAGGCTTTCATGCAGCAGCGCCAGATACTCGGTTCTACCCCGAAACATGCTGACGTAGCCCGCCCAGCAGGAGCCGTCTTGGTGGCACTTCATGCTCTCAACTGGCGTGCGACGACGTCGACGGCATGGACTACGTGCTCAGGTACAGCCTTGGACCTCACTACTGACAGCCCTGAGTGGCTCAGAGTTCTAGCAAGACGGGACTTTGTCAACGTGAAGTTTGAGGATTGGAGTCGCCAGAAGGATCATGCGCCAGAGGACGACCCACCAATCAGGAGACCTTGCGGCTACTGGATGGGCCCTCTCAAGATGCTGCTGGCGCCGAAGGAGCTGGCCAAGAAGTGGCACTTGTCGGAGCAGGCTCGAGCAGCACTACGCACCTCGATCATAGGTGGTCAGTGGTCCCAGGCTCGATTACATAAACATGGATACGCTACCGATAACTTGTGCCAATGTTGTATGGACTGCCCTGGAACAGTACATCATCGTCTCTGGTCCTGCCCTTTGCTCCAGCAAGAAAGAGAAGTTGCAGCTGACGCTGACATTATCCAGGCAGCTCGAGCCTCACCTCATAACGACCTCTTGTTCACCAGGGGCCTGATGCCGAGGGGCGCCCTGCCTGCTATTCCGTCACCATCCATGGTGGGCTCCTGGAGGTTTGCCCACGGAGGTGGCATGACCATGCTGACGGGAGATATCTACAAGGATGGATCAGGGCTCTCCCCCATAGCCTGGCCCGAGGCCAACAAAGCAGGCTGGGGGATTGCGATGATGACAGGTCAGGCTCTACGAGGGGTTGCGTATGGACCACTCCCAGGACACCAACAATCAGTGCCGCGTGCAGAACTACACGCGGTCATTCAAGCTCTACGACATGGGATGCTGCCGATGCATATTCGCACGGACTGCCTGGGCACCGTGGAGGGCCTCATGTGCGGGCCTGCGTGGTGCACACACCCGCGCAGGCCGAATTGTGATCTGTGGAGATTGCTATGGCAGGCCATCCAAGATCATGGAGGATTGTCCTCGCCGCTGGAGATCTCCTATGTTCGATCGCACCAGACTCAAGGCGAGGTAACGGTAGACAAGAAGGGCAATGACTATGCAGATGTTTCAGCGAAGCGGGGGATGGCTATGCACGCGTTGCCGTCGGAAGCCATTCAATTCCACTCGAGCATGCTCAACGTTGTCAGGCAGGTTGCGTGCTGGATTGGGTCCTCCATGACGCTGATTGGGAACCAGGACCGCCAGCCACCGCCTGCGCGCAAGCCACGTCGACGACACCAGCACCGACGTCGGCCTGGACGCCAGCAGCCAGTTCTGACCCTGAGCCAGCGCCTGCACGACATCAGGCCCGCGCTGGCTGGAGGATGGAAATGTACAGCGCTTCGCGCGGACCGCATCTGGACGGAGGCGCTTGGCCCTCGAGGCGTGCACAGTGCACCGCCCCTCGGAACCTCAGGTCCCTGAGCCCCAGTCCTGCCCTGAGGTGACCCCGCGGAGCCCGCCCCTCGGCCCCCGACAGGCCCCCAAGAGGCCCTTGGGCAGCCTAGTCGGCCTGGGAGGCGGACTGGACGAGGACGGCCCTGGGAGGAAGGTGCTGCGCGGGGACCCTCCCTCCTCCCCTGCTTCGTCCTCTGACCTTCCTCCTCCTCCTCCTCCTCCTCCTCCTCCTCCTCCTCCTCCTCCTCCTCCTCCTCCTCCCCACCCGAGCCCGAGGGTTAGGATTGTGGGCAAATCTAGGAGGCCTGAGGACGAGGAGGCTGAGGCGTTCATTCGAGCCCCCCCGTAGGGTCAAGCCGAGAGTGCAATTTGAGCCGCCTGTCCAGACTCGTGTTAGGGAAGCCACGGTCGCCCTTGATCCCCCGACTGGCTCGGAGAAGCGCCCTCGGCTTGCGGCGGCCACCACGAGGGCCAACGCCGCCCCTCCCAGCACGGTGCTCCCCGCGGAGGGGACGGTCCCCCCTCAGGCCTCGCGAGGCCATGTGCTCTACCGTGCGGGCGACGATGCATGCGGTGCGGATCCTTTTTCGGAGCGTGCTCACCGATCCCAGCTTTATATTGAATGTGAGGGCCCCAAAGCCTTTGAGGGGAACCCTCAGAGGAAATGGAGGCGGAATAATTTCGCCGAGGGTCGTCACCCCAGCGAGGGCCGCAGGCACCCCATCCCCCTCCCTCGGCGCATGTTGGTCTCTGACCCCGCTGTGGAGTGGCTTGGCCTAGCTCCTTGAATTCGGTTCAAGTCGTTTTGTTCTTGATGTCTCTGTGCGGGGTCTGGTGATTCGATCGGCCCCGAGCCCAGGCCAGCCTCCTGGCCTGTCTCTGCTGCATGGGCCCGTCGTCGGGTGCGTGCGAGGGGATATGATTGGGCTTGCCCTCCCACCTTGTCTGTGAGTGATTGTGCGTTCTCACCTTTCCCAATCGTTGCTCTCTGTCCCGAATCCCGACTCGGCGCGTCCCCTCATGCGCTCGCTACTCCGTCCTCTCAGACCTGCCTCTGCCCTCCGCACGCCATCACTACCATCATCGTCAGCAGCACCGTCGTCATCACACCCATGTTGGCACACCCTCACACGCTTCGTGGTCCCATGGGGAGTTCCACCCATGGCCCCAGTGGATGTGGCCACACGTGCCCGCCACACTCATGTCGGCACACCCCTGACACGCTTCGTGGCCCCATGGTGAGCGAGCTTCACCCAAGGCCCGAGTGGGTGTGGCCACATGCGTCCGCCACACTCATTTCGGCACACCCCTCACACGTGGCCCCAAATTGCGCTCCACCGAAGGCCCCAGGTGGAGGGGCCACATTCGTCCGCCCGACCCATTTCGGCACAGCCCTCACACGTTTCGTGGCCCCATGGGGAGCTCCGCCGAAGTCGGCTCTCACGACTGCGCTATTCAAACATACGTGTGGTTGGGTCCCTCGCCACGACGATTTGTTGGTAGGGTTGGTGGTCCTGCACGCAACAGGCAACATGCCGGCCCCTGCCAGAAAACCACAATGCAAAGTGATCGCGGGGTGCCGGCGCACGGTCCAGGTGTTCGTGCAACATGTACTCGGTATTTTGACTGCAGGGGATGTGGTGGCAAGTGCCCACAGCAGGCAATATGTGGACACCCCCACCATTCCCGTAAAAAAACAGTGTAAAGTGATCGCGGGGCATCCGCGCAGGATCCAGATTTTGGTCCAACATATACTTTGCATCGTTTTTCACCAACGATGGTGTGTGGGGAGGGGGGGTCAGTGCCCCTGGTTTTTCGCGGGTCGGGTGGGGGAGGGGGTGTTTATGAAGAAGGAGCAGTGCGAAAACCAACCGAAAAGGGGAAGAAGGGGGATTGGAAAGGAAGCGCGCTAAACCACTCACGCTCTAAAGGTCTGGTGGGATTAGCATCGCCCCTGTGAGGTCGCCTCTTGGGGCCCTCTTGGAGCGCTCCTGGGTCGCTCTTGGGCGGTCTTGGGGCCTTCTTGGGCCCCTCTTGGGTCTCTCTTGGGCTCTCTTGGTGCCATCTTGAGGCATTGGAAGGTTATAGGAAGCGAAAGCGCGAGAAGGTAAAAACATAGAGTTTCGCGCGTGTTTGAAGGATGTTGGCCTCCTGGTGACTTCCTCGGGAGGCCCCATGGCTACCCGGGGCCGTCTTTCGGGCAGTCTTGGGCCTTCTGGGAGCACGTTGGAAGCTGTCCTGCTTGAGCCATCGTGGAGGTAGTCGTCGGCTCTCTGAAGCGAGCCATCCTGTGCCATCTTGGACCCTCCACGATTACTTTAGAAACCCTCGTCCTCGTCATCCTTCTGCTGCAGCGCCTGCCCCTGCCGGCGACGGCCGCAGCGCGGCGCTACCCCTCCGCAGGCGGCCGCGTCGGGGCCCGCGAAGATCAGGGCCAACATGTTCGAGGACCCGACCGCCAGCGCAGCAAGCAGAAGGGAGTTGGGGGCAGCACCGAGCACCTGCAGCAGAGGGCGTCCGAGCTGGACCCAGGAATCTGAGCTTGAGGCCCCCGTTCGGATCCGAGCCGAGCCGCGTCGGCGGAGAAAAGCACGGCGACGCCGACCCCCCCCACCCCCTCCGCTCCTGGTGCAGGGGGATCGGGGGGAGGTGGCAGGCGGGACGGGACGCGGAGGTCGCCAGAGGCCATGCAAGGAAGTGACAGAGATCGGATCGTACGGGCTCCCCGGCCTGTTTGTTGCTTGGCCTTTTGACCAGGGAGGCTTCTGAAGCTGGCCTGAGCCACAAGTCCCCCTCCACCTCCTTCCTCCTTCGAGTGAGGCTGTGCGATCGAGGCGCCTCCAGAGGAGTGACGCCTGTCTTCGCGCACCGTCCCACACCCTCTCCCTCCTCCCGTGCACGATCCCCTCCACGGACGGGGCACCCTCCGGGCCGCTACGGAACGGAACGGGGGCATGTCTTTGCCTCGCCAGCATCGGCCCCACTCCCGCCACGGCGCTCTTCTCGCCGTGGTTGCTCGGGCTTTATTCAGGAGGGGAAAAACACACAGACACAGTTCCACTCCCAGGACAGTATGGGAAGTGGGCGGGAAGAAAAAAACCTAGAAAATATGTGAAAGCATGGGGAATCCTTCTATTTGTGTGTATTTATTTCTTTGTGTGTCCCAGGGCCCCTTCACTTATATCCGCGCGGAGGGCCGGGCCCCCTGGCCAGGCTCGCACGACGTGTCGGCCGTCCTTCTTGCTTCTCGTGGGGCCCCGAACGGTGTGGTAACCACACCGCCGCGTGGTGAGTCTCGGGCCAGACGAAAGGGGGGATTGGGAAAGGGGGGTTACGAAATCTGCTGCAGGCAGCTGGTTTCGGCCCCGCCGCCGGGCCCATTCCTCGATACATGGGCGCCTCCGGCGCCAGGAAGCCCGTCACCACCTACATCAAGGCCAAGCCGAAGACCATGCAGATCCTCAGCATCAGCGCCCCCAGGGCTCTGCCCAAAGGGCCTCCTGCCACGGAGGGCTGCCATCCTCTACATGGTCCGATCCCCGCGCCAGACTACCTGGACATTGTGGACAGGGACGCGCAGCGAGGCCCACCCGCTTCCAAGGAGGAGGCGATCGGCCGCATGGATGCCCAGTCAGGCCAGTTCATTTCTCACGTCGAGAGCGAGCTCATCGGCATCTACCAGGTTGACGATCCTGATTCTTATCGTGGCCGTGCAGATGGGGCCAAGTATACCTGGCGCCCGATTGGAGGTCCCAAGACTGGTCCTCACCCTGCTGGAGGCAGCGAGCCTCGATATCTTCGCGCAGTGGGTCAGGCGGCGCTGGGCCTGGTTGCCGACTTTCTCATTGACTTCGGCGCCGCCTCGCTGCAGCAGCTGGCGGGTGCTCGCCCCTGCCCTACCACTACGAGGCGCACGCGTGCAGAAGACGGTCTACGTCCAGACCCTCAGCCTTCACCTTCGGTCCCGACGGCGGCCGCGGCGAGCTCGGTCCCGCCGGTGGATCTGGGACGCTGGAGGCGCCTCGCCGCCCCTGGAGCTATGGGGCGACCTCCTCCTCCTGACGACGTGGATCAGGATGGCCCCGAGGAGGAGTTCAGGGAGGCGGTCGCAGCTGGTGCTACCCGATGGGTGCCTGACCTGTCGGACGCTGAATCGGGAGGACGCTCGTGGGGAGGATGGTGCGCCCCCTTCGTGATGGAGTGCTTGCGGCTACCTCGACGCGCTGCATGGGTAGCAGCCGTCCTCGCGGATGGCAACTTCAACTCTTTGCGCGAGCTCGCAGATGACATCTGCAACGACGCTTGGGGCCGTTCCTCTGAGAACCGCGCTGCCATCATATCCTACTCGGACTGGCTGGTCATACATGACATGCCACTTGGGCGACGCGTGATCAGCCAGCATTGGGGCGAGCTCGAGGCGATCAGGAACGATCTGAGGAGGCTCCTGGGCGACTGGCCGATGCCAGACCTCCTGCTCTACTACGACGACCAGCAGAGCGCCTACGAGGGGGGGTCTCTCTCTCTCTCTCTCTCTCTCTCTCTCTCTCTCTCTCTCTCTCTCTCTCTCTCTCTCTCTCTCTCCTCTCTCTCTCTCTCTCTCTCTCTCTCTCTCTCTCTCTCTCCTCTCTCTCTCTCTCTCTCTCTCTCTCTCTCTCTCTCTTTTTTTTTTTTTTTTTTTTTTTTTTTTTTTTTTTTGTTTTTTTTTTTTTCCTTTCTCTCTCTCTCTCTCTCTCTCTCTCTCTCTCTCTCTCTCTCTCTCTCTCTCTCTCTCTCTCTCTCTCTCTCTCTCTCTCTCTCTCTCTCTCTCATAGGACACAGGCATCGCCATCCTCAGATGTCGCCGCGCCCTTTGCCAGGAGAGCGCGCCAGAAGGTCTCCCAGGATCCCAGGCCGTCTCAAACATCTGGTCCTGGCCTGGCCTCGACGCCACCAAGAGGTCTAACAGGTGGTGTTGCTCTTGGGGCCCAGAAGCTCTCGGGGGCAGTTCGGAGGACAGGAAGATCCGGCGAAGAACGCGCGCAATATATCGGCCCGTCCTGTGCCATCACCTCGGCGCCGAGCACGCTGGGCCCATCTCGCCAGACTGCTTCGCCCAGGACATAGGCAGGACGTCCACACTGCCGAGGGCAAGCAATACTTCGACGGCGCCTGGGACATCATCCACCTTGCCTGCAAGCAGCCTCCCTTGCAGTGCCTCTTGTGCCTCCAGGCCTTCGCCGACATTATCATGGCGCGCGTCGACCAGCTCGACAGGCAAGAAGGTTGGCATAGAGCTCGCAAGTTCAAGGCTTGGGCACGAGACGCGATGGTCACGGGCCCCGCGCAAGTTCACTCGATCACCAGAGTGCAGCCCTGGGCTCATGCGCAGATCAAGCAGAGGAAGACCACGACGTCGCACCCGCAGGCGATCGCAGACAGCCAGATGGACAGTTGGAGGAAGATCTGGGAGGGCGAGCGTCGTGATGATGCAGACCTCCCGCGACCGCTTGCTGATCGCGAAGATCTTGACCTCGTGGCGGCGATTCGCCACCTTCCTCCTGCGGCCTTGCCCGTGCCGACGGTCGCATAGACGAGAAGGGCAGCAACAACGTTCAGGTGGCGCACTGGACTTGGAGCTGATGCACTTCCACCTCGGGCCCTCTCTCTGGTTTCGGACGCAGCCTTAGCCATGCTGGTCTACATATACTGGGCTGCCGAAGCATGGATGCGCTGGCCGACGGTTATGCTCAACGTGCACATCATGCTCCTTGCCAAGCCGCAAGGAGGGTTTCGGCCAATAGCTCTCCTACCTGCGACGTATCGCATCTACGCGAAGCTCAGGCTTGCGCAAGCTCGGGTTTGGATCTCTCAGAATACTCGGCCTTATTTCGCGCTGGGCACCCACAAATGTACACTAGATACGGGCGCGCGCACCATGATATTCGCCGAGGCCTACGCCCATGACGAGCGGAGGGCCACCACCACCACACTCGTGGACATCAGCAAGTTCTTCGACCGAGTTTGTTGGCGTCGAGTCCTGCAGGCTGCCGAACACTGCGGATTTCCAGCGCAGATCCTGCAGCTGTGCCTGGCGATGTACTACGCCCCGAGGCGAATCAAGTGGACCACCTCTTTCTCCTACTCGTGCCAAGTAAGTAGGGGGGTGCTCCCAGGTTGTTCGATTGGTATGTTCCTGCTGCAGCTGGTCATGATGCTGCCTTTCGACATCTTCGAGAAATCATTCGCCAACACCGACGAGGTGCACCACTCATTGGGCATCTATGCAGACGATATCACGGTCCAGGTGGTTGCCACGTTGCAGGGCATCGTCTACCAGACGGTGCGTATCTTGCAGCGACCCGCTGCAGTTCTCAAGGCCCTTGACCTTCCAATTGCTCAGGACAGGGCGAAAGTGTTGGCCTCAGATTTCGATGTTGCGCAGCAGGTCACGCAGCAGGTCCATCGTCACGGATTTCGACCTTACAGAACTCTGGAGGTGCTCGGCATGGAAGCTAAAGGAGGACACAGGCTGAGCTTCGAAACGATTCGCAAGAGGGCGCGCAAGATGAAGAAGAGGCTTCCACGTTTCAGGAGGCTCAGTGGTCTGGCCAAAATAGGGTGAGCGGTGGCGCAGCCATGCATTGCCCCCGCCATGCAGTACGGCATCCAGATCGTGGGCGCCACCAAGACGCTGATCAAGTCGATGGTCAGCATGGTTCGCGTGGGCTGGCGGCGCACTCCTCCTGGCACTTCAGTCTGGCTGGCGGCTCAGCTCGAGCCGCGTTTCTTCGAGCACCCTGAGATGATGGCGATTGTGGGCCCCCTTTACACGTGGGCCATGCTCGTCCAAGACACCAAGGTGCCCAACTACGTGCTGGAGAAGGCTTTCATGCAGCAGCGCCAGATACTAGGTTCTACCCCGAAGCATGCTGACGTAGCCAGCCCAGCAGGAGCCGTCTTGGTGGCATTTCATGCTCTCAACTGGCGTGCGACGGCGGCGACGGCATGGACTACGTGCTCAGGTACAGCCCTGGACCTCACTACTGACAGCCCTGAGTGGCTCAGAGTTCTAGCAAGACGGGACTTTGTCAACGTGAAGTTTGAGGATTGGAGTCGCCGGAAGGATCATGCGCCAGAGGACGACCCACCAATCAGGAGACCTTGCGGCTACTGGATGGGCCCTCTCAAGATGCTGCTGGCGCCGAAGGAGCTGGCCAAGAAGTGGCACTTGTCGGAGCAGGCTCGAGCAGCACTACGCACCTCGATCATAGGTGGTCAGTGGTCCCAGGCTCGATTACATAAACATGGATACGCTACCGATAACTTGTGCCAATATTGTATGGACTGCCCTGGAACAGTACATCATCGTCTCTGGTCCTGCCCTTTGCTCCAGCAAGAAAGAGAAGTTGCAGCTGACGCTGACATTATCCAGGCAGCTCGAGCCTCACCTCATAACGACCTCTTGTTCACCAGGGGCCTGATGCCGAGGGGCGCCCTGCCTGCTATTCCGTCACCATCCATGGTGGGCTCCTGGAGGTTTGCCCACGGAGGTGGCATGACCATGCTGACGGGAGATATCTACAAGGATGGATCAGGGCTCTCCCCCATAGCCTGGCCCGAGGCCAACAAAGCAGGCTGGGGGATTGCGATGATGACAGGTCAGGCTCTACGAGGGGTTGCGTATGGACCACTCCCAGGACACCAACAATCAGTGCCGCGTGCAGAACTACACGCGGTCATTCAAGCTCTACGACATGGGATGCTGCCGATGCATATTCGCACGGACTGCCTGGGCACCGTGGAGGGCCTCATGTGCGGGCCTGCGTGGTGCACACACCCGCGCAGGCCGAATTGTGATCTGTGGAGATTGCTATGGCAGGCCATCCAAGATCATGGAGGATTGTCCTCGCCGCTGGAGATCTCCTATGTTCGATCGCACCAGACTCAAGGCGAGGTAACGGTAGACAAGAAGGGCAATGACTATGCAGATGTTTCAGCGAAGCGGGGGATGGCTATGCACGCGTTGCCGTCGGAAGCCATTCAATTCCATTCGAGCATGCTCAACGTTGTCAGGCAGGTTGCGTGCTGGATTGGGTCCTCCATGACGCTGATTGGGAACCAGGACCGCCAGCCACCGCCTGCGCGCAAGCCACGTCGACGACACCAGCACCGACGTCGGCCTGGACGCCAGCAGCCAGTTCTGACCCTGAGCCAGCGCCTGCACGACATCAGGCCCGCGCTGGCTGGAGGATGGAAATGTACAGCGCTTCGCGCGGACCGCATCTGGACGGAGGCGTTTGGCCCTCGAGGCGTGCACAGTGCACCGCCCCTCGGAACCTCAGGTCCCTGAGCCCCAGTCCTGCCCTGAGGTGACCCCGCGGAGCCCGCCCCTCGGCCCCCGACAGGCCCCCAAGAGGCCCTTGGGCAGCCTAGTCGGCCTGGGAGGCGGACTGGACGAGGACGGCCCTGGGAGGAAGGTGCTGCGCGGGGACCCTCCCTCCTCCCCTGCTTCGTCCTCTGACCTTCCTCCTCCTCCTCCTCCTCCTCCTCCTCCTCCTCCTCCTCCTCCTCCCCACCCGAGCCCGAGGGTTAGGATTGTGGGCAAATCTAGGAGGCCTGAGGACGAGGAGGCTGAGGCGTTCATTCGAGCCCCCCCGTAGGGTCAAGCCGAGAGTGCAATTTGAGCCGCCTGTCCAGACTCGTGTTAGGGAAGCCACGGTCGCCCTTGATCCCCCGACTGGCTCGGAGAAGCGCCCTCGGCTTGCGGCGGCCACCACGAGGGCCAACGCCGCCCCTCCCAGCACGGTGCTCCCCGCGGAGGGGACGGTCCCCCCTCAGGCCTCGCGAGGCCATGTGCTCTACCGTGCGGGCGACGATGCATGCGGTGCGGATCCTTTTTCGGAGCGTGCTCACCGATCCCAGCTTTATATTGAATGTGAGGGCCCCAAAGCCTTTGAGGGGAACCCTCAGAGGAAATGGAGGCGGAATAATTTCGCCGAGGGTCGTCACCCCAGCGAGGGCCGCAGGCACCCCATCCCCCTCCCTCGGCGCATGTTGGTCTCTGACCCCGCTGTGGAGTGGCTTGGCCTAGCTCCTTGAATTCGGTTCAAGTCGTTTTGTTCTTGATGTCTCTGTGCGGGGTCTGGTGATTCGATCGGCCCCGAGCCCAGGCCAGCCTCCTGGCCTGTCTCTGCTGCATGGGCCCGTCGTCGGGTGCGTGCGAGGGGATATGATTGGGCTTGCCCTCCCACCTTGTCTGTGAGTGATTGTGCGTTCTCACCTTTCCCAATCGTTGCTCTCTGTCCCGAATCCCGACTCGGCGCGTCCCCTCATGCGCTCGCTACTCCGTCCTCTCAGACCTGCCTCTGCCCTCCGCACGCCATCACTACCATCATCGTCAGCAGCACCGTCGTCATCACACCCATGTTGGCACACCCTCACACGCTTCGTGGTCCCATGGGGAGTTCCACCCATGGCCCCAGTGGATGTGGCCACACGTGCCCGCCACACTCATGTCGGCACACCCCTGACACGCTTCGTGGCCCCATGGTGAGCGAGCTTCACCCAAGGCCCGAGTGGGTGTGGCCACATGCGTCCGCCACACTCATTTCGGCACACCCCTCACACGTGGCCCCAAATTGCGTTCCACCGAAGGCCCCAGGTGGAGGGGCCACATTCGTCCGCCCGACCCATTTCGGCACAGCCCTCACACGTTTCGTGGCCCCATGGGGAGCTCCGCCGAAGTCGGCTCTCACGACTGCGCTATTCAAACATACGTGTGGTTGGGTCCCTCGCCACGACGATTTGTTGGTAGGGTTGGTGGTCCTGCACGCAACAGGCAACATGCCGGCCCCTGCCAGAAAACCACAATGCAAAGTGATCGCGGGGTGCCGGCGCACGGTCCAGGTGTTCGTGCAACATGTACTCGGCATTTTGACTGCAGGGGATGTGGTGGCAAGTGCCCACAGCAGGCAATATGTGGACACCCCCACCATTCCCGTAAAAAACAGTGTAAAGTGATCGCGGGGCATCCGCGCAGGATCCAGATTTTGGTCCAACATATACTTTGCATCGTTTTTCACCAACGATGGTGTGTGGGGAGGGGGGGTCAGTGCCCCTGGTTTTTCGCGGGTCGGGTGGGGGAGGGGGTGTTTATGAAGAAGGAGCAGTGCGAAAACCAACCGAAAAGGGGAAGAAGGGGGATTGGAAAGGAAGCGCGCTAAACCACTCACGCTCTAAAGGTCTGGTGGGATTAGCATCGCCCCTGTGAGGTCGCCTCTTGGGGCCCTCTTGGAGCGCTCCTGGGTCGCTCTTGGGCGGTCTTGGGGCCTTCTTGGGCCCCTCTTGGGTCTCCCTTGGGCTCTCTTGGTGCCATCTTGAGGCATTGGAAGGTTATAGGAAGCGAAAGCGCGAGAAGGTAAAAACATAGAGTTTCGCGCGTGTTTGAAGGATGTTGGCCTCCTGGTGACTTCCTCGGGAGGCCCCATGGCTACCCGGGGCCGTCTTTCGGGCAGTCTTGGGCCTTCTGGGAGCACGTTGGAAGCTGTCCTGCTTGAGCCATCGTGGAGGTAGTCGTCGGCTCTCTGAAGCGAGCCATCCTGTGCCATCTTGGACCCTCCACGATTACTTTAGAAACCCTCGTCCTCGTCATCCTTCTGCTGCAGCGCCTGCCCCTGCCGGCGACGGCCGCAGCGCGGCGCTACCCCTCCGCAGGCGGCCGCGTCGGGGCCCGCGAAGATCAGGGCCAACATGTTCGAGGACCCGACCGCCAGCGCAGCAAGCAGAAGGGAGTTGGGGGCAGCACCGAGCACCTGCAGCAGAGGGCGTCCGAGCTGGACCCAGGAATCTGAGCTTGAGGCCCCCGTTCGGATCCGAGCCGAGCCGCGTCGGCGGAGAAAAGCACGGCGACGCCGACCCCCCCCACCCCCTCCGCTCCTGGTGCAGGGGGATCGGGGGGAGGTGGCAGGCGGGACGGGACGCGGAGGTCGCCAGAGGCCATGCAAGGAAGTGACAGAGATCGGATCGTACGGGCTCCCCGGCCTGTTTGTTGCTTGGCCTTTTGACCAGGGAGGCTTCTGAAGCTGGCCTGAGCCACAAGTCCCCCTCCACCTCCTTCCTCCTTCGAGTGAGGCTGTGCGATCGAGGCGCCTCCAGAGGAGTGACGCCTGTCTTCACGCACCGTCCCACACCCTCTCCCTCCTCCCGTGCACGATCCCCTCCACGGACGGGGCACCCTCCGGGCCGCTACGGAACGGAACGGGGGCATGTCTTTGCCTCGCCAGCATCGGCCCCACTCCCG
This sequence comes from Prorocentrum cordatum, assembly GCA_963575745.1. Classification (NCBI taxonomy): domain Eukaryota; class Dinophyceae; order Prorocentrales; family Prorocentraceae; genus Prorocentrum; species Prorocentrum cordatum. The sequence goes on from CAUYUJ010014164.1 coordinate 268,151, forward strand.
CCTCGGCGCTCTTCTCGCCGTGGTTGCTCGGGCCTTATTCAGGAGGGAAAAAAACACAGACACAATTCCACTCCCAGGACAGTATGGGAAGTGGGCGGGAAGAAAAAAAACCAGGACTCGGGTCGTTCTCCGAGGACGTCCCAGACGACCAGGGCCTCCAGGGTCCCCAAAACCGTGGTGCAGTGACGGAGCATGCGGGGAGTTCTTACGGGAGTCCGAGGTCACCTTGCGGGTTGTCGCCGTGCGGCTTGGGGAGCCCAAGGGTTTCTGCCCAGGTCACGTGCATGATGCCCCAGAGCATGAGGGCGTATAGCTGAAGGCCTTCGTGCCGCCCAAAGGAACACTCCAAGACCTCATGCCCCCCCGCCCAAATGAAAACAACTAAAACAGACGCATGCCATCACTCAATCATGACTTTCTTCTGTCGCGGAGGCGAGGTCGCAATGCTGCAAGGCCCTTCGGCAGGCTAGGACGAGGAGGGCAAGCTACAGGCATTTTTGCCCGAGGCCGCACCAAGTCCTCCCACCGAAGTGCCATCGGTGGCTGGTTTGCTCTTGAGCTCAGGTTAGACGCTGGCGTGGCGGAGAAGTCTTGTAGGTGAGGGGCGCGGTATCCTAGATCCCTCCTCTCTCCTGATTCCTCTCGCTTCGCGGGGTGCAGGTCCGGAGCACGTACAGTCCAGTCGTTGCGGGGCCTCTTGGGAGCTTTTTTTGTGGCCTCTTGGAGGTGTCTTGGGGGCTTTTTGGGGCCTCTTCTGCACTGGGTTTCTTTGAGGCCTCTTGGGGCCTCTTGGGGGCGTCTTGGGCCGTCTTGGGGCGCTCTTGCGGCGTGCGGCCCATTCGGAGGCCGGTGTTTAAAATGCGCGCGGTGCTCGGCAGTGTTTGTGCGAGAAGCGGCGCACAGTTCCCAGTGTGACAAAGCAGATTTGCTCTGCCCCGCTTGTTGGCGGGCAGAGGAGGCGCTGCGCAGCCGATTCATACGGGACGTCTTGCGCCGGCTTGGGGCGCTCTTCCGCCGTCTGACCCCCTCAGAGGCCATCTTGGATGCCTCTCGCGGCCGCCTTGGGGCTCTCTTGAAGTCCTCTTGGGCCGTCTTGGGGGCCCCTTGGACCGTCTTGGGGGCCTCCTTTGGCCGTCTCAGGGCCCTCTTGAGCAATTCTGGGGCTGCTTTGGGGGCCTCCGTCTTGGGGTCTTTTTGGAGGCTGCCTGGGCCGTCATGGTCCTCTGAGAGCCGAAAAAGGCGAGGAGGTCAATAGGCCCTCTTGGAGTCCCAAGAGGCCCAAGAGGCCGAAGTTGTTGATGTTTCATGGGTGTTTGCAAATATGGAGCCCCAGAATGAGGGCCTCCAGATTTGGTACGGCGGAGTGGCGCGACTCCAAGTGGGGGTTAGGGGGGGAGACATAATAGTTTAAGACAATATGTGGCAATTTTACAACGATTGGATACACCGGATACGTTGCATTATCGCCTCCACAGACAACGCTGCCGTTCAGCACGTCACTTCCGGACGTGGATTCTAGTGGCTTGCGCCAATCCGCCGACCCCCAGAAGAATTCAATGCTTGCGACCGACGATCGTGGAAATTACTGAAGACGCCCAAGGCGAATCACCGCCGCCCCCTGCCTTATGGAATCGCCCATGTGCCCGAGCGTTGTGGCAAGAGCTCTGCCGAGCTATCGGACCATGTGTTCCCCCAACCGTTGTGGAACCCTACGGGGAACACTTGGGGGAAGATGGCGGGGAAGACCAGGAGGAGGGGAAGGAGGAAGAGGAAGAGGAGGAAGAGGAGGAAGAGGAGGAGGAGGAGGAGGAGGAGGAGGAGGAGGACGCGGGACATCTTGGGAGCCTCTTGGGGCACTCTCCAGGGAGCTTCCCGGGAGCCTCCTGGAGGCCTCTCCGGGGGCCTCCTCGGGCCCGGGGAGGGAGCGCCCGGGCCGCCCGAGTTCCCGGGGCGCCCGAGGAGCTGGAGCGCACCTCGAGCGCCGACATTGTCAACGAGCTGCAGCGCAGGCTGGGGCTGCCCAACCTCGAGGAGCTGCGGCGCGGGGCGAGGGAGGAGGAGAGAGAGAGAAGGAGAGATGGGAGGGGGGGGGGATTGGAAATGATGGTCGCATCATGTAACCGATTATTTTTTCACAAATCAAGGGAAAAAACGATATACAAACACCGGTGTTCACATTGTGTTGTTCGAATGTGATGAAACATGTGGGTGGTTTTGAAGTTGTCACAGGAAAGAACAGGACTTTTCAAACTGGCACAAAGGAAACGAATGTGTAACCCTCCACACAAGGAGTCCTTCTGTAATCTGCCACAACGGGAATCAGAATGCAAGTCGCCCCTAAGCAAATCAATGTGTAATCCGCCACGAACGTAATCAATTTGTAATTCGCTACAAAGGGAATCAATGTGTAATCCGCCACGACGGGAAACAATGTGTAATCCGCCATGCAATCCGCCACATAAGGAATCCATTTGAAATCCGCAACACATGGAATCAAAGTGTGTCAATGTGGAACATTTCAAAAATGTAAGACTTCAATATTGCAGTGAGAAAAAGAAACATAATCTTGAACCTTCGGGGACGTTCGGTTGCAAGTCTCTCACTTCCAGGATCTTGTTCTCGAATTTTGGCGTTGCAGTGTTTCCTAGTTTTTCAACTTGGCACAGAAAGGAATCATTGTGTAATCTGCCACAGAGGGAATTAATGTGTAATCCGCCACAGAGGGAACCAAGGAGGCACGCAGAGGGGGAGGGAGGCGATGGGAGGACGGAAACGTGCAAGACGGAGAAGTGGCGAGCAGGGAAGCCACCAGAAGCAACCGGCAACAAGGAGCAGCAGCAGATGGAGGGAGCAGTAATCAGGACCAGTACAGTCGAGCCGCTGACATAAGGAACGCTTTGGGCTCAGGAGGGGCTCGGGTTTTCGGGCCGTTGCTTAGGTCTAGGTCGGGGAACCTGTTTGTAGCCGAGGTTCGCAGCGACCCAAAAGCCTCTTCGTTCCTTCTCTGGCGTTCCTTATGGTAGCACGATGGCTGTACGCGTGGGTCCTTGAGGGTATGGATATCTGGGCTCCCAGGTTCCGATCTGTTTCTAGCGCCTCCCTGCTTCAAGGAGTCGATCTGTGCTTGCTGTTGTGTGTCGTTATTCGGGCGGGCCCGTACCCAGATTTGCTTTATCTCAGAGCGTGAATTACCTACCCCGCTTTCGCTTCCAGGCAAAACCAAGTCATACCATACGCCTCCTTGTCAAGCGGCCTGACCAGTGCATGCCGTAGTTTGGCATCGCTTGGTATCTCTTGGAAGCGAGGGGTCAAAAGCGAGATAGGTTTGTTTGCCCCCTATTATCCGCCTTCCTGCTTCAGGCTTGCACCTCCTTCTCCCGCCTGCCGGGCAACCGGGACCACGGCGGAAGAGCAGCCGTCCGGAGCAGCAGCGGCTGGGGGGGGGAGGCGGCGGGGAGAGAGCGCTCCTCCGCGCCGCTCCGGGGGCGCGAGCCGCGGCGGCGGCAGGAGACGGGCGTGCCCCTGTCGATGATGGACGAGGCTCGGCTCCTTATTTTTCGGAGGTGGATAGACCTCCTACCCTGACACGTCGATTAGTGAATGGGCCGTTTTCGGTTCGCGAGTGGGCGTCGCGGCCGTAATTTTTGCGGGTTCGGGTCCGTCGGTTTCGGCCCCAGGCCGTTTTCACCGAGGGGAGGTTTACGAAAGGGAGGTTTGTCCACCGCCGAATTTGTTCTCCAGCAGCTCTTCGTGAAGCGGCACGCGCAGTGCGGGGTCGACGGTCGGTCCTCCTCCCTCCTCCGATGCACGTGCCTCGTCCGCCTCCTCATCCTGCTCCTCCTCGTCCTCATTCGTGTTTCCTTCCTCCGTCGCCCGCCAGCCCCTCGTCCCAGTCCTCTCGCTCATCTCTTTGCATCTTCGCCTGGACCATGCTCCCTCATCGCTTTCCCCTCCTCCCCGTCTTCCGTGCTTCTTCCTCTCTCGTACCTCCATCATCATGATTCTATCTTCCCTCGCTCCTCCTCCGCGCCCTCTCCAATCCTATCGGTTCACGTCAATCTGGTCCGCTATTGGGAGGAAGGAGAAGGTAGTCTGGGGCGCGGAGCAAGGACCTGTTCAGTGGGGTAGGGGGGGTAGACAGAACACTTAGGAAGGAGCAGGGATGAAGGAATGGAAACATTATTTAGCATTCATCGGTGTGTGAAACGGGCGCGTTGTTCATTATGTTGTTATTGCACGGTGCGAGCGAGCGTTCTCTGGCAACGCTCCTCAGGAAAGCCGCCCCGGCTTCTGTTGATGCATCATGCCGCATTTGCCAGTGGTTATTGGCGGATAGTGATGAGGATGAGGATGAGGATGAGGATGAGGATGATGTCGTTTTTGATGGTGATGGTGATGATGGTGATGGTGATGGTGAGGGTGTTGTTGTCGATGCTGCTGCTGATGATGATGAAGATGATAATGGTCATGATGATCTCGCTGAGGTTGAAGTCTGTGATGATGATGATGATGATGATGTTGATGATGATGATGATGAGACGGCTGATGTTGTTGATGATGGTGATGCTGATGGTGATGAGGACGATAATGATGGTGATAATGATGATGCTGGCGATGGTGTTGGTGATGGTGATGGTGATAGTGATGATGATGCTGATGATGATGATGGCGATTGTGATGTGTGTGCTGATGAGGATGAGGATGAGGATGAGGGTGAGGATGGGGATGAGGATGTGGACGAGGATGATGATGAGGCTGATGATGATTATGATGATAATGGTGGTGATGCTGATGTTGATGCTGATGATGATGGTGATAGTGATAGTGATAATGATAATGCTGATGATGGCGATGATGATGATGATGATGATGATGATGATGATGATGATGATGATGATGGCGATGAAGCTGATGCTGCTGCTGATGATGATGATGATGATGATGATGATGATGATGATGATGATGATGTCGATGATGACGATGATGACGATGGTCACGGTAATTGTGGTGGTGATAATGACGACCAGCAGCACCTGGAGAGCGCGCGGCGCACAGATCCCATAGGGTTGAGGATGAGGATGAGGATGATGATGTTGTTGTTGATGATGGTGATGATGATTGTGATATTAGTGATGATGAGGATACTGACGAAGAGGGTGATGATGGTGATGATGATGATGATAATGATGATGATGGTAATGGCGATGGCGATATTGATGATGCTGACTGGTGATGATGATGCTGGTGGTTATGATGATTGATGGTGATGATGCTGATGATGATGCTGATGCTGATGCTGACGATTATGCTGCTCATCCTGATGATGATGATGATGCTGATGATGATGATGAGGAGGAGGAGGAGGAGGTGAATGAGGGTCGTTGTTTTTCAATGTGTTTTGGGGGGTTGGGGGCTAGGCAAGATTTGGATCTTCGGAGGGCCAGATCCAGGCTCTGTGGGAGCTCCACCCATGCATCCGCGAGGCCTGCAGACCAGAAGGTCCTGGTGCCTGGGAGGTGGGGACGGTGCAGGGGAAGGTGGTGGGGCAAGAGGGCGAGAGGGGATGGGGAATGAATGAATGAATGAAAGAATGAACCCGCGTGTCCGTAGGCACATGAGCAATTGCACGAGCGTGCGCTAGACAGTATACTTGCGTACTGCCGCTTTCCAGGCTTCTGCTGTCAAGGTGCCCAAATTACTTATATGACAACCAACATCACGGGGATGGGGAGGAGAAAGGAAGAGGGAGGTGGCTGTTGGGGAGGAAGTGGATAGGAGAGGGTGAGGATGCTGGGGCAGCCGAGGGGAGATGGGCCCCCTTTGCGCAGACGGGACCTGGCAAGCTCATGCAACATGTTCCCTCCCTTACCCTGACGTCGGGCCTGTCCCTTTGAAGGAGGAAAATTCAAGAATGATCAAAAAAATAGTATGGGCACGGTTTTTGCATTATTTTCTGACCATTTGGGAGTTGTTTGTTGTATTTGTGATTTGTCGTCCAAATCCCCCTGTCTGGGGACGACAGGCCCGACCTAACCTTACCCCTTCTCCTCGCAGCCTGAAGCCATGCACGTTATCCAGCTCCAGGTCTGGAAAGCCCTCGCACGCTTGTCAAGCACTGCATTTTGAAGATGAGCCAAGATCTCGGTTTCGCCGCGCTGCCCCACGATCCTGCCGGGTGGAGACTGCGCCAGCCCAGAGGAGTCGTGCAGTGCAAGAGGATTGTGTCAAGTGTCGAGGGGACGGGGTCTGCTCCTTGATTCGATTTCACGCGAGCGACGATTAGCGGCGAGCGCCTGTCGTCCATTATCCAGTTCCTCCTCTCTTACTGCTCTTCAGCGTTCCCTCCCTCCCTCTACGGCTCTTCGTGCTCCTCTTCCTGCTGCTGCTGCTGCTACCCGTACCCATACCCCTCATTAGCTCATCATCATCGATCTCGTCTCGCGTCAGGTCGACGCGGAGGCGACGCCAGCGCGGATGTTCACGGTAGATGGCCGCTGGCGGCCTGAATTCGGCCAGCATTGAGTGATCTCGGTTGTCAGAAAGCCGGGATCTTTCAAGGTTGATGGGGTAACCAAAAGGTACCGATATCGCTGCTCCCCAGACCTCTCCCGGGGTGCGTTCAGACCAGAATTTTGAGGCGAATCCAGCGGTGGCGACGAGGGCCTCCGAGGAGGCCCAAAAGGGGGAAAATGAGGAGAGGGTGGAGGTATGGGTACTTTTTCCTCCTCTGAGTTCCAGCGCGAACGATCCAAGTCGGCACGACGTGAGCCCGTGCTCCGGAGACGCGCCCGCGAGGAGCTGCAGAGCAGGGTCCGCACCGCCGAGGCCTTCCAGTCGCTGGGGTCTCCCGACGACGCGGCCTGGTCCGCGGGGCTTGCTGGCGGCACCCCGTCCCTGGGTTTCCGGAGCGGACTTGTCCTCGAAGAAGACAAATCGGGGGTGGACAGAACCCCCAACAGTGACACGTCGATTAGTGCATTGTCCGTTTTCGGTTTTCGAGAGGGCACCGCGGCCATTATTTTCCAGGCTTGCGCCCGCCAGGTTTGGGCTTCAGGTCGTTTTCACTAAACCACGTTTTACTAAAGGGAGGTCTGTCCATCCCCGAACAAAACGCCATAAACATAAATTTGCGACGCTCCGCGCGGATTTTGGATCCGCGTTGGGCCCCCACGGCCTGGCGCGCTCCGCACGACGGGGAGGGGGTTCCAGCACAGATCCAAGGAATCCGCGCGGAGCGCCGAAAGTTTATGGTTGTGGCGTTTTTCTTCTTGTATGTCCGGGTCGAAGGAGGAAAATCGCATAAAGATACAGTGGGGGCCCATGCCAAGAAACGCCCCGCTTGCCTCCAGGGTGCCCATGTTTTTGTCATGCAAAACGTGACGCTTCCACGCAAAAAGTCGATGGGTGTCCTGGGGTCTCAGGGTTGGGTTTCTTGTGGAAGGTTTCTTGTGGACTGGCCTCCACTGTAAACATCAGCTTTTGGCGCTCCGCGCGGATTCTTGGATCAGCGCCGGAACTCCCTTGGCGGCGTCTCCAGCTAGCGCATCAAAGCTCCGAGCTCCGGGCCACATACGGTCGGCCATCGGCAAGATAGCGTGCAACATCGATCTCCGAAAAGCACGCCATCCCTAGAAGAAGAAAAAACGTCACAAACATATTTTGTTTGGCGCTCCGCGCAGATTTCTGGGATCCGCGACAGGACCCCCCTGGCGGCGCCTGCGGCGCCGCCCCTGGCGCGCTCCGGTCCTGGTGCAGATCCAAGACGTCCGCGCGGAGCGCCAACACATTTATGCTTATGCGGTTCTTTGTTCCTCTGCTGGGCCTCCCAGATGGGGTCCGAGTGCTATGGGGTCGGAGGATTGCGCCGCTTCTCCGATGCATCGGCGATGCGGCTCGATGTGGAGCCCGCCTTTCGCCACGCCGACGGCGCCGACGCATTGCCGCTGCATCGCCGGCGTCGCCGGTGCATCGCCGATGCATCAGCGATGCACTGGCGGTGGGGCGCCATCCTCCGACCCCGTCTGTGCGGACCCCATGCGGGAGCCCCTCCTCCTCCTCCTCCTGCTCCTTCTTCCTCCTCCTCCTCCTCCTCCTCCTCCTTTTCCTCCTGCTCCTTTCCCTCCTCCTCCTCCTTTTCCTCCTCCTCCTCCTCCTCCTTTTCCTCCTCCTGCTCCTGCTCCTCCTCCTCCTCCTCCTCCTTTTCCACCTCCTCCTGCTCCTCCTGCTCCTCCTCCTCCTCCTCTCTGGCTTGGCGGCGCCACGCCGCCCTGCCACCCTATGCGTGGCCTCTGGGCTCGAGCGCGGGCGAGGTGCAGGGACGAAGGAAGAAGGTGTGCAGATCGGCCACAGAGGCCGTGCCCGACGCGCGGGTGCCCTCTGCATGCTGGGCAGATGTTAGAGAGGGTTTGTGATCCTAGGCTTAAGCGGGGCCTGTCCCTCTACAGGAGGAACATTCAAGAATGGTCAAAAAATAGTCTGGGGACGATTCTTTTCTATAATTTTGAGCATCGTTTGGGCATTTGTTGTGTTTTGCTCCGTCGAATTTTTGCCTGTAGGGGGACATGCCCGACTTAAATTTAGGCATCCGAGACGGTGCCCGAGTACATGGGGTCGGTGGATCGCGCCGCATTGCCTGTGCATCAGGGATGCGGCTCGATGTGGAGCCCCATTTGCTCCACGCCGATGGCGCCGATGCATTACCAGCGTCGCCGATGCATCGCCACTGTAACGGTGATCCATTGGCGATGCGGCGCGATCTTCCGACCCCAATTGCTCGGACCCCATCTAGGAGACCCCTAGTTGCGCATAGCTGATCCGCTTTCCTAGTTTTAGGAAAGACAGCTGCTTGGCACAGTTGGCTCTGACTGGTGCAGGCCAACCACGAGGTGGACATGGCGAGGCAAAATCCTCCAAACCTGCATCTTGTCTTTTTTCGATGCGGTTGGGATGGGGAGGGGGAGGTGCCGGACGGGGCTAGGACGAGGATAAGTCCGTTCCAGAGCATTCCGAAACGCTCTCAGAGCTTTCTGGAACGCTCTGAGAAGGCCGCGGCGCCCGATACATCCTCAAGAGCGACCAGATCTCAGAGATTCTCGATTTATCCTCACCCGAATTGGTCCTTTCAGGGGGGAGGAGGGCGAGGAGGAGGACGAGGAGGAGGAGTAGGAGCAGGAGGAAGGGGATGCTCCTCCCCCCTTTCCTCGTCCCTCCTCCCCTGCTCCGCCTCCTCCCCTCCTGGTCCTCCTCCCTTCTCCCCTCTCCTGCTTCCTTGGCGCCTCGTCTGCAGCACCAGGCACAAGCCGATGTCGAATCAGGTTATGACTAATGTTAAGTTGGGCGTGCCCCTCTAGAGGAGGAGTATTCAAAAATAGTAGAATCGTTTTGGGACGTTGTTTTCGATTATTGATCGATCATGTTTGAGTAGTTCGTGAGTATTTGTTATTTGTCGTCCATCCGCCTGTAGAAGGACATGCCCGACCTAAGATTAATGATCTGGTTTCTTCCCCATCGCATGCAGGCACCTTGTTGAGTCAAAACCCCATCCCGCTCCCTCCTCTCGCACCTCGTCTCCGGGCCCTCGTTCGGCTTCCCCCCGTCGCGCGCCGTGGTTTCAGAAGTTCGCAGGAGCCAGGACTTGACGCCAACCCATGGCCAAGTAGGCTTCCTCTTGCTCCTCTCCTTCCCGCTACGTCCTCCCTCCCCATCCTCCCTCGGATCTTTCGGTCGCTTAGCATTCCAATCTGGATCTTCCGAATTGACAGATGATTCAACACAGTCAGGGCGCTATGTGAAATAAGGACCGCCTTGGGCTCAGGAGGGGCTCGGCTTTTCGGGCCGTTCCGTAGAGTTATGTCGTGGAACGTGTTCGTGGCCCATGCCCGCCGTGTGCAGAAAAGCCTTTTCGTTCTCTACCATTCGCACGACGTTTGTATTTCCGTTGTTCAATCCGGACCCTCCAGATTCAAAGATCATCCGATCTGTTGATGTTCAAATTGTGCAGACATCTCAAGCCGAGCAGGCCCCTCCCCGAAATGAGTAACCCCCATCCACCCGCCCCTCCCCAGAGGGGGTGGTAGAAGTGAGGGGAGGGGGTGAGGAGGAGGAAGGGGAGGAGGAGGAGGAGGAGGAGGAGGAGGAGGAGGAGGAGGAGGAGGAGGAGGAGGAGGAGGAGGAGGAGGAGGAGGAGGAAGGGGGAGGAGGAGGAGGAGGAGGAAGGAGGAGGAGGAGGTGGGGAGGAGGGAGGGTGGAGACCGGCACCTCTCCCCCCCGCCCCCCTCCCCCCCCGCCGCCCCCTTTCCCGCCCCCATCTCTCCCCATCCCCCCCTCCCCCCGGGCACCCCCCCCCCGCGCCCTCCTCCTCCATCCCTCCCCCTTATATGTTCCCAAGTAGATATCCGACCCCCCCGTACTGTTTTTTACACACAGGATTCCCGGGAAACGGGTTTTCGCCTGCGTTTTTTTCAAAATGCTGCTCTCGCTGAGGCGCCGGCCTCATTTCTGCTCCCGAATCGTTCCGAATCGTGCTCCCGCTGCAGCGTGGGCCTCATTTTCGGATCGGTGTTTGGCCTCCGTCGTTCAGGATGGCGTTCTCGCCCCAGCGCGGGCCTCTTTCTCGCGCGCCCATCCGCCCGCCACCACCGCGCCGCACCACCACCACCACCACCACCACCACCACCACCACCACCACAACCACCACACCACCACCACCACCACCACGCACGCACGCACGCACGCACGCACGCACGCACGCACGCACGCACGCACGCACGCACGCACGCACGCACGCACGCACGCGCACCACCACCCACTACGCACACGCGCGCGGAGCCACAGGTCCGCTACGACACGCGTCCGCGGATAGAGAAAATCAGCGCCATGGTAAGGAATGGGAGGGAGGGGTAGGACGTCAGATATGACGCGAGCGCACCTAGCTTGCCCTCCGCCCCTCCCCCCCTCCCTCCCCTCCCCCTTTCCCGCCCCCATCCCTCCCCTCCCCCCCCCTCCCCAGGCGCGCATCGAGGGCCCCGGCCCCCCTGCGCAAGCCCCAAAGGGCCCCGCCCCCGGCGGAACCGCGCGCTCGCCTCGCCTCGCCTCCCCCGGGCGCGCCTCGCCGTGCCGAGGTCAAAGCAGGCCCTGCCGTGCTGACGTCGGGCCCCCCCCCTCGCGCCGCGCGAGGGCGCCGCGCGAAGGTCGGCGGCCGCCGGTGCGGGCTGGTGCCTTCGCGAAGGCAACGACTCCCGCGGGTGTCGGCTGCCTCGGGAGGGGGGCGGGGAGGAAGAAAAGGGGCGGGGGGACGAAGGGAAGGGGGGAGGAGGGCAGGAGGAGGAGGAGGAGGAGGGCGGGAGGAGGAGGGGAGGAGGAGGAGGAGGAGGAGGATCAGGAGCAGGAGGAGGAGGAGGAGGAGGAGGAGGAGGAGGAGGAAGAAGGCAGGAGGAGGAGGGCAGGAGGACGAGGGCAGGAGAAGGAGGAGGAGGAGGAGGACGAGGAGGAGGGCAGGAGGAGGCGAGGGAGGGGGACGAAGAGGGGGGGGTGAGGAGGGCAGGGGAGCAGAAGGGCAGGAGGAGGAGGAGGACGAGGAAGATGGCGCACACCACCTTGGCGCTCCAGCCGTAGCACAGTGGGGGCGGTTATGCGTTGGTGGTTTGACCTTGTCGACTTGCAGGAGGAATAGGAGCAGGAGGAGGAGGAGGAGGAGGAGGAGGAGGAGGAGGAGGAGGGAGGAGAAGGAGGAGGAGGAGGAGGACGACGACGCCGATGACGAGGACGACGACGAGGACGACGAGGACGAGGACGAGGACGAGGAGGAACACGACTTGGACAAGTATGAGGAGGAGGACAAGGAATAGGAGGAAGAGGAGGAGGAGGAGGAGGAGGAGGAGGAGGAGGAGGCACAATAGATGTCTCGCCCCCTGGGGGGCTCCTCCTGTCGTCGTGCCCTCTCCGGCATTTGCTCCTTCAGATCTCCCAGTTTGACCCCCCCCATGTGCGACCGCCCACGGGGGGGAGGCAACGGCGACCCACGACCTTCATGCCACCAGCCCGAGCTAGATCAGGAGGAGGAGGAGGAGGAGGAGGAGGAGGAGGAGGAGGAGACGGAGTAGGGAAACAAGAGTAACGAGGAGGGGGAGGAGGAGGAGGAGGAGGAGGAGGAGGAGGAGGAGGAGGAGGAGGAGGAGGAGGAGGAAGGAGATGGAGTTGGAAGCCAGACAGTGACCAGAGGAGCGGTGAACATGACTTAGCACTACAGGGAGGCTGGAAACATATGAGGCGGCCGGGCCCGGTTGTGTTTGTTTTTTTTGCCCCCCGGTTCTTTTTTTTCGGGCGGCGAGGGAAATCTTGAAAAGGGGTGCTGTAACCCGTTTGCGTTTCCAGCCGCTTGTGTTTTTTTTTGAGGGCCGTGCGCGCCCCCCAAATGGCGCGGTGAGATCTTTGTGTTTCCGCCCGCTCGTGTTATTTCATTTCGGCCAGCACGTTTCGATTGTCGTTTGCGGCTCCGCTGGTCGGTCCATTGATATCTGGCTTCTTAGCTCCCCCCCGCTTCCTGCGCCACTGCAAAGGTCTTTTTATTTGTTCGTGGTGGGCCAGCCACTGTGTTTTTTTGTTAGTGGCTTAGGCGTGTCGCAACAAGGCTACGCCAAGATATTTGTGTTTTTGCTTGCTGGTCTGCCCGTTTATTTTTTTGTTTATCGCCCCCATTCCCCCTCCCAGGCCACCGCCGACATCTTTGTATTATTCGCTGTGGGGCAGCCTTTGTGTTTGTTGTTTTTGGCCCAAGCGATGCGCCTTAAAGCTACGTCGAAATATTTGTGTTTTTTGTTGGTCGGCCTATCGGTTCCCTTTTTGGGACTCGCCTCCCCCCCCCCTCCCAGGCCACCGCCGACATCTTTGTACTATTCCCAACCATCCTGTGTTGGGTCCTCGTTTTGAAAGGCACCGCGCCCCGCGTCTCCTTCCTTCTTTCTCAACCTCCCCCTCCTCCCTCCTCTCATCACGCCCCCCCGCCCACCGCATGTCCATTTCGGCACACCCCTCACACGGTTCGTTGCCCCATAGGGAGCTCCACCCAAGGCCCCAGTGGCAAAGTTCGCATGCGGGGTCTCGCCCACCGCGCGTCAATTTCGGCACACCCCTCACACGGTTCGTGGCCCCATAGGGAGCTCCACCCAGGGCCCCAGTGGCAAAGTTCGCATGCGGGGTCTCGCCCACCGCGCGTCCATTTCGGCACACCCTTCACACGGTTCGTGGCCCCAGAGGGAGCTCCACCCACGGCCCCAGTGGCAAAGTTCGCATGCGGGGTCTCGCCCACCGCGCGTCCATTTCGGCACACCCCATCACACGGTTCGTGGCCCCATAGGGAGCTCCACCGAAGGCCCCAGTGGCAAGTTCGCATGCGGGGTCTCGCCCACCGCGCGTCCATTTCGGCACACCTTTCACACGGTTCGCATGCGGAGTCTCGCCCACCGCATGTGCATTTCGGCACACCCCTCACACGGTTCGTGGGAGCTCCACCCAAGGCCCCAGTGGCAAAGTTCGCATGCGGGGTCTCGCCCACCGCGCGTCCATTTCGGCACACCCTCACACAGTTCGGGTCCATTAGGGAGCTCCACCCAAGGCCCCAGTGGCACAGTTCGCATGCGGGGTCTCGCCCACCGCGCGTCCATTTCGGCACACCCCTCACACGTTTCGTGGCCCCATATGGAGCTCCACCCAAGGCCCCAGTGGCACAGTTCGCAGCGTCTCGCCCACCGCGCGTCCATTTCGGCACACCCCTCACACGGTTCGTGGCCCCAGAGGGAGCTCCACCCACGGCCCCAGTGGCACAGTTCGCATGCGGGGTCTCGCCCACCGCGCGTCCATTTCGGCACACCCCTCACACGGTTCGTGGCCCCAGAGGGAGCTCCACCCAAGGCCTCAGTGGCACAATTCGCATGCGGGGTCTCGCCCACCTCGCGCCTATTTCGGCACACCCCTCACACGGTTCGTGGCCCCATAGGGAGCTCCACCCAGGGCCCCAGTGGCAAAGTTCGCATGCGGGGTCTCGCCCACCGCGCGTCCATTTCAGTACACCCCTCACACGGTTCGTGGCCCCATAGGGAGCTCCACCCAAGGCCCCAGTGGCACAGTTCGCATGCGGGATCTCGCCCACCGCGCGTCCATTTCGGCACACCCCTCACACGGTTCGTGGCCCCAGAGGGAGCTCCACCCAAGGCCCCAGTGGCACAGTTCGCATGCGGGGTCTCGCCCACCACGCGTCCATTTCGGCACACCCCTCAGGCGGTCCACAGGCGGCTCCCCGCCCACCGCATGTGCATTTCGGCACACCCCGCACACGGTTCGTGGCCCCTGGCCCCTTAGGGAGCTCCATTCAAGGCCCCAGTGGCAGGGTTCGCATGCAATTCCCCCCCCCGCACCGCATGCACACCCCTCACACGCTTCGTCGCCCCATAGGGAGCTCCACCGAAGGCCCCAATGACAGGGTCCACATGCGGGCTCCACGCCCACCGCATGTGCATGTCGGCACACCGTTCACACGGCTCGTGGCCCCACAGGGAGCTCCACCAAACGCCCCACTGACAGGGTCACGTGCGGACCCCCGCCCACCGCATGCGCATTTCGGCACACCCCTCACACGGTTCGTGGCCCCATAGGGAGCTCCACCCAAGGCCCCACTGGCAGGATCCACATGCGCCGCCCCGCCCACCGCATATGCATGTCGGCACACCCCTCGCACGGTTCGTTGCCCCATGGGGAGCTCCACCGGAGGTCCCAATGGCAGGGTCCCAAGGGGGGTGGAGGAGGAGGAGGAGGAGGAGGAGGAGGAAAAGGGTGGAAATGGATGAGGACGAAGGCAGTGTGGCGCACGCAGGCACACTGGTGTACGCAAAAGCTGCGGTGCACATGGTTGTCGCGTTGTGCGCGGGTATAGCGGTGTAAACAGGCGCAGTTGTGCGCGCAGGCTTTGTCGTGTACACAGCACCGTGGTGCACGCTGGGTTGGCGTTGGTGGAGGAGTAGGCGGCCCTTAAAAAGCAGCAGAAACCCTACCAGGCAGTACTTGGCATTCTAGCGCGCCCCAACGTGCCAGGGGGCCACGGTGGCGGATTTGTCAAGCGGCAATTTCGGGCCTCTTGTCTTAGGCACGCTGCGCATAGGTACGTTGCGCGCGGCTGCTGGCGCACTGTTGGCACGCGGCTGCGGCGGCGATCCCAGGGCGGCCGTTCAAGGTTGAACGTGCCCGGGGCGGAAGCCACGGCGCGAAATCAGAACTCAGGATTGGGTCGAGAGCTTCCACGCACCTCTAGAGGCGAAGGTCGCTGTAGATTGAAAAGGTTCACGCGGTGTCAGAAACCAACGTCCAACTCGTCACTAGTCCGATGAGCTGGACGCCGGAATCTGCAGTCCAGATGCGTTGTTTGTCTGGCGCATGCCTCCCCGCTTGGCGCGAGGGCCAACAACAAACTCAGCTTCAGGGGTGTGCCCTTCTGTTCTTCGTGATTGGGCTTCCCTCCTTGGAACGGCACTCGCTGCGGGTCTATCGAGGGGGCACTGGGCCCTCGAATGAGGGCTTGATGTTCTTGACCAACGTTCCCATGGTCATGTTTCGACTGTATATGTTGGCGCTGGCACGTTCACGTAGACGTCGCCCTCACCCCCATTCACCCCCTTCCCCTTCTCCATCAACTGCTCCTCCCGTGCCCCATCCGTTCCCTCCCATCCTCATCTCTCCCATCTACTTGCACGTTCCTCCCCTTGTCCCTTCCCCCTCCTTTCACGTCCTTGTCCACCCCCTCTCCAATGCCCCTTGCCACCCTTCCCCTTGCCACCCTTCCCCTTGCCACCCTTCCCCAATGCCCCTTGCCGTCTTGGGCCTCTTGGGGGTCCTTGTCCCGTCTCTTGGGGGTCCTCTTGTCGCGTCTCTGGGGGGTTGTGCACTTCCGTGGCCCTCCTCCGTCCCACTTTCCTCCCTCCTCTTCCCTCCCCCCTTCTCTTCCCTCTCCTCCTCCTCCTCCTCCTTCTCCTCCTCCTTTTCCTCCTCCTCCTCCTCCGTCCTCTTCAGCGCTCGAGGTTGAAAACGTTTGGTCACATCCTCATCCTCCTCCTCCTCCTCCTCTGCCGCCTCCTCCTCCTCCTCCTCCTCTCTCCCACCCCTCCTCCTCCCTCCCTCCTCTCTCCCACCCCTCCTCCCAGCGTTCGTTTTCGCGTGTCCGTCAGCGTCCGTTTTCCTCATGTCCTCAAGCGTCCGTTTTCCTCGTGTCCTTGAGCGCTCGTTTCCTCGTGTCCCTGAGCGTCCGTTTTCTTCGTGTCCTTAAGCGTCCGTTTTCTTCGTGTCCTTAAGCATCCGTTTTCTTCGTGTCCGTAAGCGTCCGTTTTCTTCGTGTCTTTAAGAGCGTGAGGAACTTTACGGATTGCAAGCCATGGGTCATAATGGATGCGATGAAGAGGGGGAGGAGGAGGAGGAGGAGGAGGAGGAGGAGGAGGAGGAGGAGGAGGACGAGGACGAGGACGAGGACGAGGACGAGGACGAGGACGAGGAGGGAGGAGGAGCGGGCGAACCGAATGACTCCCCTGAGGACAAGGACGAGGAGGGAGGAGGGGGGGACACCGAACGACTCCCCCGACGACGGGGGCCGAGCGGCTGCAGACCTTCGTCGCGGCCTGCGCCTCCCCCTGGGCCCCTCCAGGGAGCCCCCGGCGGGTCTCGCGCGAGAGCTTTTGTAAGACAAAAAAAACCTAAACCTGTTCCGTTCCTCCCTCTCTGGTCCCGCCCAGCCCCTAGAGGCCCCGGGCCCCGCCTCGCACGGCGCCTCCCCCTGGGTCCCTCCAAAGAGCCCCAGGTGAGTCTCACGCGAGAGCTTCGTTTGGAGAAAAAAAACGCCCTAAACCTCCCGTTTCCCCTTCTCTGGTTCCCCTCCAGGCCCTAGAGGCCTCGGGCTCCGCCTCGCACGGCGCCTCCCCCTGGGTCCCCCCAGAGAACCCCAGGTGAGTTTGACGCGCAAGCCTCGCTCTGAACGAAAAAACAAAAAAATCGCCGTCAACCTTCCGCCCCCCCTTGTCTGGTTCCCCGGCCTGTAATCGCAATCGTCGGAAGACCCACTATACGCCACTACTCCGCCAACTCGCTCTCTATGTCGCTATCCCGATCGCTCTCGGCGACTGCGGTGAGGTAGCCGGTCAACTCGGCCCTGGAGGCCGGCAGAAGCCAGAGTGGGCCCCAATGAGGCCTGGGTGGGACCCTAAGGGCCGCCCTGAGAAGATAGTCGGCCGCCTCGGCCAGCCGGAGCTCCCAGGAAGAGATGATACCGGCCAGGCTGCGGCCGCCACGCTTGGTGCGGCCACCCCGGGCCACCATGCGAGGTTGGAGGGAGTCTGTTTTTCCTTCCACTTGAGCCAAAGTGCCCACGAAAGTCACGCTGGGGACCAATCCGCATGCAGGCGTGGTGTCGCACCGCATTTGGATTGATCCCCGCCCCCAGGTTCATGCAGGCGTGGGGTCGCACCGCATTCCCCTGAGAGCTGCACGCATGGCTAAGTATGCTACACCGCTGCTGACTACTATACTCAGCTGTGCAAACTAAGCTTGCGAACGTAGCGTGTATAATCTCTAGCCTCATCGTGGCAATCTAAACGGTCGCCGGCTGGGCCGGTGACCTGACAAGGCCTCTGGGGCCCTCCAGAAGGTCACCGATGACTGGCCCGCCGACAAATATCATCATCATGCTATGCCTCACGCGCCGCACAACAATATACATCATCATCATGCTATGCCTCACGCACCGCACAACAATATACGAGAACACTGCTGCTGACGTCTATATCCAACAATGCAGAAGCAACGAACATGTCACGAATTTCGGTGCTGGCCATCCCGGCCGGGTTAACGTCACCGCACAATAGCACACAAGACAGGCATTCCAACGTGTTCCGGAAACGCTGTTCCGGAGCACGTTCCAGCGTGTTCCGGAAACGTTGTTCCGGAAACGCTGTTCCGGAACACGCTGGAAGTAACACTGCCCTGCTTGTATACAATACAAGACACATGGTACATGCATCCATCGCGCACGCGTGAGCCCGCGAGCGGGTGACCATGGTCACCCGCTGGCGTGCGCGAGCGCGCTCGGTGGATGTGATTATAGACGGCCATATGTTTGTGATTGGTATAGCCGCTTGTTGCATCCAGAGAATGAAATGTTACATTGGGTTTTCGCCATTGGGTTTCCGAAGTAACATTGCCGTGCTTGTATACAGAACACATCGTACATGCATCCATCGCGCGCGTGTGAGCGCGCGAGCGGGTGACCATGGTCACCCGCTGGCGTGCGCGAGCGCGTTCGGTGGATGTGCTGATACAGCTGCTTGTTGCGTCCAGAGAATGAAATTTTACATAGGGTTTTCGCCATTGGGTTTCCGAATTAACATTGCCATGCTTGTAAGCAATACACATTGGCGTGGCTGCATACAAAAAGCATGCTACTTCATCCGTCTCGCACACGTGGGCCCTGGAGCGGGTGACCATGGTCACCCGCGAACGGGTGACCGCTCGCGTGCGCGAGCGCGTTCGGTGGATGTGTTTATATACGCTTCCATATGTTTGTGATTGGTATAGCCGCTTGTTGCGTCCAAAGAATGAATTTTTACATTAGGTTTCGCCATTGCGTTTCCGAAGTAACATTGCCGTGCTTGCATATAAAACGCATGCTACGTGCATCCATCGCGCGCGCGTGAGCGCACGAGCGGGTGGCCATGGTCTCCCACTGGCGTGCGCGAGCGCGTTCGGTTGATGTGATTGTATGCGGTTCCGTGCATTTTCGATTGATGCAGCCGCTTGTTGCGTCCAGAGAATGAAATTTTACATTGGGTTTTCGCCATTGGGTTTCCGAGGTAACATTGCCATGCTTGTATACATGACGAATGCTACATCCATCCGTTTCGCACACGTGAGCCCGCGAGCGGGTGACCATGGTCACCCGCTGGCGTGCGCGAGCGCGTTCGGTGGATGTGTTTGTATACGCGTCCATACATTTGCGATTGATGTAGCCGCTTGTTGCGTCCAGAGAATGAAATTTTACATTGGGTTTTCGCCATTGGGTTCCGAAGTAACATTGGCCAGCGTGTATACAAAACGCACGCGACATGCATCCATCGCGCGCGCGTGAGCGCGCGAGCGGGTGGCCATGGTCACCCACTGGCGTGCGCGAGCGCGCCCCGTGGATGCGATTGTAGACGGTTCCATCTATCTGTGGTTGGTATAGCCGCTTGTTGCGCCCAGAGAATGAAATTTACATTGGGTTTTCGCCACTGGGCTTCGGAAGTAACATTGCCATGCTTGTATACAAAACGCACGCTGCATGCA
>CAUYUJ010014164.1:292500-343629 GCA_963575745.1 Prorocentrum cordatum
CCTTTGGGAAGAGTTCGGGGCGGGTGGGCTGAGGGTTGGGGGAGGGGGGGGGGAGGGCTTCGCTGCGCGGCTGGAAGCTTGGGTCCAGGGCGGGCTTGCGAGGCAACGCGCGGCTTCTTGTGCTGGGGCAAAGGTGAGAGCTTGGATCTATGCGTGCGTGCGAGGGCGTAGCGCTGCAGTCCGCTGCCAAGGCCGATGGAGTGCGCCACGGGACTCGCGCGTATGCGGCGCGGGCCCCCCCCTGTTCTTTGGCCTCGATGTCCAGGCGCTGGCCCCAGCAATTGCGCGCTCGTTGATGATAGTGGTGCGACGGCGACCGCCCTTGCATGTTCTTGACGATTGGGTGTTTTGGCTGGCGGAAGGGCTCGTGTTCTTGCAGGATGCTCTTGTGTCCTCCGTCCGGCCGTGTTTTGGGTGGCCGATCCATAGATTCCAGTTGTTTCGCTCGCCCGCGCCCCTCCCAGGCCGCCGCCAACGCTTTTTGTTTATTCGCTGCGGGCCTGCTTTTGCGTTTGTCATTTGCGGCGTTGGCGGGGCGCCCCGTCGCCACTCTAAAATCTGCGCGTTTATTTTGGGTGGCCGATCCATTGATTCCAATTTGTTTGGCTCGCCCCCGCTTCCCCCCCCCCCCAGGCCGCCGCCGGCGCTTTGTGTTGTTTCGATGCGGGCCTGCTTTTGTGTTTGTCATTCGCGGCTATGGCGGGGAGTCCCGTCGCCGCGCTGAAATCCTTGTGTTTGTTTTGGGTGGCCGATCCATTGATTCCAGTTGTTTGGCTCGCCCCCGCCCTCCCCAGGCCGCCGCCGACGCTTTTTGTTTATTCGCTGCGGGCCTGCTTTTGTGTTTGTCATTTGCGGCATTGGCGGGGCGCCCCGTCGCCGCGCTAAAATATTTTTGTTTATTTTGGGTGGCCAATCCATTGATTCCAGTTGTTTGGCTCGCCCCCGCCCTCCCCAGGCCACCGCCAACGCTTTTGTTTATTCGCTGCGGGCCTGCTCTGTGTTTGTCATTTGCGGCTTTGGCGGGGCGCCCCGTCGCCGCGCTAAAATCTATGCGTTTATTTTTGGTGGCCACTCCATTGATTCCAGTTGTTTGGCTCGCCCCCGCCCTCCCCAGGCCACCGCCGACGCTTTTTGTTTATTCGTTGCGGGCCGTTTTTTTTTTTTGTTTTTGTTTTTTGTCTGGGCTCGACTGGGGGCTGCTTGCCACCTCCGTCGGCGTGGCGTTGGGTTCGGGCCGGCTCGGGGCCTTGCAAGAGCATGGCGGGCGCGCTGTTTTATGTTATTCGGGGCTTCGGCCCGCTTCTGTTTTTATTTCGCGCGGGCGCAGGCCGATGCCATTTTACCTAGTCTAACCTCCTTGTCGGTTATGATTCCAGCCTCTTGTGTTACCAGCCTCCCCGTAGCGCTGCACCGCATGCTTCAGGCACACTAGAAGTGTCTTGCAAGAGGGCCACTCTCTTCTCTTTGGGTTGAAGATCGTTGCAAATGTTGCTCCAGTAATCGGGTCTCCATCGAGCTAAATCTGGACCACCGCAAGCCTGGCCGATATCAGCAAAGCGGGCACCACTTGTTAGCACGTCTCGCACAACGTGCAGACGACGAGGATGGATTCATTCGAGCTGTCGAAGAGCACGCACACACACACACCGATGCTGCATATTAGAGAGAGCGCGATCCACCACCGCTCTGCTGTGGAAAATTCCCCCTCTCTTCTTCCGGAGCCCGGCGGTGGCCCCCCCCCCTCCGAAAATCCCCCCCCCCTTGCTCGAACCCCCCCCCTTTCCCCTGGCAAGAACCCCCCCGCCTCCAACACCCCACCCCGCCCGGAAGACCGGAGGGGGGGTCTCTACCGGTTTGAACACCCCCCATCCTCCACTCGGCCGCCGGCAAACGACTTCCGGACCCACACCACCGTCCTCACAACCGAGCTCACCAATTTCCCCACCACCACCGTCCCCACCACTGTCCCACCGTCCCTACTGTCCCCACCACTGTCCCACTGTCCCCACATCCCACCACTGTCCCCACTGTCCCCAACAGTGCCCCCACCACTGTCGCACCACCACGGTCCCATTTTCCCCAGTCCCCACTGTCCCCACTACTGTCCCACTCTCCCCACCACTGTCCCTACCGCGGCCCCACTCTCCCCATTGTCCCCACTGTCCCCACCACTGTCCCACTGTCCCCACCACTGTCCCCACTGCTGTCACACTGTGCTATCCCACTATCCCCACTGTCCCCACCACTGTCCCACTGTCCCCACCACTGTCCCCATAGTACCACTGTCCCGTTGTCCCACCACCGTCCTCACCACCGCCCCCACCACCGTCCCCCACCACCGCCGTCCCCACCACTGTCCCCTTGTCTGCACTCTCCCCACCACTGTCGCACTGCCCCCTCACCACTGTCCCCACCACCACCGTCCCCACCTCTGTCCCACTGTCCCCACCACTGTTCCCACTGTCCCCACCACTGTCCCCACCAGTGCCCCCACCACTGTCGCACTGTCCCCACTGTCCCCGCAATTGTCCCCACCACGGTTCCATTGTCCCCACCTCTGTCCCATTGTCCCCACTCCCCACCATCATCCCCACCACCGTCCCAACCATTGTCCCCACCACAGTCCCCCATCCGGAGTGGGGAGGAGGGAGAGTTGTTTGCCGGCGACGAGGGGGGGGGGCTCGATTCGGTAGTGACCCCACCCCCTGTTCATGATAAAACGGGGGGAGAAAAAAGGCAGGTGTGGAACCCTCAGTGACCCCACCGGTTCGGTTTGCGAGGGGGTGGGGGACGGGCTTGAAACCCTGAGTGACCCCCCCGCGGTTTCCTGCCAGCAGCGGCAGAACACACTGTTTCGCAAATCACGAAGAGCCTGCACGTCAGGCAGGGGAGGGGCATGGCTCGCACGCCGAGGTGTGCGAGCCGGTGGGCCCTCTCCACAGCCACCTGCAGGGGTGGGGGTGCCTCCCGGGCCGCCCTCTCGCACGCATTGGGCCCGGGGACGTTTGTCAGATCGGCCCTGGGCCACACCGGCAGGAGCTCAGCTGCAAGACGGCACGCCTCCTGTGGAAGACGAGGAAGCGCCATGAGCATAAGCTTGTGGCGCTCCGCGCGGATTTCTTGGATCCGCGCGGGGGCCCCCTGGCGGCGCCTCCGGCGCCGCCCCTGGCGCGCTCCGCGCGCCAGGGAGGGGGGTTCTGGCGCAGATCCAAGAAATCCGCGCGGAGCGCCAATAGTTGACAGTTTATGTTTGTGGCGTTCTGTCTTCTTCTGTTGCCCCCTCCCCGGGAGCCCGCCCCTGCATCGCCCACCCAGCAGGTTCGCACGACGCGAGGCTGCGCACGTTCGGACCACATGGGCGCAGTCCGAATGCAAGGGGGTCGGGCCAGAGAGGACCGCTGCAGACGTCCCCAGAGGCGGCGAGCTCGCAAGCCTTGGGGCGCCTGAGGACAGCTATATCACAGACGAGGAGTACCCATCGGTCGTTGAAAGTAGGTATTTTTGGAGTCCCAGATTCCAATCTACTTTCAGCGCCTTCCTACTTCAAGAGTCGAGTGGTTTTCCCTCGTCCTTCCTCTTCAGGAGGCGGGCGGAAACCCAATGTATTTCCAACGCCTTCCTACTTCATGTTTCTACCTACTTCTTCCGACCGATGGGCATCCTGGATCATCTTGCGAAACATACAGTCAAGACGCTGACATAAGGAACAGTTTGGGTTCGGAAGGGGCTCGATGCTCCTGAGATTCCTCCAGTGCTGTTCCTCTTGCCCTCCTGGGGTACGGATGCGCTTACAGGACCAGGAAGGGGCTTCGTTCCTTATTTAGCGTTCCTTTTTTCAGCGGCCCGACTGTATGCGCGCGAAGCGCAAACATGCACGGAGAATGGACGTCCAAGCCGTGGCAGGGAGCCTGACTTTGTCGTCCCGATGTCCTGTGTCAGTTGTCGGGGGGAATCGGTTCAGCGGAATGTGCGAACAATCCAAACATTTGTTCAAACGACGGTGGTTGACCGCACTCCAGGACTTCTTCTCACAACTGATGAAGAGGAGGAAGAGAAGGAGGGCCACGAGGACCAGGTGGAGGACGAGGAGGAGGAGGACGAGGAGGAATACGACTTGGTGGGGGAGGGGACGAGGAGTGGGAGGAGGAAGAGGAGGAGGAGGAGGAGGAGGAGAAGGAGGAGGAGGAGGAGGAGGAGAGGGAGGAGGAGGGGACGACTACGACGATGACGACGGTGACGATGAAGCAGGCGCTTCCGAGGGGGTGAGGCTGAGGACAAGCTCTGCGACGAGGAAAAAGAGTTGGGAGGAGGAGGAGGAGAAGGAGGAGGAGGAGGAGGAGGAGGAGAAGGAGGAGGAGGAGGAGGGGGACGAAGGTAAACCCAGGATGCATCAGCGATGCTGCAAGACACCCCCTCCCGCCCCATGGCACCTCCTCTGAAGGCCCCTCACGGGTTCTTTGCCTCCACCCCAAGGCAGCCGCGCAAAAGACGAGCAGCCCCTCTGGTCCTGCCACTCGGGCGAGAGTCTTGTTTCGAGAAGGACCGGCCCTGCATCATTCCATCTCTAAGGATTGCGAAGCGGGGTACAGTCGGACCGAGGTATAAGACAGAGGTCGGTTCGGGGAGGGTACCCTAATGTTATTCGTGCTTGTTGGATGTTCTTGTGCACCCTGGGCATAGTACCCAAGGACGTTCTTCGCATTTTTGCCGGCGGAGGGTCCCACGTTCTTGAAGGACATTTTTGTTGGCCTAGGTCCGACAGTACTCGTGAAGCTCAAGGAAGGATCCAGTGATACGCGCTGGTCGTTGAAAGTAGCTTTGTTTTGGATTGCCAGATCCCAATATGTTTGAAGCGCCTTCCTACT
Organism: Prorocentrum cordatum; assembly: GCA_963575745.1. Lineage (NCBI taxonomy): Eukaryota > Dinophyceae > Prorocentrales > Prorocentraceae > Prorocentrum > Prorocentrum cordatum. The sequence continues at coordinate 297,366 of CAUYUJ010014164.1, forward strand.
TCACAAGAATCGGCATGGTCTTGTCTTGGTGTGTTTTGTCATTCTCTGGGAGGGCCTGAACCCAACCTACTTGATCTGCATTCCTACTTCATGCTTTTACCTGTTTCGTCCGATCGACATGTAGTCCCGTTCTGAGAGGAGGTACCGAGCGGGAGAACTTGTGGCAGGCGGATGTGCGCAGCGCTGATGCGAGAGCCACCTTTTGAAAATGGCCCGCCCTCGATCCTTGTAGCTGTCGGCAGCTTTCTGAGGCGAATTCGCGCGACGCTAGGGCAAAAGCTGCATACACTTGGGAAGCGGTCCGCCCTGCATTCCGACAGATGCTGGACAGGATTAGGCGAATGTGCGCGGCGCAACGACGAAAAACTAGTTTTGAAAACGGCCCGACGTCCATCTCTGTAGATACTTGATGAGTTTTAGGCCAGTGCCCGCGGAGCTAAGGCGAGAATGTTTAAGCACGACCCGCCCTGGATCCTCTTTACCGTTGGAAACTTCCACACATCCGTGCAGCTGATGGGAAGTATTGGCGCTTCGCGTGCTACCATCAGGCTAGCTCATGTAGGCACGATCCCTGGGCGGGTCGCTTTGCTCAGGGAAGCGTATCAGCACTGATGGGAATTGAGAGGAGAGGGGTGGAGTTGTCAAACCGAAGATCAGTTTCTGGTCTGGGAGCGCAGGGCTGACCGTTTTCAGAGTTCAGGTCGAGGGCGCGGCAGCACTGGTGAACATAGCTCAGCCCACGACGGGGATATGTTGGCCTCTGGGGGCTAGCTTAGGGCCCTCTTGGGGCGATGTTGGAAGTCCTCGGATTCTCTTGGGGCCTCTTGGGGCTCTGCTGGGACCTTCTCGGGGACCCTCGTGGGGGGACCTCCCGGGGCCATCTCGGAGGACGTCGAACCCAACAGGAGACGGCGCTTCGTACGCTCCTTCCTCGTCGGAGCCAGGCAGGTGGCACGCTGGGGGCCCTCTTGGGACGCTGCCGGGGCGTCATCGGGCGCCCTTGGCGCCGTATTGAAGCCCTCCTGGGCCTTTCCTGGGGCTCCCTTGGGCGATCGTGGAGCCAACGTTCGGCCTCAGAGGCCCATCCTCAGAACCAGAGGCCAACGCAATGGATTTCCTGTTTCGGTAGCCGAGCGGTGTTTGCCGCTCGGGTGCGCCCCTGGAATTCACCGTGCCCACTTTGAGCCCTCATCCTCCTCTGTCTTCTCCTCCTCCTCCTCATCTACGCTCCTCCACCTTCTCCTCCTCCTCACCTTCCTGCTCCCCCTTCTCCTCCTCCTCCTCCTCCTCCTACTCCTCCTCCTCTGCCTCCCTGTCTTCTGGTGGTCCTGAGGTATTCAGGCGTTCCAAACCGCATGCGCCCAGAGGGCTGGTGGAATGCCATGCAGGCGTTTGACATTTCAAGACTCGTGATTCTAGGCGGCGAAGAAGCCTCAGACGAAAGTCATGGCCCGCCATTACGAATTGCTAGACGCTTCGCGTAGCCCCACCAGCCCATGCAGAAACGATGCCCAGGCGAGTTGTCCTGATCAGGGATGTGGAGGAGCACGCAGTCGAGCAAAGGGACGGGCAAGCCGTCATGTCATGTCTGAAGATGGGGAGGATGGAAGAGGAATCGGAGGAGGAGGAGGAAGGGTAGACGGAGGGGGAGGAGGGAGGAGGGAGGGAGGGAGGAGGAGGAGGCGGATGAGGAGGAGGAGGAGGAGGAGAAGTAGGAGGAGGAGGAGGGCGAAGGGCAGATGTCTCCTGGATGTCTCTCGGAGTCTCTTCGGATGTTTCTCGAGAGCTTGGAGTCCTCTTGGGACGTCTTGGGGGCCTCCTGGCCATCCCTGGGGCCTCGTGAAGCGTCTTGGGTGCATCGGGAGAGCCTTTTGGGGCCGCCCGGGGATCTCGTGGGAGCCTCTTGGGCCCGTTTTTGTACACTCTTGGGAGCCGAGGAGCTATCTTGGAGGACTTCGATCGAATAGGGCTGGGGAATTCAACTCGGCCCCTTCCCCAGGAGGCCAAACATGTCCCAACACCTACGCACAATCAAGATGTTTGCTTGCTTGTCAAGGCCCTCTTGGACGCTCCAGTGGGTCGGGGAACCCCCATCCAGACCCAGGGGAGTGGGTAGGGGGAGGGGTAAACCATGTCCCGAAGTGGAAAAGGGACGATGGAAGAGGATACTCCCTGAACCACTCACGCCCAGAGGCCTGGTGGGAGTCCTGGTAATGCGACGAGGAGGATCTACTTACAATGAAGAGTGATGGAGGAGGGGATCGGGAGAGGCAAAGGTTGAGGATGGGAGGTGGGGGGCGGGGGGTGCGGGGCGTTGTGCCTCAAGTATCTAGTGCTGTGGCAGATCGCTGCATTGTACACTACAGTCTCACCAGTTAGCTGGCCTCGCTGCTCGGCTCACGTGCTCAGTTTATCCTGTCGCAGCGGGTGAACACCTGTTTCGCTGCCAGTGGCGCTCGACATGTACCCTTGCCGTCCTTGAGCTTATCCTGGTTCCGAAACGCTGACTAACCGCTCGACGATTGGGGTGCAGGCTTGATCCGTGTACTCGTGCATCTGTTCTCGCGATCATTCCCCAAAATATGCTTGCACTTGGGGTTTCTTACTTATCGTACTTGAGAGTTTGTGGAGTGTGCAAGGTGTCTTCGACCAGCGTCTGGCTGATGGGCGCCCCGTGGTCGCTCCGTGTTGGGTGGGTGTGCCCAAGTTTTGCCCGGTGCCCGCCAGTGGGCGCCTCGTTGACGAGGTTTCGCCTGGTGCTGGTCCTCCTTCCTCCTCCTCCCTCCTCCTCCTCCTCCACAATTACACAATATGAATACTACTCTCCTCCATCCCCTGATGGCGTGCGGAAGATAGCGGGCACCCCTCCGCGTACTATTTTTTCCACAGGATTTCCCGGAGTTGGGTTTTCGCTGTTTTTTTGTCAAATGATGTTCTCGCTGAGGCGCGGGCTTCACTTTCGGGCTTCCGCTCGTTCCGAATCGTGCTCCCGCTGGAGCGCTGGCCTCATTTCCGTGCTTCCGCTCGTTCCGAATCGTGCTCCCGCTGCAGCGCCCGCCTCATTTCCGCGCTTCTGCTCGTTCCGAATGGTGCTCCCGCTGCAGCGCTGGCGTCATTTCCCGTGCCATGCCACGGCATGCAATGCAATGCTAGGTTGCGTTCCGCTGCGCGATGCCATGCCTTCAGCTGCAGCTGTCATATCCAGTGCGTCAGTGCCACGTCATGCAATGCCATGCTACGCTTTGATCTTCAACGCCATTCTATGCAATGTTATGTTCGGGGCCGCTGTGCGATGCCATGCTTTGCGTTGCAAAGCTTTGTGATGCAATTCTTCACTACGCTACGCCACGTCATGCTGTGACATACTACGCTTTGCGGTGCTCTTCTACGCCATGCCATGCCGTGCTCTACAATGCATCGCGTACCCTTTCGGGATCATTGCCCTGCTCAACATCCGACTGTGCGAGTAGAGAGGGGATCTACGCCATGGTAAGGGATGGAAGGGAGGGGTAGGATGTCAGATATGACGCGAGCGCACCTAGCTTGTCCTCCTCCTCCTCCTCCTCTCCTCCTCCTCCTCCTCCTCCTCCTCCTCCTCCTCCTCCTCCTCCTCCTCCCCCTCCTCCTCCTCCTCCTCCCCCTCCTCCTCCTCCGCCTGTGAGCGCCTCGTCGGCGCCTGGGGCGCCGCGTGGGTCCTGCCGAGGTCTTCTGCCGGCCGTGGGCCTCCGTGGGCGCCTCGCGTGCTGGGCAGTGTGCGCCGAGGCTCCGCCCGGCGCCCGCTCCGAGGCTCGCCTCGAGGGCGCCTCGCGTGCGCCGGGTGGACGTGCCGAGAGGTTCTGCCCAGTGCGGGCCCGTCGACGCGCCCGTGGGCGCCTCGTGCGTTGGGCGGGGCGTGCCGAGGCTTCGCCCAGCGTCCGCCCATCGCAGGCGCTTCGTGCTCCTGGTGTCCGTGGCGCAGGGCTTCGCCTGGCGCCTGCACGCGGGCGCCTCGTGCTCTGGCCGGCCGCGTCGATGTCGCTGCGTCGCTGTGACCGCACGGGTTCTCCTGTCTAGGGAACGCACATATATATATATATATATATATATATATATAGACTCGACCCCCTTTGGACTTCTCGGCATTCCCGGGGACTCTGCATTTGTTGTATGATTCTGCCCCATCGCTCAATTTAAAGATGCAGACATACCGGTGAGGATGGCGATAAGAGTCATGATGTTGATGATGATGATGATGATGATGATGATGAGGATGAGGATTTTGCTGATGATGGTAATGATGATGCTGATGATGATGATGATGATGACGATGATGATGATGATGCTGACAATGATGATGATGATGATCATGAGGATTCGGATGATGATCATGATGATTCGGATGATGGTGCTGATGACGATATGGCAGTTGCGATTATGATGATGAGGAAGCTGATGAGGATGAGGATGATTCGGATACGAAGGATGAAGACGACGATGGCGACCAGGTGTGTGTGTGTGGGGATGGCGTTGATGATCATGGTGACGATGACGATGATGATGGGCACGACGATGATGATGATGATGATGATGATGATGATGATGATGATGTTGACGTCGATGATGTTGATGATGATGATGTGATGATGATGACGATGATGATGATGATGATGATGATGATGATGATGATGATGATGATGATGATGATGATGATGCTGATGCTGATGATGATGATGATGATGATGATGATGATGATGATGATGATGATGATGATGATGATGATGATGCTGTGGTGATGGAGATACTGAGGATGATCAGGATGGAGAAGGAGGCTGAGGAGGAGGGAGGAATACGGAGGGAGGGTAAAGGGAGGGATAAGGGAGGTGGGAGGGATGAGAATATAGGAGGGGGAAATGAGGAGGGAGGAGATCAGAGAGAGGGACTTCGCGGAGGGAGACCTGGGCAATATGGAGGAGGGCGGAGGGCAGATGGAGGGAGGATGGAAGAGGGCGGAAGAAAGAGCGGAATTGAAGGAGGACGGAGGCAACGAGGGAGGACGCCCTCCCATGCTCGGTTTCGGCGCCCACACCCGCTCCAATCGCCGGCCTTCCCTTCCCACCTCCCCTCCCCTTAGTCCCTCGTCCCTCCCGCACTCCCTTCCTCTACCTCGGTTCCTTTACCTCGGACAATGCTGAGAGGGTGGGGTCGGTTTTTGGACAACACCGCGCCCGAGTCAACGGGCATCTGTCAGCATTGGAGTAGCGCTGACCCCACGATCACCGAAGTCAGAAGTTTTCCGCATATGTTTGACGAGGCCTGCAGGTCCAGGGGTGCGAAGGGGATGGGCGGATGGGCGGGGGTTGCCGGAGATGCTCCTGGCCCGGGGTGCCCCCAGCTTCTCGCTCCATCCTGGAGGCCCCGGGGCCCGCGGGGCCTCGTGAGGGGTGCTCTGGAGGTCGCGGGTGCCTCCCTGGAAATCCTGGAGGCCAGGGCTGGACCTAAGCGGTGCTTTTTGGCGATGTCGCGGGCCGTTTCCGTTTCGACCTCGTTTGAGGTGAAGGCGGATTCGAGACAAAAGCGAGGGATGACGAGCACAAGACGGAAACGAAAAACACCGTTCAGGTTCAGCCCTGCTGGAGGCCCCCCCTGGGCCAGGAGCACCTCTGGCGACGCCCGAACGGGGGGGGGAAACGTAGGCGGCGAGCCCCAGGGGGGAAGGCAGGCAGAGCGGGCGGGCCTTCTCAGAAGGCTTAGGACGCTTTTCTCTCTCTCCCTCTCTACCTCTCTCTCTCTCTCTCTCTCTCTTTCGAAGAAGAAGAATAATAATAATAAAAATAAGAAGAAAAGACGCCACAAACATAAACTTTTGGCGCTGCGCTCGGATTCCGTAGATTTACGTCGGGCATGTTCCTCTACAGGAGGAATTATCAAAAATAGTCAAACAATAGTTTGTGAACGATTGTTCGAATATTTTGTGAGTATGTTTGAATTTGTTTTGGCTATTTTTTATGTTTCGTCCAAACTCCGCCTGTAGGGGGACATGCCCGACCTAATCTTAGATCCGCGCTGGCCCCCCCCCGGCGGCGCCTCTGTCGCCGCCCTTGGCGCGCTCTGCGCGCCGGGGGGGGGGGGCCTGGCGCAGATCCAAGAATTCCGCCCGGAGCGCCAAAAGTTTATGTTTATGTGTTTGTTATTAGTGTTCTATTATCGGAAGGCCCGAGGGCTTGTGAGAACCCAGGCCACCTTCTGAGAAGGCCTGCCTCCTCTCAGCTCCCTCCCTGGAGGTCTTGGGGTTGGCTTCCAGCGGTGCGGCAGTTGCATACGTTGGGCCCCTTTCGGGGCCTCTTGGGGGCTTCTCGGACCCCTCGTCGGGGCCTCTCGGGCAATCTTGGCTGGTGTCGGAGGGCTCTCGGACCGCCTTGGGCTCTCTTTCGACCGAAGCGGTGAGCATGTCAACAGCACGCAAGTGCCCGAGCGATTTAGCCGATTTGGGAACCTTCCAAGCGCGCCACCGAAGGAGGGGGTTGTGGAACCTGCCGGATGCGGCTGGCCTCGGCTCTTCCGTGGGGAGAGCCCTTCGACAGCGTGGGTCGATCCCGACGCATCCAAGCGCCCGAACAAAAACAACCACGTGTACGTAGTTGATTTGGCAGACAGCTGACACGATGGTAGGGAGCATCCCTAGCTTTGCCTCCTGGCTTCGGAGGGGCGCCCTGATGTGTTTCGCAGTTGAGCTCCCAACCTCAGAACGTTTCTCGTCTGGGGCGTCTCCATGAGGCCCTGGGTATTCGTCGAAGGGGCTCGTGCTTTTGATCCACGCTTCTGTGGCCATGTTCCGAGTGTGCAGTGGAGGCCAGTCCACAAGAAAACACAAGAAACCCAACCCCGAGACCCCAGGACCCCCATAGGTTTTTGGTGTGGGAACGTCACGCCTTCCATGGCAAAACCATCGAAACCCAAAGAACCCAGGGCACCCTGGAGGCAAGCAGGGTGTTTCTTGGCATGGGTCCCCACCGTACCCCCCTCTGCCTACCTCTCGTCCACCCCGACAATAAGGTCTCCCCGCGCTGCCTCCCGCGTTTTTTGCTCCGCGGGCTGCGGCTCGGGCCCCGCAAGAGGCCCTGAGCTCGCCCTTGACGCTTTGGATTAAGCCGGGCCTGTCCCTCTACAGGAGGAACACTCAAAAGAAGTCAGACAATAGCTCGGGGACGATGTTTTGAGTCTTGTTTGACTTTTGTTGAACACGTTTTTCATTATTTTAAACTCGTCGTCCAGAATCCGCCTGTACGAGGACACGCCCGACCCAACGCTTGGACCTGCGGCCCATTGCCCCTGCGGAGAAAAAGGGCGCGCGGCTGCCCGCCCTGGCGCCCCTGGCCCCACTCCGCGGCCGAGGGCCTCCCCGCGCGGTCTCCCGCGTGGGCGACAGAAAGATAGCGGGTCCACTCCTCCTCCTCTTCCTCCTCCTCCTCCTGTTCCTCCTCCTCCTCCTCCTCCTCCTCCTGTTCCTCCTCCTCCTCCTCCTCCTGTTCCTCCCGCTGCGCCGACACTGGCGCGCGAGCTGCCCGCGCAGGGTCGCGCGCGGGCGCCCTCGCTTCTTCCAGTGTGGCGCGCCGCGCGGGCGGCCCGCGCGAGCCGCCGCGTAGGGGCGCCGCGCCAGCTCGCGCAAGGCCCCTCGTCGTGATGCGAGTCGGAGGAGGAGTAGGAGGAGAAGGATATAAATCGGGGTTGGACAGACCTCGTACCCTGACACGTCGATTAAGGAATTAGCCGTTTTCGGTTCGCGAGGGGGCGTCGCGGCCGTCATTTTTGCGGGTCCAGGTCCGTCGGTTTCGACTAAGGGGAGGTTTACTAAAGGGAGGTTTGTCCACCGCCGAATAAAGAGGAGGAAGAAGAGGGCGATCTAGTGGAGAGGGGGAAACTTCGCATCACCGTGACGAATCCCCTCGGCCTACCATTGGCAGGTGCAGTCTGAGGGTATGCTCGCATCTTTCGGAGAAGAGGGAGCGGCATGAACGTAAACTTCTGGCGCTCCGCACGGATTTCTTGGATCTGCGCTGGACCCCCCTCCCTGGCGCGCGGAGCGCGCCAGGGGCAGCGCCGGAGGCGCCGTCGGGGGAGCCCAGCACGGATCCAAGAAACCCCGCGCGGAGTGCGTGTTTCTTCCTCGGGTTTTTCTGACGGCATGTTTTCTTCTTCTAATGAAAATTGAAGGGGAGCGGGACGCTTTCTCTGCGTTCGGGGGGGCCTCCAGAGGCCTCTGGGATCCAGGAGCATGTTGGGAGACTGCCAGCGGCCTCTGGAAACATCCAAGGACCCTGGGGAGGGCAGCGGGGAGAGGACGGCGAGAGTTGGTAAGGCTTCGGGTTGCGCACAGACAGCCCTCCCAGGTAGTTCTGGCTGGCCTGAACAGGCCTCCCGAGCAGTCCCAGCTGGCCTCAACAGGTCTCCCGAATAGTCCACGGCGGTCTCAACACCTCAGCATTGGGGCGCCGCCGGAGGCGGCGCCAGGGTCTGGAGACGACCCTGGATTATCCGGGGGGCCTGTTGAAGCCAGCTGGGACTACTCGGTAGGCCCTTTGAGACCAATTGGGACTACTTGGGGGCGCTGTCTGTACGCAACCCGAAGCCTTGACAGCGAGAGTGGGGGGACTGAGTCACGGGAGCAAAGAGGTCGTTCATCACGATGTGTTCCAAGACTTCCGAGGCCTCCAGGACTTCCCATGTTCCCTTAAAAATTCCGAGCCGGCTGCGCCGCTGGATTCTCTGGCAATCGTGGGACGTATCCTGAGCCCTACTGGAGCTGGAGGGGCAGAAGGGAGGAGGAGGAGGAGGAGGAGGAGGAAGGAGGAAAATGAAGGAGTTGAGGAGTACCAGGAGGAGGAGGAGGAGGAGGAGGAGGAAGAGGAGGCCTGGGGTGCGGGGGCGCGGGCCGCCAGCGGGATAGGGCGTAACCACGAGGGTCGGGTATAGCCAGGACCCCAGTTAAGGAGTGCCCGTTAGTGACTGGGCCCCGAAGTCCGAACTATGGACTGAAAGCACGAAACCAGGTATGCCGCAGCTTGTGTTTTTCGGGTGACGGCGGTTCTGGTCAGTGGAATCATCACTAAATCAGCGGTTACTGGCCTCATAAGCAAGCCAGGTCCCGCGAAACCAAGCTCTGCCAGCGCCAGAGAGGAGCCGAAGGCGCGTGTTCCACCTCGGCCGACGTGCCCTTCTCTTCGCCCCGCCGTTGATCGCCCCTGCCATCATCGGCCACGGTCAGGAGGGGGCGGACAGGGGGTGGGAGGAGGGCTTCTTAGAAGCACCCCTGCTGCTTAGAAGACGCGGGCCTGGTCTAGAGCTGCAGGGCAGGTGCGTTCTAAGGAGCGGCCTCCTGCCCGCCGCCGCAAAAGGTGCACCTCTCTCGCCCCCCCTTCTTGCTTGCCCGCCTGCTCTCCCCTCGGCGTCGTGCAGCTTTGTCCAGAGCATCCGTAGCAGCCCCCCTGCGCCCCCTTCGCTCCGCTCGTCGTCCTCCTCCTGCTCCTCCTGCCCCTCCTCCTCCTCCTCCTTTTCCTCCTCCTCCTCCTCCTCCTCCTACTTCTCACACCCTCCTCCTCCCCTTCCTCCTCGTCGTCCTCCTCCTCCGTCCGCCCCTCCCCCTGCTCCTCCCCCATCTCCGAGATCGACCTGCCTGCCCCCCTCTGCGCGTGGCCGCCGTGATGAAGCAGCGCCCAGCTCGGGGCCTGCCCGCCGCAGCCGCGCGCGCGCGGCGCGCCGCCGCCGTCCCGCCCGAGCTGCCGCAGCGGAGCACCCCCGCCCCGCCGCGCCCTGTTGGGGGCGCTGGGCGGCCACAGGACGCGGCCGCGACCCGCTGGGGGACCCCGCCGCCAGTGGGCGCGCGCGTCGGCGCAGCTCCAGAGATTTACCCTTAAGTCGGGCCTGTCCCTCGAGAAGGAATCCGGTCCATGGGGGCCGACGCTGTGAGAAATCCACGACGTCGGGGGTCTGGGCTCGGGCCTGGCTGCAGTCCTCATCCTTCGCAGGACCCCCGCGCCTTGTCTCGGGCGGGGTTAGGATTAAGTCGGGCCTGTCCCTCTACAGGGGGAAGATTCAAAAGTAGTCAAAACATAGCCAGGGGACTATGTTTGGTTGGAGTATGTTTGGGCATCTGTTGAGTATTTCTTGGGGTATGTTTGATTCTTCGTCCAGAATCCCCCTGTAGGGGGGACAGGCCCGACCTGAATTGACCCCCGGATTGGACTGTCTTGTCGCCGAGGCCGCGGAGAGCGGGCACGAAGGCTCGTAGCGCAGCAGACATGCTGCGCCTGCTGGCGAAGTCGGCGGGAGAGCAACTCGAGAGAGTCGTCGTCGTCGTCGTCGTCGTCGTCGTCGTCGTCGTCGTCGTCGTCGTCGTCGTCGTCGTCGTCGTCGTCGTGTCCGTCTTCCGTCGTCCGTCGTCCGTCGTTCGTCGCCGTCCGTCGTCGTCGCCGTCGTCGTCGTCGTCGTCGTCGTCGTCGTCGTCGTCGTCGTCGTCGGTGCTCGGTGCCTGGTCGTCGGTCCTCGGTCCTCGGTCGGGCGGGAACTGTGCAGCTCCGAACTCCGCGCAGCATCGCGCAGGGCACGCGTCGTGTGCGTGAAGGCCGCTTGCTGGATCGTAGCCCTCACGCCGCTTCCGTCGGCTCCGCGCGGGAGTTGGCTTTAAAGTCGGGCATGTCCCTCTGCGGGATAAGTATTCATAAACAGGCAGACAACCGCCCGGGGCCCGGGGACGATTCGTTATGTTCTAGCATTTGTTATGTATTCCTTGTCTTTCGAATACACGCCCGACCTGAGAGTGGACCTTGGCTCCGCGCGGCCCTCGCGGGGGAGGGGGGGGCGGGGGCCAGGCCCGGGGCGCGCGGGGGCCGCGCACCGAGGGCAGCCCCTGCCTGGGGTCAAGTCGGGCCTGCCAGGGGCGCCCTCGGGGCAAGGCGAGGCGAGGCGAGGGCCGCGCCCCGACGGCGCATCGGCCGAATATAGCATGCTGAAGACACATCTGAGCACGTGCAGGAAGATGTGCGTGCAGACGCAGTGCCTCGGTGGGCATACGCCGGACCCGTCGTTCCGGGGCCTCGCGAGGGAGAGCCGCAGCTGCACACGAGGAGGGGGGAGCGGCCTACCAGGGGCGCCCTCGAGAGCGCGAAGTTCTTAGCGCTTCGCAGTCGGACTTCAGCGGACAGGACACGCGAGAGGACAAAAGACCCTTCCGAGGGCCACATTGCCACAGGAATGTATGGGTCGCGAGACACAAGACACAAGGGTACCCTGCATTTGGCAGGGTCGACCTACACCTACCAATCTGGGCCGACTGTGTTCTCCTCTGGGAGGCAACGCGAGAGCGCGAAGTTGTTCGCGCTTCGCGCAGCGCGAAACGCGAAGTTGGGAGCATTGCCTGGGAACTTCGACTTGCACCCGATGTTTGGCCACCCTCGCAGTCAGCGCCGAAGTCGCCCTTCATCTTGTCCACCACGAGGAGGAGGAGGAGGAGGAGGAGGAGGAGGAGGAGGGCATGCGGCGCGCCACCAGCGCCGCCCTGCCTTTGGGAGCGCCCGTGTCCTGAGGCGCGGGGCGAGAGTGCGGCCGCACGGGTGGGCTGTGGGTTCCCCAGCCGCGGTCACGCGAAGAGGGGAGAATGGGGATCACGCTGCATCTTCGGGGGACCTTCGCCAATCCCAACAAGTGTTTTCTTTTTTGTGCCCGACGCGGGCTCGATGCAGCCTCGACGCAGATTTGGCGTGTACTCGATGCGGGTTCGACACGGAATCGATACGGATCCCACAGGGCCGACACGGATTCGACACGGAATTGACGCGGACAGGGCCGCGACGGGACAGACAAGATCCCTTTGAGGATGCAACAGGAGGGGGAGGGGTGAAGTCTTTGTTGGAAACACCCCGGCTGCTTAGACCGTGGGCCCCATCTATGGATGTATTGCCGGCGCCTTCTCAGCAGCAGCCTCCTTTTAAGAAGGCTTCCCCCCTCCCCTAGCCTTGCGTCGGGCGTGTCCCTCTACAGGAGGAACATTCAAAAATAGTCAACACATGCTCTGAGGACGATGCTTCACCATCGTTGCGTACTTCTTGACTATGTTTTGGCTATTTGTTTATCTTTCGTCCAAGATGACTTCGGATTGCGATGTGGATTCTGATTTCTCAGCATGGAGACCTAGTCGCCTGCTGATTCCCACCGATTCGACTTCTCCCCACTCAGCTGCCGATCTCCGCCGATCCGATTCATTTCGATCGCCGATCCGACTTATCAATTCGATTCTGGGCTCTCCTGGATTGGGTGGTGCGGGGCTTGTGCAGCGGGAGCCGCGACAGAGCTATCGGTGCAGGGGATGTGTTTCGCGCTCCTGTTGGATCGCTATGTTCCTTCTCCTGCCTCGGGCGTTGCGTATAATGCGGGGGGGTAAAGAAAGGTGCACATTTCGAGTAGGGGATCGACTATAAAATAGATTTACCCCAGAGTTGAAATTCTCGTCGAATCCACGAGAAGCGTAGAATACTCGCGATCCCCTACTCGAACCTTTCGTGCACCCTCGGGCCCTGAAAGGGCCCCCATGGGGCCCCAAAGGTGCACGAAAGCCACTGATCGCCCCCCCATTATTAAGCAGCGCCCAGTTGCCGCTCCCCCCTCCCGCCCCCTCCCCCTCCCCCTCCTCCTCCGCCTCCTCCTTCTCCTCATCCTCCTCCTCCTCTTCCTTCTCCTCCTCCTCCTTCTCCTTCTCCTTCCTCCTCCTCCTCCTCCCTCCTCCTTCTCCTCCTCCTCCTCCTCCCTTCTCCCTCCTCCTCTTCCTCCTCCTCCTCCTCCTCTCCTCCTCCTCCTCCTCCTCCTCCTTCCCTGTCCCCCTCCTCCTCCTCCTCCTCCTCCTCCTCCTCCTCCTCCTCCTCCCTCCTGCTCCTCCTCCTCCTCCTCCTCCTCCTCCTCCTCCTTCTGTTCGATTCTCCTTCTCGGGTGCAAGGGCTGCCGAGCCACTGCACGCTGCAGAGTGAATCGTCTGTGGAAGGGCCAGCACACGACCACAAGGAGGCTCGAGGGCCCCTGGGCCACGACCCCCCCCCTGCTGCACGGTAGAGATAGCACCCGAGGTCTTTTGTTGATCATCATCATCATCAGCAGCATCATCAGCAGCAGCATCTACAGCAACAGCAACAGCAGCAGCAGCAATAGCAACAGCAGTGGCAGCATCAGTATCATCAGCATCACCGCCATCATCAAGCTTCACCAGCAGCCGCATCGCGGGCCTTTACAAGTATAATCACAAGTACCCTTACACTCAGCATCAGCATCATCACCATCGTCATCATGATCCATCAGCATCAGCATCAGCAGCACCAATAGCATCATCATCATCATCATCATCATCATCATCATCATCATCATCATCATCATCATCATCATCATCATCATCATTATCACCATCAGTACCTCCATCAGCATCATCATCAACAACAACATCTGCATCTTCATCGTTATCGTCAGCATCACCATCAGCATAATCATCGTCATCTCCATCGTCGCTTGCATCCTCATCATCAGCATCATCACCATCATCCATCATCATCACCACCATCAGTCTCATCCTCATCCTCATCCTCATCCTCATCTTCATTATCAGCAGCAGCAGCAACAGCATCAGCATCCTCGTCCCCACCCACCCTCATCCTCATCCTCATCGCACCCATCCTCACCCTCCTCCTTCTCCTCGCACTCATCCTCACCCTCCTCCTCGTCATGCTCATCACCCTCCTCAAGCGCCGAGCGTCGGAGGCGGCTGCAGGGCCGCCGCGCCGCCCGCCCCCCCATCCCCCTCCTCGAGGAGGGCGGCCGTATGCCTGGCCGGGCACCCGCGTGCCGCCCCCTCGCGGCGGGCCCGGGCCCAGGCGCGTGCGCCCCCGAGCCGGCGGGGTCATTGGGCCTCCCAGGCTTTGTGGGCCCCGGAAACGGCAGGGCCGTTTTTTCACCGTTTCCAAAAAAATGTCCCTTGAGAATCGAAACGGCAAAAAAACGGCGACAGGAAACGGCAACAAAACGGCTCCAGGATTGGAACCGGAGCCGGAACCGGTCAAACAACGGCGACGGAACCTGAAAAAAAACGGCGTCGGAACCGGCAAACAACCGGCAGAACGGAACCGATAAAAAAACGGCCCTGTCGTTTCCAGGGCCCACTAAGCTCCCAGGTCTGTCGGGAGTCCTGAGGCGGGGGTCAATGCAAACGGGGGTCAGCCAGAGCGCCGGGCTGGGTTTCTGATGGCAGTTTTCTCGTGGTCGGGCCTCCACTGTAGTTGAGAGCTGGACGCCGTGGCCAGCAGCTGCTGTCTTTCTTCCTTCCTCCACCCCGGTGACCAGCGCTACACGCAGCTTCGGGGCTCAAGAGACGGGGGTCAATGCAAACCGGGGTCAGCCAGGGCGCCAGATCTTGCAGGACCCTGCAGGGCCAGGGTCGCATTGACGCGGGCTTGGGTGCAGGATCCTGCGGGATCTTGCAGGACCCTTCGCATTGGCCGAGGTTTGGGTGCAGGATCTTGCAGGATCCCGCAGGATTTTGCAAGGCCTGGCTGACCCGGGTCTAGACTGACCCGGGTCAGAAGATCCCCGAGTTTGGGCGCGAAGCATCATCGCGGGGCGATCAACCCAGACGCCCTCGCGTGGCGGAAAGAATTACGGCGGGAGGTGTTTCCTTGGTGTCGGCTTCTGGAGGCCCTTCCCGGGCCTCGGGCCGTCAAAGAGCGAGCCGGGATGAGAAACCGGTCCTGGGGAGGGGTCCAGACCTCAGACCTCAGGGGGTCGACGTTGCAAAGAAAAGACGTCCGGGGTCTGGGAAGGGTGGGGGAAGGAAGTTGCTCTCTTCGGGCCCGAGAGTCAACAAGCCCAGGGTTCGCCACTGACTGGTTCCCCCTCGAAAGATAACGTAAACCCTTCCAAAACCGTTCCGACACCTTCAAACGGCCTCCCAGAACACTGCCGGAGGGTTTTCGGAGGGTTTCGGGAAGCGTTTTGAATGAAAACCAGTCCCCAGCGAACCTTGGACTTTCTAACCCTGAAGGCCCCCTCTATGGTCCCACAAGGCCCCATTAGGGGCCCCAAAGGGCTCTTTTTCTGCATCCCTCGCTGCCCCCCCATGTGCCGCCCCCCCATGAATTCTCTCCCAACAGAGTCGAGTGGGGGATCGACCATACATCCGGAACAAGGTGTAAGAACCCGCTGGCTTGGGGGAGGGTACTTAATGTCCTTCAGTTGTGTTGCATGTTCTTGTGCAGCCAGGGGGATGGTACCCTCGAATGTTCTTCAGTTTGACAGCTTTGTGCGTTCGTTCTGGTACGGCCGGAGTTCCTGGCCATTCGTTTCCGTGTTCTTCGGTTCCAATGTTAGTTTGTTTGGTTTTGTTCCCGGCAGAGGGGCTCGCGTTCGATCTAGAAGGACGTCGTTCTTCTGGCCTTGTTCCGGATGTAGAGCTGACTTGCTCCAAACTTGAGATGTCAGTCGAACATGCGATCCACCATACGTAAAATCTTCACAGATCTACGGGGCATGCTACGCAGCCTTCGTAGATCCGACGAGACTTTCAAATCTGGGGTTAATCTTAAGTCGGGCACGTCCCTTTATACAGGAGGAATATCCCAAAATAGTCTTAAAATAGCCTGGGAACGTTTTTTTGTGTGTATGTTCGACTATTTTTGAATATTTGTTGACTGTGTTGTTTTTTATCGTCCAACATCTCCCTGTAGGAGGACATGCCCGACCTAAGGTTAATCAGTTCTGTAGTCGATCTCCTACTCGACAGATGGGATCCGAGCAGGTGGGGTCGAAAGTCTTCGTCGGGTCTTCGAGATCAGAGGTTTTCAGCATTTTCTTCGCTTCCTGGTGCGTGTCCTGCCTCGGGACGCGTTCCAGCGCCTCGCAGAGAGTCTTAGGCGTACCTCGGGCGCTTGTGGGGGGATCTTGGAGCCATCTTGGGACGGAGGGCTCAAAATGTCAGCTCGTGTTCACCATCTTGGGCCCCTCTTGGGGTCGTCTTGGGGGCCTCCTGGGCTCCTATTGGTGGCTCTTGGGGCCGTTTCTGGGCGATTTTGAGCGCCTCCTGAGCCGTCTTGGACGCTCGGAAGACCAAAACGACGGTAATGTGGACGCCATGCAGAAACCATTGGATCTTGATGATGTGGGCCTCTTGGGCCGCCCTCCAGAGCCTCCAAGACGGCCCAAGAGGCGCCCGGGAGGGCTCCGGGACGGTCCCCCCCGGGCCATCGGAAGCCATGCTGGACGCGCATGTCCCGAACAGCGCGCTCCTGGCCTCTCGAGCGTCATCGCGTGCTTTCCTGGTGGTCCCCTGGATCGCGGTCGGCTCCTGCTGGATCCGGGGGTGGACAGGCCCCCTACCCGGAAACGTCGATGCAGGAATTGGCCGTTTTCGGTTCGCGAGAGGGCGTCGCTGCCGTCATTTCTGCGGACCCAGGTCCGTCGGTTTCGGTCCCAGGCCGTTTGCACTAAAGGGAGGTTTACTGAAGGGAGGGTTGTCCTCCGCCGATGGAGGTGTCTTTCGTTCCCCTTCGCCTCCTGTTCTGCGCGATCGCGTCTTTCAGGAGGAAAAGAAACACACAGACACAATTAATCCTCGATTCCCCAGAAGATATGGGAAAATATGGGAAGTGGGGGGGAAGACAGAAACCCAGAGAATATGGGAAAATATGGGGCATATTTTTATTTGTGTGTGTTTATGTGTGTGCCCTGGGGCCCCTTCAGTCTTCACCTGGGGAAGTCGAAGGGGGGCGCGCGGGCACCTCGGTTTTCCCGCCACGGGGGCGCAGCGGCGGGTCTTGCAGAGAGCGCCGCGCGTCGCCGCGCGCGGACCCCCTGGGAGCCCCCTAGGAGCGCGCGAGGGCACCGGGAGCTCGGGGCGGCTGGCCCCGCAAGACATGCAGCGGGGGCGCGCAGCAAGAAACCATATGCTTTTCGTCAGGGTACCCTGGGTTTCTTCGCTCCGCGCGCGGCGCGGCGACTTCCCGCGGCCGTTGAAGGAGCTGCTGCGTTCAGAGGGCTCCAGGTTTCCCCCCCGGTGCACTTCGCGCGCGGGTGTTCAGGGGTGGGTTTCTTGCGAGGGTTTCTTGCGGCCGCGCCCGCACTGTACAGAACTCAGCGCAACGAACTTGGAGGGATCTGAGGACACTCCAACTCGTGCCTCAAGCGGTGGCAGATGAGTAGTACTAGCATTATGTCTGTACGCGTATTGGAGTCAGCGTTAGCATTCGCATCCGCATTCGTATTCGCATTACCAGTCCTATGTATGAGCACCAGAGCTAGCATCCGTTTTTTCAATGAATGTCGTCGCATTCGTACTCGCATTACTAGTCGTAAGTATAAGCACCAGTGCTAGTATCAGTTGTTTGATAGTTATTCGTAGGGTGAGTTGTGTTGGTAGTACTTGACTGCCTACGAATAAGCACCAGTCTTACCCGCAATAAGAGTATTGGAGAGGCCTGACGGCCGGTGCCGCCGACCCTCATCGATAAGCACCAGTCTTACCCGCAATAAGAGTATTACTCTTAGTCGTTCGTGTTTGTTCTTCTTGTTTGTAAGTCGTAGCACTTGCAGCAGTCATAGGGCGAGGAGATGGACTGCCAGGACCGGTGGTAAGTTATTTAGCGACCTGCCGCATGTCCACAATGGCTCGCGGGGGCCGGTGTGCCCTCGAAGTCAGGACTCTTCGTCCACTAGCGTCCCGTCTTCCTCCCTCTCTCATGTACCCTTCTGTTTCTCGTTCCTTCCCCGTCGTCCTCCCCCTACCTTCTCTCCCATCCCTCCCATCCTGCTGCTGGCTCCTCCACCTCGACCTCCTCCTTCGATTTCACCTTGCTCTCCTGCGTAAGCTGTTATCACGAACAGCTTTGGGTGCATGGCTGACCCAGCAACCTCTTTACCAATCGAGGCATACCGGCACGGGCGGCAAGCGAACTACATGCTTGCTGCGTCGCCGAAGCAGAACCCTCGATCCCGATAGATGCTTGCGTAGATGTGCACACACTTACATCTACACATATATATATATATACACATCGACACACATATATATATTTATGTGTGTTTGTATGTGTGCATATACACATGCACGCACGCACGTACGCAAAGACGTATGTAAATACAGCATGCTGTGCCGCGCGCGGTCGGTGTCGTTGCGCGTTGTTGGTCGTCAGCCTGTCGCGGAGATCCAGCTGTGTTGCAAGAACCACCTCTTCGCTGTGGCAGCACTGGGCGCGTGGATGGGGGTTCCTGGCTCCCCTTCTAGGCCATCCCCAAGAGATGCACGAACCTCATCCTCCTCCTCCTCTCCTCCTCCTGTGCGCCTGGATGTTCTCTCTGTCCACGTGCGCGCGCGCGCGTCTTCGGCGCTGCCTCTCGGGGCCTCGCCTCGCGCCCCGCCAGGCATCGAGGGCCGCACCCCCGCGCGGGGATGCAGAATGAGGCGGACTCGCCAATGGCGGAGATGCGGGGGCCTCGGGGCACCGACGCGGGGGAGCGGAGAGCGAGGAAGAGGAGGAGGAGGAGGAGGAGGAGGAGGAGGAGGAGGAGGAGGAGGAGGGGCAGCAGCAGCATTAGGAGGTACCAGTATGACGAGGGGCAAGAGGGGGTCAGCGTGGCATGGAACTGTGGAGAACAACACAGAGTCTGAGGAAAAAACACATTGCGTCTGTGGAAAAACACACTCTGTGTATGTTTTTATGTGTGTGTGCTTTTCCCACAGACGGTGTACTTTTCCCACAGAGGTGCGACCAGCTCGGCACACCCGCGATGGAGGAACCAATCGGACACAGGAGGTCACAGCGGGACGTCGACCACGGCACCCGTCACTTGGAAGGGCCATGTATGCACAAACCACCACGCAACAGCCCGCATGTACAACATGGGTTTTCAGTCCCAGGAAGGTCTGGGGTACAGGAAAAAAACCGCCACGAATTGTTGCGAGCATTAATACCCAGGCGATCGCAAACATGGAGCAAGGGGGCGAGGATTAGCGACGGGTCCCGTTTCCATTGGACATCGCGGAGTTCCGCCGCCGAACGAGTCGGCACCGGCCGCATTGGCGACCGCGTGCCCAATCCATGGATCGCTAATCCATGCCTGCGCGCCCTCGAAATACGGAGTACTTGCAGGATTTGGCATTCGTTTGGCGCTGAGTCCGCAGAGGGCGGGGAAGCTTCGCGTGTCATGTAGCGGGCGTCGCGGCCGTAGTGGCCCGTGCCGCGCCCAGACACGGGCCTCTCGCTCTTCCTTCCAGGGAGGAGAAGCCCCCTGGACCCAATTCAACGGCTCTGGGCGTTTACTAAATTGCCCCGCCCTGCTCGATTCCTTCCATGGGTGCGTTTATTGAACGGCCTCGCGTGTGGGGGCGATTCTTATGGGGGAGGGGATTTTCTGATCTCTATTCCTCGCTCGAGTTCGGCCTCGGGACTCCTCGCGGTCGATCCAGAGACGGGAGTCCTCCCAGCCAGTCTTTTCTCATTCCACCGCGGTCTTGCCATGTGGAGCGGCGCGTGCGATGGCGTTATTTCCTCAGAGGGGTGAGGCCATGGACAGGCATCAGCAGGTTCGGCACATGGGCTGGCCTCGGCATGGACGCTTCCGAGGCTATTGAGAAAGTCGTGGGCCACCTGGGGAACAACACCCACAACAGCGCGCTTCTGCCAGCCGATGCGGTCGTTGCGGCGGGCTGGAACGCCAAACTCAATGGCGCAATGTTCTCACCGATTCAACTGGCGCGGCGAGGGTTTGCGTCGCGCTTAGAGCGCCTGTTCGCTCTCCCATCCAGAGGTGGCTCCGCAGAACGGGATGACTAAACACGTCGATGTGGACCAGTTCTTCTCGCGAGGCGGCAGCCAAGGATCAAATCTCGAACATAGCGGTAGTGTTGGACCAAGGTGGCGCATCGGAGACCCTTTTCGCGGATGACACCATGCACATCAAGTGGTGCCATAATTGGAATGCGCGCACTGACAGGAGGGAGGGAGGGAGGGAGGGAGGGAGGGAGGAGGGATGAGGAGGAGGAGGAGAGGAGAGGAGGAGGAGGAGGAGGAGCAGGAGCAGGAGGAGGAGGGGAGGAGGAGGAGGAGGAGAGGAGGAGGAGGATGGAGGATGGAGGATGGGATGGAGGATGAAGGATGGAGGATGGATGAGGGAGGATGGAGGAGGAGGAGGAGGAGGAGGAGGAGGAGGAGGAGGAGGAGGAGGAGCAGGAGGAGGAGGTGGAGGCACATGAGAAGGACACAATGCGGGCCCATCCTGTGTGCAAAAACAAGACGCGGGAGGGGGGGGGGGCGCGCGGCACTTTCGGGCCGGCTTCGGGAGAGAGAGGAGAGCAGTACCCCTCGGTTGTTGACAGTAGGTATTTTTGGACTCCCAGCTTCTAATCTTCTTTGAGCGCCTTCCTGCCTCAAGGATCGAGTGGCTTCCCCTCTTCCCTCCTCCCATACGTAGGGGCGGGCGGAGACCCAATCTGCTTGCAACGCCTTCCGACCGACGGGTAGTATTCGCATCGAGGAGTTGTAGGGACGGGGGGTTGAGGAGGGGCGAGTGGCCAGCCCGAGCCGAGGTTTGCCCTCTTCCCACACGAGTCGGCCGTGGTCATGCAGAGGGGCATCGAGCTGGGCATAGTGTGCAGCTCCTTGCTGGTGCGGCGGCCCGATCAGCTGCCGGGCCCCCCTCGATCTCCCCCCTCCCCTGCGAGCGTCCCCCGGACGTCGGTTCCCCGGCGGCGGTCCGACGCGGCCTGGACGAGGAGGAATCCGCCCAGAGCGTCTCGGAGCGCTCTCACAGCGTTCCGGAAGTCTCTGAGAAGGTCGCGGCGCCCGAGGCGTCCTCCAGAGCCGCGGGGCGTCAGAGTTTCTCAGCCTGTCCGTGCCCGATTGGTCCTCGGCCCAGCTCCGTCTTGGCCCGCCACGGCGGCGGCACCGCAGCGAGGGCCCCCGGGGCCTCTGCTCCCAGGCGGGGGGCACGGACAGGGCCCCGCCTCGCGCCTTCGCGCCTCCCGGCGCTGGGTGGGGCCCTTGCCGGGCGGCCCCGGGGCCGCCGAGCGCGGCTCGGGCCGAGGAGTCGCCGGGAGGGGAAGAGCACACACAGGCACAAGGGATCGTCGATCCCCAGGAGGATAGGGGGAACAATGGGAAGTGGGGGGGGGGGAGACAAAAGCCCCGATAGTAACTATTGGAACATATGGGGCACATGTGGTTTGTCTGTAGGGATTTATCTGTGTGTCCCAGGGCCCCTTCAAGTCGGCCCTCTTTCACGGACTGCTCGTGTGCACCGCACCGCGCCGGCGTCGCCCGTGGCGTCGTCGACCCTCGACGCTCTGACGGACCGGGCGCGGCCGGTTCTGGACCGTGCTGGGGATCTTGGGGCCCTCGCCGGGCCTCGGGGCCGTCAACATATAGCGAGGCATGGCCAAACGCCGGCCCCGAAGGAGAAGGGGCCCGGACCTCCAGGGCCCCCCCGCGGGTCGAAGGCAAAGGCAACGGTGCGGTGCGTGACTCGTGCAGCTCTCGGAGCCGAACAGCTTTGCACCGTACGGGTTCCGCGTTGCAGCGGGGCCTGAACGGCTCGGGGGTGGACAGAACCCCCAACAGTGACACGTCGATTAATTAGTGAATTGTCCGTTTTCGGTTTTCGAGACGGCGCCGTAGCCGTTATTTTCCAGGCTTGCGCCCGCCAGGTTTGGGCTTGAGGTCGTTTTCACCAAACCACGTTTTGCTAAAGGGGGTCTGTCCATCCCCGAACGGCGTCCAGGTATGGTACGGTGCAGGGGCGCCGTTCTCGTACCTTTCGGTCGGGCATGTCCCTCTACAGGAGGAATCTTCAAAGATGGTCAAACTCACAGTCTGGAGACGATTTTTCGACTATTTGCATGTCTTCTCGTTGATGTGTAATACTCTTTTTTCATTTGTCTTCCAAGATCCGCCTGTAGGGCGACATGCCCGACCTGATCGTACCTCGATCGAGAGAAGGTCCAGGCCTGCTGGGGCCAGAGGCTCGAAGGGAGTGAGCCGTCGGGGGTCGGGGCGCACCAGACTCGCTCCGTCCTCCCGCTCCCTTCCCACCTCCTCGGAGCACTCATCCCTCCTCCTGTGTCTCCTCCCTCCCCCCTTCACCCCGACCTCTCTCCTCACCTCTCGAAGAACAAGACTCAGGAGGGAAAACAACACACAGACACAATTCATTTTCGATTCCCCAGAAAATATGGGGAAATATGGGAAGTGGGGGGGGGAGGACAAAAACACAGAAAATATAGGAAAATGTGGGACATCCTCTTATTTGTTTGTATTTATTTGTGTGTCCCAGGGCCCCTTCACAGGCATAGCATAAACGTCAACTTTCGACGGTCCATGCAGATTTCTCGGATCTGCTCCAGACACCCACTGGCAGCGCTTCCCGCGCCCTCCTTGGCGGGGCCCAGCGGGGTCCAAGAAATTCGAGCGGACCGTCAAAAGTTTGTTTGTGCAGTTTTTGATTCCTCCAATCGTAAGTCGGGCATGTCCCTCTACAGGAGGAGCCTTCAAACATAGCCAAAAATAGTACAGGGACGACTTTTCCATGACGTTTGACTAGTTTTGAGTGTTTGTGTTGACTCTGCTTCACTGTTCTTCCGAGATCCGCCTGTAGCAGGACATGCCCGACCTGACTCAAATCCCGCCCGCCCCTTCCCTCAGGCCTGCCGCCGCCGTTTGGTGGCCGAGCGGCAGGCCTGGCGACCGCTCGCCCGGGCAGCTGCCCTGGCCCTATCCCTTCCCTCGCCTCCGGGGACAGCGCCAGTATGAAGAATGGCACACTGCCGATTCACCGTCGGCGCATCGCAGACTCCAAGTCTCGCAGAAGGAAACACGGCATAAACGTAAGCTTGTGGCCCTCCGCGCGGACTTCTTGGATCCGCGCTGGGCCTCCTGGGCGGCGCCTCTGGCGCCGCCCCTGGCGCGCTCCGCGCGCCAGGGAGGGGGGCCCAGCGCAGATCCAAGAAATCCGCGCGGAGCGCCCGAAGTTTATGTTTGTGCCGCTTTTTCTTCTAAAGTCATGGTCTCCTCGCGGAGCCAGCCCCCCCTCTCGGCCCCCCCCCCGCCTCGCCCCTGCCGCCCACCCTCGCGCCGGCCCTCGGGCCAGCCACAGCGGGTGGTGGGCGGAGGGGGCGCGAGAGGAGACGGGGAGGAGAGGGCGAGGAGAGGGAGAGGGAGAGGGAGAGGGCGAGGGAGGGGAGAGGGAGGGGGGGGTGGAGAGGAGGGGTAGAGGAGGGGAGAGGAGAGAGGGAGAGGATGGGGAGGGGAGGAGGCACCCTCTGCGTGTCTCCGCCAGGTTGTCCACTGCATGTACCTCGTCCTGCAGTTCTGGCCCAACGAGAGGCCGCCCCCGGCGCCCGCCCGCGGGGGATGCCCCGGGCGGGCGAGCTCGCAAGCGTGCAGGTTCAGGAGCGAAACCGCATGCGGTAGGTTCGCGTCGTGTCGACCGTCGGCGACCCCGCCAGCGGCGCTCCACGTTGAACGCCGCGGGCGGCCCAGAATCGTTCGATGTGGAACGATTCGGGCGTTTCGGGAACGGCCGACCTTTCAGAGCAGAACGGTCCCCGCGGTGTGTCGGAAGCCAGCGCCGAAGTCGGCACGACACGAGCCCGACGGCGCGCACGCGCGCACGAAGGCGCCTGGGCTCGGGCGACGACGTCTGCGTGCCCGCTGCCTCCCTGGCCAGGCCCATCCCGAGCCCAGGAGCCGTGCACGCGCCTCCTGGCCAGGCCAGGAAGGCGTGGCCTAATCAGGAGGGAAAGAAACACACAGAAAATATAGAAAAATATTGGGAATCCTGTTATGTGTGTCTATGTATTTGTGTGTCCTAGGGCTCCTTCACCTGTGCACCGCTGCCGGGTGCAGGGGTGCAGGGGTGCAGCCTGGCCTGCAGGGAGCAGCGGACACGCCCGGGCTCCGTCGCACGCTTGGGGTGGCGAGGGAGCGCGGGCACGAGCGTGCGTGGCACCTTCCTTCCCCTCCTCCCCCTCCTCCCCCCTCCTCCTCCTCCTCCTCCTCCTCCTCCTCCCTCCTCCTCCTCCTCCTCCTCTCTCCTCCTCCCCCCCTCCTCCCCTCCTCCTCCCCCTCCTCCTCCCCCTCCTCCTCCTCCTCCTCTCTCTCCTCCTCCTCCTCCTCCTCCTCCTCCTCCTCCATCCCTTTTCCTTATAGATAACTTCTCCCCGTCGCACCCCGAAGCCAGTTTTTCGGGCCGTGCGTTTCGCGAGCCGGGGGCGTGCTCGCGCGCGCGGCCGGGCGCGCGCGCGTGCCTCTTCGGCTCCGCGGCCCGCGGCCGGGGCTCCGGGCCGCGCCGGGCTCCGAGAGAGCGGCCGTTCTCGCGCGGCCGGGTCCCGCTTCTGTGCAGCACTGGGCGCGCTCGGTGGCCAAGTTGGGCGGCACCGGCCTCGTGTTTCGGGTCGGGCGAAAGGGGGGGTTTGGGAAGGGGGGGTTACGAAATCTGCTGCATGTACTGGTTTCAGCCCCTCCGAGGGGCCCATTTCTTGACACATGGCCGCCTCCAGCGCCGGGAGGCGTGAGCTGATTCTCACCCCCTCTTTTGCTCGGCCCGAGTGTCTCGGACCCGAGCCGTGGATTCCTCTCGCTTCGCGGGGATTGCGTCCTGCATGTGCAGAAGAGTTGCGCTTGGGGCTCGCCTGGAAGCCTTCTGGAGGCCTCTTGGGGGACATCTTGGGGCTGGTGGGGGCCCTGTGGGGGCGCCTTTGGGACTGCTTCGGTCGTCTGCTTCGGTCGTATTCGGGCGCTTTGAGGATGCCTGGTGCCCTCGGAGGCCGTCTTGGGATCGGGGGCCTCTCCTGGGCCGTCTTGGGGCCTTCGAGGGCCGCCTTGGGGATCTTTTGGACCGTCTTGGGGCCACCTCGGGGTCCTCCTGGGCCGTGTTGGGGCCCTCGTGGGGGCTTCTTGGGCCGTCTCGGGGTCATCTCGGAGGTCTCTGGGGCTATCGCGGGGTGTCCGAAGCCCGGGAAGTCGTGTCCGAAGCCCGGGATGGCGAGAACGCTAACGCTTGTTCAAAAGCGATGGAACGCCACATGTTTTGCCTCTGGGGACACTCTTTGGAATCTTGAGGACCCTTTTTGGGGCTGGTTTGGGGCCCTCTTGGGCCGTGTCGGGGCCTTCTTGTGCCGCCGTACAGCCATCTTGAGCCATCTTGAGACCCTCCAGGGCCGTCTCGAGGCCCTCTTCGACCTTCCAGAAGCGCCAGAGGCATAACGTACTGGTTTGTCTTCGGGTACACCAACTTTCTGGTCGGTGGGTGGAGCGTGTCTCCAGGGGTGGGGTTAGGGCGGTTGCACGGTAACACAATACACAACATCATGTGGCATGTAACTCGAAGCACGACCTGTACACACTGGATCTGTTACACCACAGCCTTCGCGGACCTGCCTCCAGCAACACGTTCCTTCCAGACGTGGATCTCGCGCCCACGCGTCAGATCCGCAGATCCTTCATCCATGGTAGCGTGTGCCCGAGTGCAGGGGCGACGGCTTGCGGGAAGAGCGAGGGGGGTCCGCTCACGGTACTCTTAGGTTACCGATAGGGGCGCGCAGACAGGTTCCGTCTCGCGCGTCGTTGGCTGTGCCAGAGAGTTGCCGTTCTCCGGGGCTGCATCGCGAGGGCGCAGCGATAGCCTCGCGTCACGCATCGAGGGGCGCGGTGCGCGAAGCCTGGTGGCCCAGGTACCACAGTCAACCCGCATGGTAAAGGATGGGCAACATTCCCAAGGATACCCTTGCATCCTTGCCCCTTCGGCCCATCCTTATCGACTTTCGCTGGCCAACCTCGTGCGGCAAACGTTAACATGGGCTTCCAAGGCCCTTGCGCCCTCACCGCGCCTCCTCCTTATGCGGGTTGACTGCAGAGGGACGCGCGGGTTGGATCCGTGGGTTGCTTAGGGGGGGCGTCAGGTGGCCACCTCACCGATACCTGCCGGCCCCGGAAACGGCAGGGCATTTTTTTCACCGCTTCCGAAAATGTGAAACGGCAAAAAACGGCGACCGGCAACGTCAAAAACACGGCTCCAGGATTGGACCTGGCGCCGGAACCGGTCAAAAAACGGCGACGGAACCGGTAAAAAAGCGGCGTCGGAACCGGCAAAAAACGGCAAAGCGGAACCGGTAAAAAAACGGCCCTGTCGTTTCCAGGGCTATAGGGCCCAAGTCTGGGCGCAGGGGCTCGGTCCGAGGCGAGGGGCGCCGCGGGGCTCCCCGCGCGCTGCTCCCCGGGGGAGCGTGTGCGTGCACTCGTTGGGCCCCGTGCCCGCGGGCCAGGGCTGCGGCAGCTGGCCTCTGGCCGCTGCGGGTGCCCCGCCGGGTGCCCCCGCGCGGCGCGAGCGCGCCGGGTGCCCGTCCCGCCTCCCGCGGCCGCCCCGCTTCCAGCAGTGGCTTGGCATCGCTCGGACGTGTGCATGTTTTCCTCGGTGGGGACGCGGCCGCCCCTCTTCGAGCAGTGGCGAAGCGCCCTGGCTCGCCTATAGCCCTAGCAAGCAATGTTCTAAGAACCTTTCGTGGTTTCCACGGAATGTTCTCAGAACAGTTCTGGTTGAGATGGTCTTGTTTTAACACATCGGGCTTCCGTTCTGAGAACATTTATTTTTGTTATCAGAACATCTTTGGGTTCTAAGAACATGTCGTGGTAGGACTATAGGACTGCCGGGACGGTCGGTCCCTGCTCAACCTCTTCCCTCTGCTTTTCCGGGAGACCACTACGGAGCGCGAGTACATGTGCGAGGTGACGCGGAGGGGGCAGCACAGAGAGATCCGCGGTTGCCGAGGCCTCTCCCTGTGCCGAACGCGCCCGAGCGGAAGGTTGACCCCAACAGAAGCGGTCGAGGAAGAAGGAGGAGCAGGCCAATCAGGTCAGGAGGGAAGCGGAGCTGGCCAGCGAGTCACCTGAGCATCCCCCCCTTCAAGGACCGAGGCTGGGCCAGCTCAAGGTCAGTTGCATCCAGGCACTTCGCAAGGCCGCCACCCGGCTTACGGAGCGCGCGTGCGGACTGCCTCTGCCGCGCGGCGACAGGGCAACGTGTGCACTCGTGGTGTGCGCTGGCTGCCAGTTGCGGGGTGAGCCTCCAGGTGCTTCCACTCGGTCCCCCCCCGTCTGGGCCGGGAGGAGGCAAAGGAACATGAGGAAGGAGGTCGAAGAAGAAGGGAGGACTAGAGCTCCTCCAATCCTGATCGTTGCAGTTTTGGGAGACGCTCCAGCGACGCAGCAAAAACGGGTGCGCCTTCGCGGACACTGGCGCATAAGGTCGCGCGCAAGCGCCCGTAGATCGCAGCAGTGCGCGAGCGATGCACAGTCGGCCCGGATTGGTATTTCGACCCTGCCACACCAAAGGCATCTTTGTGTCCTGTGTCTCGCGACCCGTGCCTCCTGCATTCCCCTTGGCGATGTGGCCCTCGGAAGGGTCTGTTGTTTTTTCGCGTGTCCTGCCCAGTGAAGTCCGACTGTTCGATCGAGACGCGGTGGCAGTCGCTCTGCACGAACGAGATGGGCACGGAAAGAATGGGCACAATGCCCAACAGCGGATCTGGTCCCTTTGAACAGGACTCGCTGCCCACGCCGCCGCGGCCCGTGTCCCTTCACGACAGAAGGCCGCCTGCCCAGCAGCGGCCGCTGTTGGTTTGGGATAACATTTGCTGTTGGGCATTGCACCCATTCTTTCCGTACAGTGGGGGCGCGTACCAAGAAACCAGCTGGATTCTGCCAGGGTGCCCTGGGTTTCTTGGATTTCGATGGGCCCCCAGTAAGATCTTGACGATTCTCGATTGACGAATTTGGATTTTCATTGAACAAACCGCGGAGTTCAGGGTTGGGTTTCTTGTGGAGGTTCCTTGCGGCCGAGCCCCCACTGTACCCATTTCGGGCGTCCAGAGCCGCGGCACGGGCTCCCGCGCCGGCGAGGCGCCAGAGGCACCGCTGCTGCTGCGCGCCGCCCTCGGGCGGCGCGCGCGCCTCCCGCCTCTCGCCTCCTTCGGGGGAAGGCCCGCCTCCCGCCCATGCCACGGAGCTCGCCGGACCTCTGCCTGGCGTATTTTTTGTGTTCTCCGCCGCGCCCCGCCCTGCCTCTCCACGTTGCCACATCCCCTTTTCCTCCCCATCCCCCTTCCTTCCCCTCCTGCCCCTCGCGTTTCCCCTCCTCCCCGCCTCTCTCCCACCCGCTCGCGCTCCCCTCTCATGCCGTCCCTTTCTGCCATTCCCCTCCCCATGCTCCCCATCCGCCAGCCCCTCATGTTCCACCCGTCGCTCCCTTCTCCCATCCCCCTCCCCGCCCCTCCTCCTACCCTGCCGTCCTCCCCCCCCCTCTCTCCTCTCGCACAAGTCGGACTTCCCCGAGCCTTCAGCCACGAGTGCCTCCGACAGGCTCTCCGACCGGATGCTCTGCTGCCTCTGCATCGCGCGCGTCGTGTGCGCCGTGCCCAGGCCGCCGCGGGGCCCCCTTACCCCCAGCGCTCTTTCCGCGCTTCCCTGCAGGACGCGTTGCTGTTCATGCTGCTGCTGCTGCTGCTGCTGCTGCTCCAGCCCTCGTCCGAAGAAGCTCGGTCGGCCAGTCTGGGCTCTTCTCCTCCCGCGACGCCCTCGCATCCAACAGCCACACGGACGAAGGGCGGCTCGCTTCTAAGATGTGTCTCTCGCCTGATTCGCCGCGCACGTTCGTAGTGGTTCTGGTCGCAGTGTTGCCCAACAGTTAGATGGTACAGGGAGGGTTGCATGCACGATAGGCTTACCCCATGAACCCAGCGTAATTTCATCGTACATGCTTCTGGCAGTCAATGAAACAATTAGAGGGCAGCGCCTCTTCAAATGTGGTTCTCGCTTGGCATACTCTCCGACGATTGCCACGCAGTCTGAAATTTAAATTTCTGAGCAAGGCGGTTCCTTTTCGATACATACATATATCTACATATATAACGCTTGCCAAGGACTTCCTTACATGATAGGCTTCGTGCATATCTAAAGACGCCTACGGTGAAGCACCGCCGTCGCCTGCCTTTCTGGAAACGCCTCTGTGGCCAAACGTCGGGCCAAAGTCTGGCCAAGCTGTTGAACTGTGTGCTCCCCAAGCCGTTGTGGAACCCCTCTGGGAAACACCTCGGAGAGGAAGCCAGGGAGGGCGAGAGAGGGAGGAGGGAACTGATGAAAAGGATGCCTCCTGGGGCGCTTCGGGGGCTTCCTGCGGGCTTTCCTGTGGGCATCCGAGGGACCCCGTGGGGGCCTCCTGTGGACTCTTGAGGGCCCCTGGGGACCTCTGAGGAGCGTCGTCGTGTCCTTCGTAGGCCGTCTTGGAGGCTTGGCTCGACCGTATCGTGGCCCTCTTGGGGCCATTTAATGTCGTCTCGGAGGTCGTTTTGGGAGGCGTCATGAGCCGTCGTGGAGCCTTCTTGGCCCTTCTTGGAGTCGATTGATGGGCTCTGGGGCCGTCTAGAGGCTATCGTGGAGGCTTCTGGGGCCGTCTTCTGTTGTCGGAAGCCCGAAGGGGCGAGAAGGACATTTGCGGAAAGTCAAGGGTGATGGTTCTTGGAGGTCTTTTGGAGCCTTCTTGGGGCGTCTCAGGAGCCTCTTGGGCCGTCTGGCGGACACTTTGGCCCGTCTTGGAATCATCTTGAGCTGTCTTGGTAGTAGATTGGGCCCTCTCGTGGCCATGTTGGTTGTCCTGGAAGCCATCTTGGAAATCTTGGAGGCCATTCTGGTCCACGTTGGCCGCCTTGGAGGTGGGCGGTGTGCAGCTTCGGACGGCGTTGGACGCGGTGGCGGGCCAGGACGAAGGCCACTGGGAACCACTGAACAAGGTTTGAACCGCTTGTGATAGACCCTTGTGATAAACAAAGGGGGCGGCGGATCGAAGACGCCTGCGGCGAATCACCGCAGCCCCCTGCCTTTCCGAAGCGCCCACGCGGCGAACCGTTGGGCCGAAGCCTGGCCAAGCTATTGGACTACGTGTTTCCCCAGCCGTCTGGAACTCCTCGGGGGGAACACTTGAGAGAGGAATGCGAAGGAGGATGAGAGGCAGGATAATGAAGACGAGGAGGAAGATTAGAGGGTGAAGATGAGGAGGCCTGTTGAGGCCCTCTTGGGGTTTCCCGGGGTCTTCCTTGGAGCCTTTTGAGGGGCTCTTGGGGGCGTCCTGGCTTGGGGACGTCCTAGGGCATCTAGCTAGGGGGCCTCTGAAGGACCTCTTGGCCTTTGGAGGCCGTCTTGCGGCCCGCTGTAGGCAGTTGTGGGTTTCCTCTTTGTGCGCTTTAGGGCCGTCTTGGAGGTCTATTGGGTCGTCTTGGGGCCGTCTTGGCGGCTTCATGGGCAGTCTCGGGGCCCTCATGAGCCGTCTGGCGGACTTCTTGGGAGTATCTTTGGCCGTCTCGCCTTGGAGCGTCGGAAGCCCGAGAAGACGAGAACGCGAAAACCATTGTAAACCTGAGAAAATCCATGCGTTTGACCTCCTGGAGGTCATCTTGAGGCCCTTTTGGGGCGTCTTGGGAGCCCCTTGGGCTGTCTGGAGAGCATCCAGGGCCGTCTTAGAGCCACCTTGGTCGTCTTGGAGGCGTCTTGGCTTTTTGTTGGGCCCTATCGGGGCCGTGTCCGCCGTCTTGGAGGCATCTTGGTGGCCATTTTGGAATCATCTGGGCTGTCTTGGACGTGAGTGCTCCGGCTGTTCCCCGCCTTGTCCGTCTCTCCGCTTGGCCGGCGGGATCGGCCGAATGCCCATGGGGGATTTTTTTGGGTGTTGCTGAAAAGGTACCGAGCCGGACGAAAGGGGGGGATTGGGAAAGGGGGGGGGACGACATTTGCTGCATGCAGCTGGTTTCGGCCCCGCCGCTGGGCCCGTTCCTCGATACATGGGCGCCTCCCGGCGCCAGGAGGCGCCGGAAAAATCAGCTGCGTGAGCTGATTCTCTACCTTGCCCTTTGCTATCCCCCCCTTTCGCCCGGCCCGAAAGTACCCCTGGCCCAAGCTACCCCCAGGATTCTCGGCCCTGGGAGCGAGGAGGAGGAGGAGGAGGAGGAGGAGGAGGAGCAGGAGGAGGAGGAGGAGGAGGAGGAGGAGGAGGAGGAGGAGGAGGAGGACGAGGATGACGAGGAGGACGAGGCGGACGAGCAGACGAGGAGGACGAGGGACGAGGTGAGGACGAGGAGGATGATGCGGAGGAGAGGATGAGGCGGACGAGAGGCGAGGAAGACGAGGAGGACGAGGAGGAGGAGGAGGAGGAGGAGGAGGAGGAGGAGAGGAGCAGGGAGGAGGAGGAGGGAGGAGGTAGGAGGGAGGAGAAGGAGGAGGGAGGAGGAGGAGGAGGAGGAGGAGGACGAGGAGGACGAGGCGGACGAGAGACGAGGAGGACGAGGAGACGGAGGAGGATGAAGACGAGGAGGATGAGGCGGACGAGGAGGATAGGAGGACGAGAGTAGGAGGGAGGGTGAGAGGAGGAGAGGAGGAGGGAGGAGAGGAGGAGGAGGAGGAGGAGGAGGGAGGAGGAAGTAGGAGGAGGGCGGAGGAAGGAGGAGGAGGAGCGAGGAGGAGGAGGCTCTGTGACTCTGTGACTACTTGGAGGCCAGTCGGCCCCCCCCGGTCTCGGCGGAGGAGCGGCGGTCTCGCCGCCGCCGCCGCGGGCGCGCCCGCGCCGTCCGCGCGCCGCCCCGACCCCCAGGCAAGAGGCCACCGAGGTCCCATGAGCGGCAGCTCAAAAGGGCCGCGGCGGGTCCAGAGGCCCAACAACCCAATCCCGCGAGGCCGGAAACAGCCCGCCAAAACCGAGTGCCAAGGGCCCACCCCAGGAGCCCAGAGGACGTCGGGGGGGCCTCTCTCCCTGTGGCCGCTCAGGCCTGGAGCCTTCGACAAGCCTGAGCCTGTAGAGTGCTCAACCTTGAAGTTCAGCGAGTCCTCGAGCTTGCCCAGCTCCGATTCGCTGAACACGAGGCCTGATCCTCCATCTTCGACACGCTGCTTCACCGCCTGCGGTTGCCGGTCGTCCATGAGACCTCCAGGCAGGTCCTCATTCCCGTCCTTCTTCTTGACGGCCTGCTTCGTGAAGCAGCGGACCTTCTCGAACGCGTCGTCGTCCAGCAGGCCAAGCTTCTGGAGCTGCGCTGCGCACTCACCGAGCTGTACCATCAGCACCTCACTGTCGAGCGTGCTGTACTCCACTTTCTGCCCGCTCATGCTGTCCAACCCCGACTCCTGGGTGAGGTTGGCCACGAAGGTCTCCGCCTTGACGTCCTCGTATTGCAGCGACGTGCGGATGTCCAGCCCCTCAATCTTCAGCTTGTTGAGGCCGTTCTTCCCCTTCTTCATTGCCGCAATGTTGATCACCTTGCATGGGTGACCCTTGATCATGACCATGTCGCTGATCTTGAGCTCACCCCACTTCTTGCCCGTCAGAACTGCGAGCGTCTCGTACGAGTGCTGGATGCTGGCCGTGATGTTCTTGTCTGCGTTGCTGTCCTCGCCGATGCTGTAGAACTCCGTGCCACACATGGCCACGTTCAACCGTAAGATCGGGCAAGATCCTGTGCGTCTTCACCTTGCGTTGGTCGCAGCTGTCGCCTGCTATCTCGCCCACGGTGCCGACGGAAACCGCGAAGGTGGCTTCCTGATGTGCTGCTCCCCCTCCTGCACTGCGGCTGCGGCGGCACTCTCTCGGCCGTCTTCTCCTTCTTGGACTTCTTGTCCTTCTTGTTCTTCGTGTGGTGCTTGCTGATCTCCGAGATTGTCGAAGCTGTCCTCCGACGCCTCCGCGATCGCGAGCGCATCCTGTCCACGGTCGGCAGCCCCATCCGTCTCCGTCGAGGCCTTCCCGCCGTCCATCATCATCTCCTCCCCCATAAGCTGCGCCCGCTGCAGGCTGTAGTGGTACGCGTCCAGCTCGCGCACCTCCTCTTACCTGGACGCTCCCTTATCCGTCAGCGTCACCTGCGGCATGGCCCCACGCCACACCTGCGGCGCCTGCGGCTCCCGCCTGTACCCCGGCGGCTGCTCCTGGACCACCTCCGTGAGATGGGCGGCTTGATGGTCATCGCCTTCGGCAACGGCGCCATCAGCCCTGGGGATCCTCTTCTCCTCGGCGGTGTGGTTGGGGCCCTCGTCCCCATAGCTCAGCAACACCCTGACCTCCACCTCGTCGATGTCCTTCACCTCCTGCGTGAAGCACTGCGCCAGGCCTGTGAGCGCCTGCTGCGCGCCCTTGCACTCCAGCAGCGCCGAGGGCAGGTGGAGCCGAAGGAGCATCATGCGACCGCCATCCGCTCTCGCGCGCTGCGCCGCTTCCACTCGCGCGCGCGGTACCCCAGGCCCCCGCCTGCGGGGAAACGGCTGCGAGCAAGAGGAGGAGGAGGAGAAGGAGGAGGAGGAGGAGGAGGAGGAGGAGGAGGGACGAGGGACGAGGGACGAGGGACGAGGGAGGGGAGGAGGGAGGAGGGTAGGAGGGAGGGAGGGGGAGGAGGAGGAGGGAGGAGGAGGGACGAGGGACGAGGAGGAGGGAGGAGGGAGGAGGAGGGAGGATGAGGGAGGGAGGAGGGGGGGGAGGGAGGGGGGGGAAAGGGGAGGGAGGAGGGAGAGGGGGGTGTGAGGAAAGGGAGTGGGGGGGAGGGGTGAGGAGGGAGGAGGGAGGGGGGAGGAGGGAGGAGGGGGGGAGGGGGAGGAGGGGGAGGAGGGGAGGAGGGAAGGAGGAGGAGGAGGAGGAGGAGGAGGAGGAGGGGTTCTCTCTTCGCGACGAACGCGAGTATTTCACGACAAGAATCATCGGCGGCGAGCCAGGGGGGAAGTAAGAAGGAGGAGGCCTTCTGCGAAGGCTCGGAAGCCCCCCCGGCCTTCCGAGAAGTCGTTTGAGTTTCCCCGAAGACAGACATTTTCTCAGAAAGCGCGAGGGCTGCTGAGAAGCCCCGCCGCCTTCTGAGAAGGCTTTCTCCTTCTCGTTTGCCCCCTCGCTCGCCGCCGAAATCAGAGGAGGCAAAGGCACCCATACCGGCACTGTAGGCTCGCGTCGTGTCGACTGGCGGCCACCCTGCCTCCGACGTTCCGTGCGGAACGCCGTAGACGACCCAGAATCGGCCGATGCTGAACGAGCTGACGCTAAGTCGGGCCTGTCCATCTACAGGAGGAATATACAATAATAGTTCAAAGGAATAGTCTGGGGACGATTTTCATTATTTCAAATCATTTTTGAATTTTTGTTGGCTACTTTTTACTTCTCGTCCCTAAAGCTGAAGTTTCGGAAACGCCCGATCGTTCAAGGTTGAGCGATCCCCACGGTGTCAGAAACCGGCTCTGGGGTCGACACAACACGAACTTGCCGTATCCATGCCGCTACCCGTCCCTCGTTTCTCCCTGTTCCTGGGCCTCCTGGGATGCCCTCGTCGCCACCGCTGGATTCTCCTCGACATCCTTGTCAGGACGCACCCCATGAGAGGTCCGGGGAGCAGCGTCATCGGTGCCTTCGGGTTTCCCCAGACGAGCGCGAGTAGTTCACGACGAGAAGTGATCAGTCACGGCAAGCACTCAGGAGGGACATATAGGCACGGCTACCAGTAATCGAAGACAGCCAAGAAAACATTTGAATATGTATGAAGTTGGGGGGAAGACGAACATCC
The DNA here is from genome assembly GCA_963575745.1 of Prorocentrum cordatum. Lineage (NCBI taxonomy): Eukaryota > Dinophyceae > Prorocentrales > Prorocentraceae > Prorocentrum > Prorocentrum cordatum. The sequence continues at coordinate 331,984 of CAUYUJ010014164.1, forward strand.
AGAACACATGGGGAATGTTGGAAGTTGTGTCTATGTGTTGGTGTGCCCCTGGGCCCCTTTCAGAATCTAGGCCTCTCAGACAGGGTCCGAGTAGATGGGATCGGAGGGACGCCCTGCATCACCGATGCATCGCCGATGCGGCTCGATGTTGAGCCCGATTGTTCTCCACGCCGACGGCGCCGATGCATCGGCGATGCATGGGCGATGCATCGCCGATGCGGCGCGATCCTCTGACCCCATCTACTCGGACCCTGCCTGGGAGCCTCCAACTGGGAGCCGGCGGTAAACCGTCAGCCAGGTTAGCGCAGGGACCCTCGTCGAGCTCTCAGACGCGTTTCCTGAGCCAGCAAAAGCTCAGGAAATCCTTACCTGAGCTTCCCAAGTCAATATCTCAAAAGTCGACCACGCGCAGAGGGGGAGGGGGGAAGGCTTTGTAGAAGCACCCATTTTTTTTTGAAGGCGCGGGCACTGTCTGTAGATGTGAGGCCCGCGCTTTCAAAGAAGCAGCCTCCTTCTAAGAAGCCTTCTCCTCTCCCCCCCACCCCTTGTGCGCGCCGCCAAAAGAAAAGCCGAACTCGCATTCCGCTTGGGGAGGGAGGGAGGGAGCGAGGGAGGGAGGGTGGGGGAGGGGGGAGGGGGAGGGTAGGAGGAGGGAGGAGGAGGAGGGAGGAGGGAGGGGGAGGAGGGAGGAGGGAGGAGGGAGGGAGGGAGGGAGGGAGGGAGGGAGGAGGATGAGGAGGAGAGGAGGAGGAGAAGGAAGGAGGAGAGGAGGAGGGGAGGAGAGGAGGGAGGAGGAGAGGGAGGAGGAGGAGGAGGAGGAGGAGGAGGAGGAGGGGGAGGAGGAAGGAGGAGGAGAGAAGGGAGGAAGGAGGAGGAGAGGAGGAGAGGGAGGGGAGGAGGGAGTAGGAGGGAGGCGGGAGGAGGAGGAGGAGGAGGAGGAGGAGGAGGAGGGAGGAGGGAGATGGAGGAGGAGGAGAGGAGGAGGAAGGAGGAGGAGGAGGAGGAGGAGGAGAGGGAGGGTGGAGGGAGGCGGAGGGAGGGGGGGAGGGAGGGAGGGAGCCGGCCCGGTCACGGCGCGAGCGCAGCCGCGGGCGCGGCAGAGCGGGCGGCGCACGGCGCCCGCGCACAGTCGCCGACCGTGGCTGCAGCGGCCCAGCGGCCGGTCTTGGGCTGCAGGGCCCACTCGGCGGCCAACGCCGGGTCTCAAAATCGAAGGATTGCAAAAAAACCTTTGAACGAAGGATTGCAAAAAAACCCTTGAACGAAGGATTGCAAAAAACACCCTTTTACGAAGGATTGCAATCCTTCGTTGCAATCCTTCGTTGCAATCCTTCGTTTTTTGCAATCCTTCGTTCAAGTGGCGAAGCGTCCTGGCGTGCCTATGGGCCCACCCAAGAATTTTCTAAGAGCCTTTTGTGGTTCCCAGGAAGGGTTCTCAGAACATTTCTGGCGGAGGCCGTCCTGTTTGATCACATCGGGCTTTTATGTTCTAAGAACACTGTTTTGTTCTTGGAACATTTTGGGGTTCTGAGAACATTTCGTGCCTGCTCAACAAAAGAGGCGGGGGTCAAGCGAGTAGTGGCGAAGCGTCCTGGCTTGTTGGGGGCGGCCAAGAAGGGGGGGGAGGGGGGGATCTCATGGCGGGGGCCATGATGTTTCCCCAGATCTCATGGCGACTCTTCTTCAATATCCCTAGCCGCCCCCTCCTGGGGCCGCGCACGTGCCGCAAGCCATGATTTCCGCCCCCTCCTCTTGGACACCCCCCTCTGGGCCGCCCCCGAGCTTGCCGAGAGGCCCACCAACGAATGTTCTAAGAACGTCTTCTGGTCTGCACGAAATGTTCTCAGAACGATCCTGGCTGAGGCTGTCTTGACTTAACACATCGGGTGTACGTTCTAAGAATAATGTTTTTGTGATTGGAACAGTTTTGGGTTCGAAGCACATTCCGTAGCAGGCGTGTAGGAAAGCCGGGACGGTCGGTCCCTGCTCAAAAAGACGGGGCCAATGCAAACAATCCCGACGGGAGGTTTTCGCTGCTTTCGGCCTCCAGGGGCCCTTGCGGGGCCTCGGGACCGTCAGAAAAAGACTCGGGATGAAAACCCGGTCCTCGAGAAGGAGTCCAGACCACGGGGACCGACGCCGTAAGAAATGCACGTCGCTGGGGGTCTGGGCTCGGGCCTGGCTGCAGTCCTCACTCTTCGCAGGACCCTCGGGCCTTGCCTCGGGCGGGGCTGGGATGGGGATAATCAGGAGGGAAAAAGCACAGACACACTTAATCGCTGATTCCCCTGAAAATATTGGAAACTATGGGGAATCCTGTTATTTGTGTGTATCTATTTGTGTGTTTGTGGGCCCCTTCAGATAAATCCGTTCCAGAGCGTTCCAGAACGCTCTCGGGACTTCCTCCAGAGCGACTGGATCTCAGAGATTCTCGCTTTATCCTTACCCTATGATGTCCTCATCTTGGCTCCGTCTTACCGAGCAAGAGGATCGGGACGATCGAGTTGGGTACGGAAAGAATGGGCACAAAGACCGACAGCATTCATCGAGGATAAGAGAACCCCTAAACTTAATAACATAGTGAAGAGGTGACCTCACTTAGGTCCCCGTCTTTGCATTAGGAATAATAGATATGGGCGGTTTGGCCTGATACATCTGCAGAAAAGACCCCCTATCCCTAATGTCCTTGGCCCTCCTAACTTAGGTCCACTTCCAAAGGGATAGGGGTCCTGTTCTGATTGTTCAAGCATTGCTCGCCATGGGGACACTGATCTTGAGGTTTTTCGCCGTTTTCAGGCTCTCGGGGCTCTCCACGGCCCCAGGACCGTCAGAGAACGAATGCGGCACACCCGCCCGCCCCAGCCCCCATCGTTGGCGTTTCTGCGCAGGTCGCCGTGGCGCGAATGTAGCGTGATTTGCGAGGGATCGTAGCCTCGGGGGCGCAAGGAATGTATACATACATACATATATATATATATATATATATACATACAAGACTGCATTGGTGCTGCGCGCCATGCACCTTGGTCCTTTAGAGTTTCGCACGTTAGCGGAGTGTGTGCGCGCGTGCATGCGCACACGCACATGCGCTTATGGAAACATACTACAGATGTACATATACCTATGTATGGGTATGTAGATGTCTATGCAAGTGGTCTGTGAAACTATGTGTGCGCGTACACATGCGTATCTCAGACGGTAGTGGCCTGACCAGCTGCTCCAGGCATCTCGCAACTTAAAGGTGCGAGGGTCTCAGGCGAAAGCGGCCCGACTACCATGGTCCTTCAAGTTGAGCAAGCAGGATGCGCATAGTTAAAGAAAGCGATAACGCCTTGTTGCCGTTTTTTCTTGGTTGTCGATCGGACAATGCCGTCCATTCCCTGTCTTTCCTTGAGAGGACAGGAGGAGAGAGGGGAAGGAGGAGGATGAGGCTGAGAGGAGGAGGAGGAACAGAGCGCATACAGAGAAAGAGAAGGAACAGGAGGATAACGGGAAAGAGAAGGAGGGAGACGGGGAGAAGAAGGATTAAGGAACATAAATTTTGGAAGGCTTCTGGTGGTGCCATTGCGTTGGGAGCCCTGGTGTTATATCGCGTTTGGGGGCCTCTTGGGAGTCTTCTTGGGGCCCTTTTTGGATCCCTTTTGGGGCTCTGTTGGGGTTCTCATGGGTCGTCTCGGCGCCCTTTTGGGCCGTCTTGGGGCGTCTTGGAGGCCTTTGGCCGTCGCGGTGCCCTCCTGGCGGCGTCTTGGGCCCGTCTTGGGTGCCTCTGTGGGCACTCTTGGGGCTCTCTTGGGCCCGTCTTGGGGCCCCCTTGGGCTGTCTTGGGACTCTCTTGGGTCGTTTTCGGGCTCTTTGGGGGCCCCTTGGGCTATCTTGGGGCGATTTTTGGAGCCTCTTGGGCCGGTTCAGGCTGATGTTGGCCCGGAAAAAGGAAGAACCAGAACAACTTCTGTGAAAACCATACAACCATCCATGGAATTTCCCTCTTGAACCCTCTTGGGCAGCCTCTTGGAGGCCTCTTGGGGCGTCTCGGGGCCCCCATTGGACGGTTTTGGTCGGTTTTAGGGTCTCTTGGAGCGCTCTTGGGCTGACTTGGAGCGCTCGTGGACCCCGCTTGGGAGTATCTTGGGCCGTCTGGGGCGCCTCTGGGACCGCCTGTAAATCTCGGGGAAGGCCGAAACTCGTTCGGGGGGGGGGGCTCGTCCGGGTCCGTCTGGGGTCCCCGGCATATAGGAAGTAGGGTAGATATATTTCATTATATATTACATAGAGCGAGATAGAGAGACTCACCTATATAGTGTATATATATAGAAGTTATTAAATATATACATATATGTATAGATATATAATATATTTATTTATATATTTATATATAATAAGCTGTGGATATACAGATATGCATATATATATATATATAATTAATGGGATCGTGGGGGAAGCGGGGTTCGAGAGAAGTGGGTCTTGAGATTTGCCGCCGTCTTCGGGGCCTCGGGGCCCTCCGCGGGCGGGCGGCAGGACCGGAGGGGCCGGGAGGGGAGGAGAGGGGAGACCCGGAAGGGAAACAAAAGGTGAGTGCGCACGAACACGCGACGCGGGGGGGGGCAGAAGGAGAAGGATCAGGAGGGCAGGGGCGGGGGCAGGGGCGGGAGCAAGGGGACGGACGAAGGGGCGTATGGGAATGGACGTCGGATCTCAGGCAACGGCAACGGGCAACGCCGACGACAACGACGACGAAGACTACGGACGACAACGGCGACGACAACGACGGTGACGGCGACGGCCACGGCGACGGCGACGGCGACGACGACAATTCTATTCTTTCTGCATCAGGCCATATTTCTGGTTCTGGACCAGAAAGCTGTTCGTGGAGGCCGCTCCGCGCAAGCCTTATTGAGCAGATGACAGCATGTAACGCTGCGGGTAAACATGCCTGGTGCCACGGATATGCTGCATGACTTGGCTCTTTCAAGTCATGCCCATGTATGGCAGCTCGTGATTGAGAGCCGAAGAGGTTGCCCAGATCGACCAGCCCACAACAGCTGTCCTTCCGAGCGGACCCTCTAGTGCAGGAGCAGCGTATGTTAGTTTCGAAACACCTCATCTTTGTGTGTGTGCTTGGACTGATGCACTTTGTTCACAATGGTAAACATATGTCGAATTGCTGTGTATGCTGATACTACTCAGCGCTATTATATAACTTCGCGGCCCCCACTTGCATTCCGCCTCCCTTCTTTCTGTTCGAAAGAATTGCGCGATTCCAGCGACCCCTAGAAGAGAGATGTGCCGCTTCCGATTCCGCGTGTGTTGTTTGCCATTTCCGTTGTGTTGTTTGTATGTAGTTGTTGTTGATTCGTCCTCGTCCTCCGCGTCTGTTGCGGGGCTTCTTGGGGACTTTTTGGACGCCTTGGGGGCGGCCGGATGTAGTCTTTTCAGAGCTCCTGGGGGCCTGTGCCCATCTTGTGGAGTAGGGCTTCGGGTGTCCTTGCGAGTTCCCTCTCTTGGGTCCCTCTTGGAACCTTTTTGAGACATTCTGTTGTCTTCGGTGGCCTCTTGGGCCGTCTTGTGGCCCTCTTGGGCTATCTCCGGGCCCTCTGGGGGGCCTCCTGGGCAGTCTGGAGGGCCTCTCGGGCCGCTTTGGGCCTGCAAACGCCCGAAAGGCGAGAAAGCACAGATCATTCAAAGGCATGGAGAATCACAGATGTGTGCCTCTAGGGCCCTCATCGTCGGTCCTCTGGGAGCCTTCGTGGGGGCCGTCTTGGGGGCCTCCTTCACGATTTCACCTGATGAGGCTACATATGAATCATTCATTCCGGCACGTTCTCGGCCGGATTTCGGCGTTCTCGCACTCTAGCAGCCCACGACGGCCCAAGAGGAGGTCTCAAAGATGACCCCCAAGACGACCCAGGAGGCCCCAAGGCGGCTCCGAGAGCCCACCAGGACGGCTCCCAGGACTTCAAGAGCGCTCCAGAAGGCTCCATTGCTGCCCGCAAGGGCCCCGATAACCGCCCAGGGCTGAACAGGGCTCAAAGAGGCTTCCAAGACGGCTCGGGCCTCCAGAAGAGTCCAAGATGGACCAAGAGAGCACCAAACCGCCCCAAGACAGCGCCACGACTCGGCGGCGAAATCCCAACCCTACCCTCGTCGACCAGCGATTCAGGCAACTCGATGGGCGGCGGGGGGAGGGTTCGGAGTTCGTCGAACACGCGGCGCATTCCGAACCCTATTCCCACCTCCTATCGATTCTGGAGAATCTATGTGTCGGTAGGGGCAGGGTTCGGATCTGGCCACCTAACGACAGCCCAAGGGAGTCTCCGAGGGCCCCCAAGACGCCCCGAGGCGGCTCGCCCCAGCCATTCGGGCAGCGCGCTCTGGGCGCGTCCAGGCTCCCGCTTGCCACTTGGAGGGCGAAACCCCGGGGGGCCGCCCAGGATTTGGTCGCCTGCAGGGCACACGCGGGGGCTGTGCCGGTTGCCGGCGTGGTGCCCTTGCTCAAGCAGTGGCGAAGCGTCTTGGTTCGCCTATAGCCCTACCAAGCAGTGTTCTGAGAGCCTTTTCGTGGTTTCCACGACATGTTCTTAGAACATTTCTGGCGGAGTCTGTCTTGTGTTACCACATCTTGCTTATGCTCTAAGAACATTGTTTTTTATAGGAACAGTTCTGGGTTCTAAGAACATTTCGCGGTAGGACTATAGGAATGCCGGGACGGTCGGTCCCTGCTCAATTTGCACCCTTCGGTCCATCCTTCGCCACCGCTGGCCGCGCCCCGCGCGAGAAGCTTCGGCAGGGGCGTCCAGGGCCCCGGCGTCCTTGCAGTGGGGGGCCAATGCCAAGAAGCACCCTGCTTGCCTCCCAGGGTGCCCTGGGTTTCGTGGGTTCCGGGGGCTTTCCTGCGCAAGGCGTGACATGCCCACACCAAAAATCCACGGACGCCCTGGGGTCTCAGGGTTGGGCTTCTCGTGGAAGGTTTCTTGTGGACTGGCCTCCACTGTATCGGCTGTATCCTGCGAGGCTCAGGCTCTCCGCACCGCGCCCCCCCCCCCACCTCGCGAGGAGGAGGAGGAGGAGGAGGAGGAGAATAGGAGGAGGAGGAGGAGGAGGAGGAGGAGGCGGAGGAGGAGGAGCAGGAGCAGGAGGAAGAGGAGGAGGTGGAGGAGGAGGACGAGGAGGGGGCGGAGGAAGAGGAGGAGGAGGAGGAGGAGGAGGAGGAGGACGCGGAGGAGGGGGGAGGAGGAGGAGGGTGGAGGAGGAGGAGGAGGAGGAGGAGGAGGAGGAGGAGGCGGAGGAGGAGGAGGAGGAGGAGGAGGAGGGAGGAGGAGGAGGGGGGGAGGGAGGAGGAGGAGAGGAGGTGGAGGAGGAGGAGGAGGAGGAGGGCGAGGAGGAGGTGGAGGAGGAGGTAGGAGGAGGAGGAGGTAGGATTAGGAGGAGGAGGAGGAGGCGGAGGAGGGGAGGAGGAGGAATCATAATAATAATAAACATAATAAGAATAAGACGAATAATATTAAGAATGCTAATCAGAATAAGAATAATAATAAGAATACGAATAAGAAGAAGAAGAAGAGGAGGAGGAGGAGGAGGGGGGGAGGAGGAGGAGGAGGAGGAGGAGGAGGGGGAGGAGGATAATAATAATAAGCATAAGCATAAGCATAAGCATAATAATAATGATAAAAACAATTATACTACTATTGATAATACTACTATTATTATTAATAATAATATTACTAATAATGATACTGCTACTGATAATAATAATAATACTAATAATCATAATCATACTACGAATACTAATACTCATAATAATAATAATACTAGTAATAATAATAATAATGTTGATAATAATAGTACTAATAATAATATTAATAATAGTAATAACAATAATCGTATCCACAAAAATAATAAGAATAATAATAAGAATAACGAGAAGGCCGAGGAGGAGGCGGAGGAGGAGGCTGAGGCGGAGGAGGAGCAGGAGGAGGAGGAGGAGGAGGAGGAGGAGGGGGAAGAGGAGGAGAACAAGCATAACAATCATAAGCAGAAGCAGAAACATAATAATAATGATACTAATAATAATACTAATAATAATACTAATAATACTAATACTAATAATACGAATAATAATACTAATAATAATAATTATAATAATAATAATAATAACAATAATAATATTAATAATAATAATAATACTAATAATAGTAGTAGTAGTAGTAGTAAGAATAATAATAATAATAAGCATAAGAAGAATAATAATAATAAGAATAATACTAAGAAGAATAATAATAAGAAAGAGAAGGCGGAGGAGGAGGAGGAGGAGGCGAAAGAGGAGGTGCGGATGAGGAGGAGAGGAGGAGGAGGGGGGAGGAGGCGGAGGAGAAAAGGAGGGGGAGGCGGAGGGAGGAGGAGGGAGGAGGAATGAGAGGAGGGGATAGAGGAGAAGAGGAGGAGGAGGAGGGGGGAGACGAGGAGGAGGAGGAGGAAGGAGGAGAGGAGGATGAAAGAACCCCACACAACACACAAAAAAAAAAAAAACGGGGAAGAGGGAGGAGGAGGAGGAGGAGGAGGAGGAGGAGGAGGAGGAGGAGGGGAGGTGGTTGGTGGAGGAGGAGGAGGAGGAGGAGCAGGAGGAGGACGAAGAGGAGGAGGAGGAGGAGGAAAGGGAGGGGGGAGGCGAGGGGGAGGGGGGGAGGGGTTGCGGGAGAGGAGAGTGAAACAAAGAGGGGGAGCAAGGGAGGCGGAGGAAGAGGAATGGCGGAGGAGGGAGGAGGAGTTGGAAAGAGTAGGGAGGAGGATGGGAGGAGGATGGGAGGAGGAGGGAGGAGGAGGAGGGAGGATGGGTGAGGCGGCGAGGAGGGAGGAGGGAGAGGGAGAGGCGGAGGAAGAGGAGGAGGAGGAGGGAGGACGGGGGGGGGAAGAGGGAGGAGGGAAGGAGGGGAGGGGGAGGGGAGGGTTGTGGTGGGGTCAAGCTAGCCAGCTCGAACAAGCTCGAACGCCTGTCGCTCATCTTATACCTTGGGTGGCTAGGCGTTCAGCGCGCGACACGAGCTGCGTCCTATTCCTGCCGCGTATTGAGCAACGTCGACTGGAAACTAGACCGCGCGCGATGTACGCCGCGCCCCGCTCCGGCCTCTCATGTTGCATCGTCGGCGACAACATGTCCAGCGCCCGAAGCGCGCCGCATCTCATTGCAGCCACGCGTGTTGTACCGCCAATCGTGTCGCTTCTGCCGCGCATGGAGGAGGAGGAGGAGGAGGAGGAGGAGGAGGAGGAGGAGGAGGAGGAGGAGGAGGAAGAGCAGGAGGAGCAGGAGGAGGGGCAGGAGGAGGAGCAGGAGCAGGAAAAGGAGGAGGAGGAGGAGGTGGAGGAGAAAAAGGAGGAGGAGAGGGAGAGAGGGAGGGAGGGAGAAACTGAGGAGGAAGAGGGGAATGCCTCTTGGGAATTTGCGGGGCGTCCCATTCCCACTACGCGATTCGCAGCGCCGACGAAGAGAAACTACATGTTGGCAAGAACAACGTCTACGTTTTTTTTGACCGGTACGACGGGGGGTCCCGCGTAGGGTTGGCCAGGCGCCCGCGCGCGATGTGCGCCGCGTCCAACTCCTGCTACACTTTCCGCAGCGTCGGCGACAAGAAAGTCCAGGTTGATGAACAAAACGTTGACATTGCATTGCTTTTTCCATGGGTAGGACGCGACCACCCGCTTGGGGTTACACAGGCGGTGTTCTGTAGGTCACAGGCTTGCTACATTTTTCGCAATTCGACGACACATTGGCGAACAAAAATGAGATTGTGTTGTTTGTTGACCGTTAGGACGGCGGGGTTGCTATCGGCGGGTTCGGTGGCGATGTGGGGGTGTTTAATCACAGGAAGTAAGGATGGGGAGGAGAGGGGAGGCGAGGGGAGGGGAGGGGAGGGAGGGAGGGGAGGAGGGCAAGCTAGGTGCGCTCGCGTCATATCTGACGTCCTAACCTTCCCTTTCCATCCATTACCATTGGCGCTGATTTCTCTATCCGCGTCATGGCGGTTGTCGTAGGGGACCTCCTGCTCTGCGCGCGCTTTGTGCGTAGTTAGGGGTGGTGGTTGCACGTGCGTGATGTGCGTGCGTGCGTTAGGTGTGCGTGGTTGTAGTGGGTGGTGGTGGTGGGTGGTGGTGGTGGTGGTGGTGGTGGTGGTGCTGGTGGTGCTGGTGGTGGTGTGGTGCTGGTGGTGGTGGTGTTGGTACTGGTGCTGGTGCTGGTGGTGGTTGTGGTGGTGGTGGTGGTGGTGGTGGTGGTGGTGGTGGCGGTGCGGCGCGGTGGTGGCGGGCGGATGGGCGCGCGAGAAAAGGCCCGCGCTGGGGCGAGAACGTCATCCTGAACGACGGAGGCCAAACACCGATCCGAAAATGAGGCCCACGCTGCAGCGGGAGCACGATTCGGAACGATTCGGGAGCAGAAATGAGGCCGGCGCCTCAACGAGAGCAGCATTTTGGGAACAAATGACGCCGGCGCCTCGGCGAGAGTCGTTTCCCGGGATTTCCCGGGGATCCTGTGTGTTAAAAACAGTACGCGGAGGGTGCGCGGCTATCACCCGGACGCCATCAGGGGAAGAGGGTGAGTATTTTCATATTGAGTAATTGTGGAGGGAAAAGGGGGGAGGAGGGAGGCAGGGAGGGAGGGACGGAGGAAGAGGGAGGCAGGGAGGGAGGGAGGGAGGGAGGGAGGGAGGAGGATGTGGACGGGGAGGAAGGGGGGGAGGGGGAGGGGGAGGGGGAGGGGGAGGCGGACGGGGGAGGGGAAGGAGGAGGGGGAGGAAAAGGAGGAGGAGGAGGAGGACCAGTGGAAACCCAGGGGTCATCAACGATGTTGGAATGAACCCTCCCTCCAAGCTCCGTATTCATAGGCCCCGACAGCGGTTCATTTCCATTGAGGGAACTGCCTCGGTGGAAGAAATGGGTTTGAAGATCTTGAAGCGTGCCAAAACATTTGTTTCTGATTTCAACGCCACGTATCAACCTGACTGCTGCGCTTTCACGATCCAGAATCGCGCCGGAACGCCACTGTGGGATTCCAACACAACGAGTCAACATAACTGCTGCGCCCACATAGTCTTGAATTCTTCCGAAACGCTGTGTTTGGTACGTTGATCTTGGGATTCCGTGCAACTCTTGCAAATTGTACAATATAAAATGTGCGCGGCTCCATCGCGAGAGCCACATGTTGAAAAACATCCGCCCTCAATCCGTGAAGCTCTTGCAGTTTGTTTAAACGAGTGTGCGCGGCGCTACGGCGAGAGCCACATTTTGAACAAGAGCCGCCCTCAATCCGTGAAGCTCCTGCATTTTTTTAAACGAATGTGCGCGGCGCTGAGGCGAGAGCCACATGTTGAAAAAGAACGGGCTTCAATCCGCGAAACACTTGCATTAAAAACAACAAAAAACACAACAAAAAAGACGAATGCACGCGGCGCCCAGGCGATAGCCACATTTCGAAGACCGCGCGCCGTCAATCCGTGAAGTTTTTGAAATTCTTGTTTAACGAATGTGCGCGGCATTCAGACGAGAGCCACATGTTGAAAACCATCCGCCCTCAATTCGTGAAGCTCTTGCAATTGTTGACGCTTCGCGTATCCCCACCAGCCCATCCAGAAACGATGCTCAGGGGAGTTGAGGTGATCA